>CM057458.1:297477500-297827500 GCA_016271365.2 Neoceratodus forsteri | reverse complement strand
ATATGAAGTCAGCATAGTCAATTAAGGAGAGGAATGTGGACTGGACAAGCTGTCTTTTGGTGTCTGTGGTCAGGAGGTGATTTATCCTAAAGAAAAGGCTAAGCTACGCAAAACTTTTCAGCAGTTCCTCTATATGTTCACAAAGAGTTTATTGTCAAGCCAGACACCCAAATACTTGAATTTTGGTACAAATTCAAGATTTTCTCCTAGTAAGGTGGAGATAGACGGTAAGGGACCAACAGCAGCAGAATATG
This sequence comes from Neoceratodus forsteri, assembly GCA_016271365.2. Classification (NCBI taxonomy): domain Eukaryota; kingdom Metazoa; phylum Chordata; order Ceratodontiformes; family Ceratodontidae; genus Neoceratodus; species Neoceratodus forsteri. The sequence continues at coordinate 297,827,246 of CM057458.1, read as the reverse complement.
CCACCTGGCTAGTTGGTGAGAATAACATTGCCTTGGTTTTCTTAGCGTTAAGTAGTAGTCTTTGCTAAGGGCTGGTGCTGCAGGATATTAAAGTCGGTTTGCAGGTCACCGCATGCAGCTTCAGGAGAATCACGGCTTATGTAGAGCACCGTGTCGTCAGCAAACAGGTGAATGCTTGCTTCCTTAATGCCTACATCCAGGCTGTTGATATACAGTAGATGGCAAACAACAATTGTCCCAAGACGGATCCCTGAGGAACACCTGTGTGTGTGTGTGTGTGTGTGTGTGTGTGTGTGTGTGTGTGTGTGTGTGTGTACATAGTTATTAACTTCAGTAATATGTATATTTGTAAATAACATTTTGTATGTACTTACTTACTTACTCACTACTTGCCAGCAGAAACGGGCCACACGGTAGCCTGCTCGAGTGTGCAGCAAGCACCCCACTTTCTGCAGCTGCCCCTCCCCAATTAACTGACTGACCTTGAACCAGATTAAGCTGTTGGTGGTATTTTTAGTGAATGGGGAAATTTGGCCAGGACATCGGAGAAATTCCCTACTCGGGCAGCAGGGGCTTTGCTTCCTGTTCCGACAATGGAAGATTCCAGTGTGCTCATGGAGACTGAATGAGGAGATTATGAGCTGTAGCACAGCGGCTGCATCTGAGCTGCTGGGATGCACCAGAGTGGTGGCCAGCATAAATGCCTCTATATTAGCAGAAAATCGGAATTGGTCAACAAATCCGAGTATATTACCAAGCAGGCATCTCACCCTCAAGATGGGGTGCGACCACAAGGAGTTTCTACAGAGCAGCGCTTACTGGAAACAGCAGAGCACATCACAAAGAGATGCCATCAGCTGCAAGCGGAACTGGCTGCATTGGAACAACATAACTTGAGCTTCACGGCAGAAGAAGAAAAAAAAAAAAAACTGGGGAGGGGGGGAGTAACTCTCCGGACATTGCTACCTCTGTCTTCACAAAAGTGTTTGTCTCTTCAGGGCTGGGGAACTCCTTCAAAGTACCCCTGAATCCTCCCTGCAGTCTGGTATCCCAAAAGCCAGCAGATGATCTAGTTCATGGGGTTAATTGGTCCCCGGAGCGAGCACTAGAGCAAGCAGCACTTGTAGCTGAGCGGTGCGGCGCCGCACTTTGCAGTGAACTGGAGACGCATAGGCTATACCATTTGCGGCTTAGCGGATTGAAAATTTAAAAAGTAAGCAAGCCACATCAGAAAATTGCATTTTTATTATGAAACCCTAGTCGGGGGTAAGGCTTGCAAGGGTGGGGTGTCTGTATTAAAAGACTGAAGACTGCTTTCCTTTAAATATATTAATTGTATTCTATTACAAGATGGTCCACATGTAAAGAACAAATCATATATTTACAGAGATTCAAATGTAGTTTAAGAAGATATAAGATGACTTCAGCGGAATTGGGTACAGTAAAAGGCATAGGTTAATGAAAACATATGCAGGGTGAAGGTTAAAGTAGGTAGGTGGCAAGCTCAGTTTTGAAGAGAGATGGGGAAGGACATGAGAGTAGTAAAGGCTGTAGAGAATTCCAGGCTGTGGTAGCAGAGTAAGTAAAGGATAGCCTTCCCACAAGATGGTGCGGTTTAGGGGTAGCAAGAATAGGTAATGATGCTGACCTGAGTGGGTGGACAACTTCTTTACGATAGACCATTCCCCTTAGTCAAGGAGGATTGAAAATGTTCACTAGTTTGAAAACAAAACATAGTGTTGGGTACTGTGACCTTGAGTCATAATCCGGCCATTGTAGGGAAGTCAAGATGTCACAGTGGTGTTTTCTAGGATCTGCCCCCAAGTCAAATCGCCCGATTTCTAAAGTAGAGTTGACTGAGCCGGGTGAGCAGTGAAGTTTGAGCAGAGTACAGTAGTGTGTACAGGCACACCTACTACAGATTCACTGTAGAATGCCCCTATATGTATGAAATAAAAATCCTTTTACTGTTTTTGCATTTTCAGCTGCAATACCTTTCCAGTTGGTCCGACAGTAATTGGACCCACATCCCGGAAGCACATCCAGGTTGGGAACGTGGGTCTGCCAGGATTATGGTCATGAAGTGCGATTTCTCAACATACCAGCAGTAAAAGAATGATAAGGACTAGATTATGTTGTAAATAAATGATGCTGGTATTTCCCACAACAAACCGAGCACTGTGAGTAGTAGAAGTTATTTTTAAATCAAGCTGAAATCCCAGGCATGCGCACCAACTGCATGCTCGTGCGTGGGATCTTTGCACATGCTTCTCAAGCGCAGGCCCGGGATTTCTGCTTTGATTTTAAAAAGCTAATGTGTACTACTCACAGTGCTCTTTTTGTCATGGGAGATACTAGCAGCGTTTTATTACAACATAAGGGACCAGATTATCATGCTTTTACTGCTGATATATGAAAAGATAGCACTGCATGACCGCGCTCCTGGCAGACCCATGTTCCCGACCTGGATGTACTTCAATTTCTGTCGGACTGACTGAAAAGGAATTGCAGCCGAAAATGCAGAAAATAGTAAAAAGGCTTTTACTTGCATATAGGGGCATTCTACAGTGAATCTGTAATAGGTGTGTGCCAGAAGGCACGTTTTTCACATCTGGCTAAAAACGAAGGGCAAAGCTAACAGTGCCATTTTTTTTAATATGGAGGAGGATTTGGAGAATGAAAAAAGGGGTTATAGTCCTTATGGGAGGGATGCCTTCCAGCCCTACCCTCTCCTCATGCAGTGAGGACTCTAGTGTATACTCCCAGGTCTCCCAGATCCTGAAGATCACTGTATTCCAGCTTTACTCCAACAGTTCCAAAATGTCATGGGATTTGAAGCTGAGGCAAAGACTCCAGAAAGAAAAATGTAATGGGTTTTGGAGGTTCTCACTGTATCCTCCTTTGTAGTTCCTCCTGTATGTCCTGCCTTTGAGGATGCTACCTTTTCTGTCTGGCATAGGCTTAATACCTTTTCTGCAGTGCCTAGAAAGGCTAATAAACATTACCATGCACTGTCTGTTAAAGGGGAACTGTCATCAACAGGATTTATTAATGTCTGAAAGCCCATAAAAAGCTAATTTGATTGAGCCGTTGTGTTTGTGTGAATCTTTGCAGTCCAGAGTTATTCATATGTAAATCACTCAGGCCCAGATATTCAAACTGCGCCATCATGTGGCGCAAGCCCCTGTGCCGCTCAAAATAGCTGCGCAGGGGTGTGGCCAGGGCGATATTCAACGGAGTTGCACTATGGTGCAACTTCTTTGAATATCGACCCCAGGCCACACCCACTGTGCATGGCGCAGTGGAACTGTGCCAGCGTAAGTGGTCAGAGTGGAGCATTGAGATGCGGTGGCGCAAGTTCCATTGTGCCATGCGCAGCACCTGCAATATTCAAAGGGTGACATGCAAATGGAGCCATAATTTATGCAAGGTGCAGGGGCATTTGTATCTAATTATGGCCCCATTTGCATGCCATTAGCATGCAGGTGCGCTGATCCCCGACGACTTGCGCCTGGCGCCCTGCCAGGCAGCAGCCATCGGGGACTGACGCCCTGCAGCCCGATCGGAATAACTGAATAGTCCCCGAGCAGCCTGATCGCGGGCATAACTGAATAGTCCCCAGTGGCTGATCGGGCATAATGTTAGCTTCCCCCACCCCCAGTAGCCCGATCGCGGGCATAATGCTAAGCTTCCCACCCCCAGTAGCGGATGCGCAGGCATGTTAAGCCCCGGTAGCCCGATCGCGGGCGGCATACTCATCCCCGTCCAGAATCACTGGTGATCTAGTGGCCCACACCTCCACCCACGGGCCCCACCCGCGCTCCCCGTCAGGCCAGCGGGCAGCACCCACCGCCTGCTGCCCGCCGCCTGCCGACAACAGCTTGGTAGGGCTGCGCCCATTGGTTCAGAGCATGAGCCAATGGGCAGTGCGGCCACACTGTACAAGTCGGTCCAGATATCGAATGAAATTCATTCACATATCTGGACACAACATAGCGATATCGAGCTGCGCCAGTAGCTCATATGAATAATGGCATGCAGTACGAGCTATCGTCGGCGGAGCAGGCCCGGCAGGCGGGGGGGGTGGGTGGTGAAACTCGTGGGCGGGAGGGGAAGGGGGAACCACTAGTCACCAGAAAGGCTGGACGTGAGAATGCGCACAGCCATGATCGGACTGCTCAGGGGAAGCTTTCATATTATGCCTGCGATCAAGCACTGAGGGTGGAGGAAACTAACGACCAATATCCAGGTAGACTACGAGAGAGACTCAGATTATGCTTTCATGATCGGCGCTCACGAGTATTCTCTCAGCCCACGATTGGGGCATGGGGGTGCTATGAAAGTCGTGAGGGGAACGAGGAAGACTGCCATGGGTGGCAGCTGCTGTGTTAAGCCCTGCAATAGTGGCAGCTCATCTGTGGTGGCCCTCGACTTGTCCTTTTTTTTTTTTTTTATTTTATTTTTTTTTTTTTTTTATTTAGCGTAACTTTGTGCAGGCGCGGTAGGAGTTGCGCCTGCATACTCTGCACAGCCTGGGCTGAATATCGGCTGTGCAGTTTATGCATGGGCACCCCCCCACCTGTGCTCACAGATATCGATGCACGACCGGTGATCGGGATTTGTGCAGGCGCACTTTCCTTTTCAATATCACACCGGGGCGCATCAGTGGGTTGTGCATGGCGCAACACCCTTTTGAATATCTGGGCCTCTGTATTTAAGGGCTGGTTTCAGCCATATGTTTTGGGCTCCTGACAGAAAATGATATCACAGAGGGTCTAGGTCCTCATTTGACTGTATTTATTTAATCCAACAGGTTAAATACAAAATCGACTGTGTTTTTTTTTTTTTATTGTGTGTGTTAAAGTGTTATTACAACACTTTCTACATCTAGAATAATTGTTTTGCATGTCCATTGAAACTAGTGAGTTATCACCTTTACAATTTAAACTGTTATGTAAAATAATCCATCTTCAGAATTGCTTTAATCTCTAGGCTATACTGCTAGTGTCCGCTGATAATCAAAACCTACACATCTCAAGGCTGGTTCTGTGGTGCCAACGGTTATTGGGGCCCCATATCAGGATTTTTAAACCCTGGCTGTGTTCACCTCAGTGCAGATTTCTGGGACTGCCACAGCACCAACTTTGGTATTTTTCCGTTCCCTCTCTTGCAGCCCTTTCTCTTACAATTTCAGGTGTGAACTCTGGTCTACAAGATGCAAATGTGGCTACATACCTACTGGTCTGGCATCATGGGGCCAGCCTTGAAATGTGTAGCTTTTGATTATCAGCTGGCTGTACAGCTGTGGACAAGCTTCATTCATCCATCAGAATGGGTTTTGAGCATGTGTTAAGATTCTGAAAATATTATACTTTTTCTATCCAGATTTGACTTGAAAAGAAAAAATAGGGCACAATTACTTCTTTGTTAATGGCAAAAACACATAGATGGACAACATTGTTAATGCATTTCAGGTTATGCATGTTTTATTAAAATATAGAGTATATGGGTGGGCGTGTATAACAAGAATTTTACACAAAATCGATGTGTGGCATGCAGCATAAACCCTGAGGCATTTATAAAAGCATCGCACACCAAGATGTGTGTAAAATTCTAGTTTATATACACACACACTATTTTATTTAATTAATGGCGATGGTGTTATATTTTCCCTTTCAGCACAGTTCCATTAGTGCAGCACTTCTGTCAGAGACGCACGCAGCCTGTCTCTCCCTTTTGTTTTTTTTATTTTCTATTTTCCTTACAGTACAGTGGTAATGACATTCTGGAAAGTCGTGATCCATCAGCATTGCTGCATAGTGTAAGACGCACTCAGATACCCTGTTTACACCACCAGCTTTGCAGCACATCGACAGATGCACTCCGGTTGATGCACTGAAAAGTCGGTATCGTGGACGCTCACCACATCACCGTAAGTGTTCCACAGTGCCAGTTTTCAGAGTGATGAAATTGTGGGGACACGTACTGGATCGAGTGCATTACCCGGCAGTGTAAACGACTGATGTGCTCGATGTGCTCTGTCCCCCTATGTCCAGGATGAGGATGTCGTCATTTTTAACCCTGCCCACATGTCTAAAGACACTCCCTTTGTTGCGATTTGTGGTGCATCAGGCTCAAGAGTGTAAATGAAATTCTACCAGAGCAAGTCGCAGCAGGAACACAGCGGAGTAAAAGTGAAGTGCTGCTGCTGTGTAAATGGGGTATAAGGGTATGAACAGCAGGATCAACCAGATTGATTTTATTCATTTTCAAGGCAGGATCAACTAGATGGATATTTAAAAATATTTAAAATCTTACTTGTCTTAACAGTGTGTGGCAAAGTGTGATTGCTGGTACCAGTGCTCAGTAATGGAGCCACCATGTTGGGCAAGATGTTCAGTCCACCCACAGTGAAACTACGCTCCAGATAGCTTTCTGTGGTGATGCTTGATTGACAGGTGTTGATTACAACCTCTTGATTGTAACCACAAATATCAACCAGGAGGTTATAACTGGAGATAAGTGTATATCTGTATGTTAAAAAGAAAAAGAAAAAAAAAATCACCGTTAATTCACTTTTTTTTTTTTTTTTTTTTCCTTTCGTAATTTATGGTATTTTAGTCTCTTCCCTCCCCAAATGGGTCACGGCATGCGTGCGTGTGTGTGTGTGTTGTGTGTGTTGACTCGCGCAGCTCGCGCTTCGCCCATCCGTGGCCCAATCAGCCCCTCCCCAGACTTGCTTCACTGCTCCAACCGCCTCTGCTGCCCACTGGACCTCCACCCAGTGGGATCGGGACTACGGTGGAGTGGGCATCCACCCCTTTGAGGGGGAGAGCCACATCTCGATCCTGCTCCCCTCCTCAGAGTTGATTCCCCGGCAACCCAAGGTCATTCCTGAATCCGGGTCGCTGGCGTAGCATGAGATAAGGTGCCAGCACATCAGCCCTCTGTGCCACAGGGCCGGCTGCGATTAAAGAGTATTTTACTTCTTTTAATAAAGTTAAAATTATAACAGTTTCTTACTGAAATACTTCGGATGGAATGGGATTTTCTTCCGTAACAATGCCAGAATTCTATTGGATTATTGGGAGGCGGTATAGCACAGTGGTTAAGGGCACTGAGCTACAAACCTGTACTGACAAACACAGCCAGGGTTTAGAAATCCTGATATGGAGCCCCACCTGTTGGCACCACAGAGCCAACCTTGAGATGTGTCGCGTTTGATCAGCTGACACTGGCAGTATAGCCTAGAGAGTAAAGCAATTCTGAAGTTGGATTATTTTTACTAACAGTTTGAAATGTAAAGGTGATAACTCACTAGTTTCAACGCACATACAAAACAATTATAGATGTAGAAAGTGTTGTAATAACACCTTACAACACACTTAATAAAACAGTCTATTTCCTATGTAACCTGTTGGATTAAGTACAGTCAAAGGAGAACCTAGACCATTGGTAACATCATTTTCTGTCAGGAACCCAAAACATATGGCTGCCACCAGCCCTTAATTACAGGGTGATTTACATATGAATAGCTCTGGACTGCAAAGATTCACAGATCAACACAACAGCTCAATCAAATTAGCTTTTTATGGGCTTTCAGACATCAAGAAATCCTGTTGACAGTTCCCCTTTAAGCCTCATTATGTTTCTTGGCCTGAAACTGATTTAGTGGTTCTCATAGCAGCTCATGACTGCTCTAGGGGCCCCTAGACGCATGAGCACTTTGACTCCTTAGAATCCAGAAGGCTGGATGTTATGGCCAAAAGAACTTGTGCCTCAGTATCCTTAAGCCTAAGAATTGCTAACTACTAGGCATAGATGATTAAATATCATAAAGCATGAGAAATCTGTCTACCATTCAGGCTGTGCCTGATGATCCTGCCAAGGATGACTTAACACACCCTCAGCTGGTATTTGTACTAAAAGGCATCTGTTATGCTCTACGTATGATGCTTTTGCCAGGACTGCTGCCTTCAGAGTATTTCTCCTGGTTACAGGTAGCTGGATTTGCTTCTGATGTGCAACAGATTGCGCTGAATGCCCATTTTAGAGGCTCCAGGCTGTTCTGGGAGTGATTGTGAAAATGCTGTATGTGAGCTTCAGTCCTCCATAATGGCCAGGTCACTCAAATCTCTGACCTCTCAACCTGTCAGGAGGTGTGGTAGAGGCTCATTGTGCATGCCTACTGCTTGTGGTGGTCATGTCTTCTTCAGAAGCCCTGTGCACGTAAATCTGTGAGGTGTTTCCTTCCTGGTTCCCCTTCCTCATGGTGCCCATGCAAAAGCACCCAAAGGTATCTGTTAAGGTGGCACCCCTGCTGTCCCCAGTACCTTCTGACTTCCCTCGGAGGAGGGGGAGGAGGAGCAAGAGCCTTCATCTGCCAAAGTGGAGGGAAATCGCTGGAAAAAGGGCATCCTTTGGAGTTGTCTACCCCTCCAGTTCATCCTTCGCCTCCTCATTATCCTCTGGATCACTTGTCCCTTCTGATAGAGGAAGTTCAGTCACTCGTTCACAAGCAAGCTATCGAACCCATTCATCCCCAAGAAAGGGTTCTGTTCTAAATATCTCCTGGTTCTCAAGTGAACAGATCTATGTCCAGTAGTGGACCTCAGAGATCTAAACTTGTTAATCAAATACAAATCATTTTGAATGGTATCTCTTCAGGTTCTCATCTCTTCCCCCCCCGCTGCAAAAGGTGTATTGCTTTGTGCCCTGGACATGAACTGTAAGTGCCCCAGGCAGTACCTCTGCTTCATGTTGGAGGGTAGCTATTATCGGTCCCAGTTGTTGCCCTTTGGCTTATCCTAAGCACCACAGGTAATTACCAGATGCTTGGTGGTTGAGGCAGCAGCCCTTCGGAGGGAAGGGCATTATGTCTTCCTGTATCTGGATGATTGGCACCTGAAGGCCCCACCCAGAGATGTGGTTCTGTAAACATTGTTGAGACCAAGACAATTGTTTAAGGTGGGTGTTAATGTAAACACACCGAAATCTGTACAAGCCCCATGTCAGCATCTCCATTATATTGGTGCGGTGCAGGATGCTATGATGGATAGTGCCTCCCTGCCTGCAGGACAGGGTAGGGAGGCTACTGCTGCCCAAGTTCAGCTGATACCCGGGAGTAAATTACATGAATGTTGTGGAGGAGAGCTCACCAGTAAAGTTGCTCGCCCCTAATTATTGTCTGAAACGCACGGTATTGGGAGTTCAGCTCTAACAAGAGGTTGGAGGTAAATTTTGTTGCTATTGATGCCTGTCTGTCTAACTTATTTTATTTTGATTTTGGTAACCGGGTGGGTGTGCTAGACATAAGAAAATGCCCATTTGTTACCCGAATCTGCAGCTAAACCTATACCGTTTCTGCAGTGCATGCGTTGGTTTAGACAGATAAAAACATACCAGAATCGTTTAGTTTAATATGACTCTTAGATGTGTAAACATTTCCTGTAAGTGTTAATATGGCTTAACATGTTTGAAGTTGGGGTCACATCAGCACGGGAAGCTGAGTCTTGCCAGCAAAAGTCTTGGAGGGTGTAGCATATATTGGAACTTTACAAGAATTGACAATAGACTACCCCCCCCTCCCCCAATATCCGAAAGCAAATTGTGCAGGTTATTTCCTTTGTACATTGGCTATATCTGTAGTCTATGTGATGCCTTATAGTCTGATGCCTTGTATAAGTGAACTGTATGCTATTGCCTTATCATATTATAATAAAGTCACTACATGTCCACTCAGATGATGTTACATCTCTTGGGACTAATGGCTACTGTCATTGCTATAGTTCTCTTTTCCCTTGTACACGTGTGCATACTGAACTCTTCAGGTAGAGTGTGATCAGCTCATGGATGAGCTGTAACAAATGGTCCTCGTCACTTCCCCTCTCTGTCATTCTGTAGTTTGGCAGATGGACTGCCTGCACTCGTTACAGGGTGTTCCATTCTTTTCCACAGCTCCTGTGCAGATCCTCACAATGGATGCCTCTGGATCTGGCTGGGGTGCCCATCTCTGGTCCTTTCAGACCCAAGAGTCCTGGACCGATCTAGACTCTGATCTCAATATCAATGTCTTGGAGAAGAGGACCGCTCTACTTGGTCTCCAGGCTTTCTGGGAGCAACTCCGTCCCAGTCCCGTGCTGATATGTGCAATGTCAGTATCCTGCACTACTTGAACAGGCAAGAGGGCGCACACTCTTATCCACTGTGTACTCGCTTGCTACAGGGATTGATTATTTTTTATTTTTTTTTTTTTTTTTTTTGGCAAGATGTGTTGTCCCTCTCCTGGAAAGGAAGGTTCCTTTATGCCTTTCTTCCAGTCCTCTTGCTCAGAGGGTTCTACTCAAACTGCGGGTGGAGCATGCCACACAAATACTGAAGGCACCCTTCTGGCCTCAACAGATTTGGTTTCTCCTTCTGCAGCATCTAGTGGTGTGGTGCCTCCTGTTCTGCTTCCCCTTTGTCAGCCTGCTAGTGCAGCCTCAGGGGTCTTTGGTCCATCTGGACCTGTGGTCCCTGCATCTGCATGCCAGAGTTCTGAAGAGGTAGGCATTGCTAGTTTTTGGCACCCATAGGTGGCTGGTGTCTCTGCAGCTAGAAAACCTTCTACTAGATGCTACTATTCTTTGAATTGGAAGCACTTCTCCCGTATGGCATGCTTCCCATTCAGTGGACCCATTTATGTGTCCTGCCAGTGCTGTACAGGACAACCTTTTGTCCCTATCTGACTTCACTCTCCAGTACTCATCCATTAAGGTGCACTTGGCTGCCACTTTGGCCTTCCATGTGCTTACTGATGGACACACATCAGCACAACTTAGAGGTGTTGCAGGTTTTGGAAAGGTATTCTGCACAGGTGTCCACCAGTTTTTTTTTTGTTTTTTTTTATTTGTAAACCAGTTCTTCCTTGGGACCTGAATTTCATACTTGAAAGATTGACTCTGGCTCTACTTGAGCCTGCTGCGACCTGTGAGATGTGTTTTCTTTCATGAGAAACATTGTTTTTAGTCACCGTGACTTCTGCTGGTAGGATTGGCAAGCTTCAATCCCTGATGCACGAGCTTCCCTTTACTCCTACAGCGACAGGATGTCTTTTACAAGTCCATTCTTGCTTTGTACCTAAGGTGTTTTTTTTTTTTTTTTTTTTTTTTTTTTTTTTCCTTTTTCTCCCAGCCCAATGTTGTCTCTGTCGTTGTCTTGGCATCTTACCTAATCCAGCTGCCGTCCGTCCGCCCGCAACCAACCTCCACTTAGGGTGCCACCTTGCTACTCACGGCTACCCCATGGCAGGTGCCCCCTACTTGCCCACCAGGACCAGATTCAGTACCTCGACACCCCGTGCAGAGATGGTGATATGTGGGGCTATCAGCTACCGACCCAGGCCATTTCTCCATGTTTCTGATGGCGGGAGCATGCAATGCTAACAGTGGGCATGCTATGCATGCACGCCTGCTGGCTTCTCACCTCCATGCCATGTTACTTGGACCAAGCGTGCCAACACCTGTCCTCCGCTAGGTGTCATGCACATGCTGGCCTGTATTCTTCCCCCTCCCTCCCCTGGAGAGAAGAGCCTTCCTCCGGACGCCCAGTCCTCTCCCACCCCAGCTGGCCCTCGACTACCCGCTCACACTGCGAACACAGGCTGCTGGTATGGTAGGAGGTAAGGCATCACTGCTTCAGCCCTCCATGCCATGGGGCCAGCCTAAGGTGATTTCTGATTTTTATATTAAATTAGACCATATAGTAAAGTTGGCACCCAGTATGGGAGCTATCGAGCAAACACGAAAGACCATTAAGCCTCCTCTGCTGGCATTTTAGTATGTTAGTATACCTTCCTGTGTATTATCCAGAGCATGCTAATGAGGGTGAACCATTACTCCATACACTTAATGTACACAGAACACTGCATTTCTATCTTGATCGAACTAAGGACTGCAGAAAGTCTCTCAGCTTTTTGATTTTGTTTGCCCCCCGGGGGGGGATGTCTAAACCATGTCTGTCCAAATTGTTGGCTTAACTGTTGAATTTTGTTATGGGAAGTACTGTAGGGAACTTCCTGGTGCTGTTCATGGCCATTCTACACATGGTATAGTCACTTCTGTTGCTTGCTTTCAGAATGTTTCTGAGGCTGACATGTGCTACTCTCTCATGGAGTATTGTGCATACTTTAACTAAGCACTATAGTTTAGATAACCTGTGTTGTAAATGTAAACGTAAACGTAAACGTAACGGCTCTGGTCTTGTGGTGTTACAGGGACTTTTCCCATCCTCCCTGGGTACTTTGCTTGGGATCGTTCCAAAGTTGTGGCCAAGTGGAGGAGCTATCCTCTCTGAAGATAGGGTGAATAACTTAACAGTAGATAACAAGAGAACGTCCTCAGCAAGGGAGGGTGGGGCAAATACAGAGGTGGGACAAAGAAGTAGATCTGAGATATGGAAGGTCATGAGCACCAATGTTAGGAGTCTGGGAAACATGGTCCCAGGCATTGCAGAAGCAGACCTAGACATTGTGACTATTACAAAGACGTGGAGCTATGGGGAACAGGAATGGGACATGTCCGTACCAGGATATGCTCTTTTCAGAAAGGACAGAGAAGGCAGAAAGGGGGGCGGGCGCGAGGCACTCTATGTGAGGGATGACATAAAGGTCACTGAAGTATTGGGCAAGTGGTGGGGCAGAAACTCTATGGGTCACCTTGGAGATGGAGAATGGGAAGGGGGAAGTTATTCACACACGGGTGATATGTAGGCTGCCAGCACAAGGGGTGGACAAAGCTATGATGGAGAAAATACAGAGGGTGGCAAACAAAGGGGAGGTGCTGCTGTTGAGGGATTTCAACCTACCAGATGTAGCGTTCAGTACTCCAGCAGCGGCCTCTGCCAGGAGTAGAGATATCATTGACTCCCTAAATGGAGCACTCTTGAGGCAGCTAGTCGGGGAACCTACTAGGGAAGGGGCAGTACTGGACCTGATTTTTCACAAATGGAGACCGAATAGAAGGGGTTTCAGTGTGGGAAAGTTTTAGGCACAAGTGATCATAATACAGTATGGGTCCTGCTAAAGACAGCACCAGAAGGGAAACGCTCTACAAAAAAAGTCCTAGATTTCAGGGAGCGGATTTTAAGAGTATGGGAGACTGCCTCAAGAAAACTCTTGTAGCGGTGGAGATCTGGAGGAGGGTGGAAGAAAATGGGGGAAGGGCTATAGTAGATGCCACAAAATTTCTCCATCAGGCAGGTCAGTAAAAACAGGAAAAAGAGGAAACCTCTGCTTCAATAGGGAGGTTGCAGTAAAGGTCAGGGTGAAGAAAGCAGCTTTCAGGAGATGCAAACAGACACACAGAGAGGAAGAGAAGCATACCAGGAAAGCTAAAAGGAGGCAGGAATTGAGATTGGGAGAGCAAAGGCGAGGACTGAAGAGAATATAACCCAATCAGTTAAGAGAGGGGATAAAACCTTCTACTGGTTATGTGAGCGAAAGGAGGAAGACAAAGGGTGGGATAGTTTTGGCTGAAGGATAAGAGTGGGGAGACGGTGGAGGGGGGTCAGGAGAAGGCAGATATGCTAAATAGCTACTTTTTCTCCGTGTTCATGATGGAGGGGGAGAGAGAAGGAGGGCAGATTGTGGAGAGTGGGAACGCTGGGGAGGGGGTGGACATCAGCCTATTCAAAGTGGAGGGAGTCCTAAAGGAACTAGCAGGACTAAAGGTTGACAAAGCCATGGGATCTGATGGGATTCATCCCAGAATACTGAGGGAGCCAAGGGAGGAGCTAGTGGAACCATTAACTGGCCCGTTCAATAGATCGTTGGAGATTGGGGGCGGTTCCAGATGACTGGAAAGGAGCAGAAGTAGCCCCCCCTCCATAAGGGAGGAAGCAAGGAAGAGGCAAGTTACTACAAGCCAGTCAGCCTGACATCAGTCCTGAGTAAGCTTTTTATCTTTTTGTAAACTCTGTTTATGTCGTCTCGACACTGGCCTCTTAGACCTCTCTCAGGTGCTGATTTCTGGGCTATGGCTTTCTCACGCTCTGCTGAGGTCCTCCGACCTGACCTCCATCCCAGGATGCTTTCTCCCCCTCACTCTGACCTAACTAACCCCCCAGGCTCTGAGCCTTCCGAAGCAGGGCCACCACCCCTCCAGCACTCTGTCTTGAATCTAGTAGGCGGCTGGAGGGGCAGTGAGAGCCAGAGGCCGGTCAGAAGAGCCCACCGTTGAGCGTGGATGCCGTACTGCGGATCCAGCCATCTCCTGACCAGGTGCCATGGATTTTCCCTTTTTCCGGTGGGGGGGGGGTGCAGACATGCAGTGACATCCTGCATGTGAGTGGCACGCTCCCGCTCCTGTGTAATGTGTCCACCGACACACCCATGCCCTACAAGAGCACGCCACAAGTTACGCTGTCCTCTAGTCTCCACAGGGAGCCGCTGGTATGGCAGTGTGCACTACCCACCCATGCCCAGGAGAGGAAAGTAGTCCTCCGAATGCTCAGTCCTCTCCTGCTGACCCCCAAAGACCCAAGCTCGTTCCCAAACCATGGGTCACTGGTGTGGCTCAAGGTGTGGCGTCCAGCGCCTCCACTTTCAGCGCCACCGGGCCGGCAGTCATGGGGAAGCTGATGGAGAAATTACTGAAAGAAAACATTATCAAGTACCTTGATTAAGATGACCCGAAAGATTATGGGCAACACGGTTCATGGAAAGGAGGTCGTGTTACATGAACTTAATCGAATTCTTTGACTGGATGACCAGAGTGATAGATCGGGGCTGGACAGTGGATGTAGTATCCCTAGACTTCAGTAAAGCATTTGACACCGTGCCGCACAGAAGGCTTCTGCACAAAATGAGAGCCATGGGAGTGGGACCAGAGGTGGAGAAATTAATGGAGTTCTTCAGGGGAGGGAAGGATGACTAGCTGGATATAACGGGGGTCGGTACTGGGTCTGAACCTGTTCAGTAGTTTCATAGGGGACATTGCAGAAAGGCTTGAGGGAAAGATCTGTCTATTCGCAGGCGATACAAAGCTCTACATCAGAGTAGACACTGCTGATGTGGTAAAAAATGAGAAGGGGTTCTCACAAACTAGCAGAGTGGTCAAAAGTGTGGCGGTTGAGCTTTAATGCCAAAAAGTGCAAAGTTATGCACTTAGGAAGTCGAAATCTAAAAGCAGAGTACAGGATGGGTGGTCAGATACTGGAAGTGCTAGAGCAGGAGAGGGACCTTGGTATAATCCTATCTAACAATCTATAGCTGACTAAGCAATGTGAGAGGGCAATAGCGAGGGCCAGTAGAATGCTGGGATGCATAGGCAGGGGTATTACGAGCAGAAGGGAGGAGGTGGTGGTGGTGGTGGTGATACCCTTGTATAAACAGCTGGTGAGGCCACACCTTAAATATGGTGTCCAGTTCTGGAGACCATACCTTAAGAGGGACAGAGTGGAAAGGGTCCAGAGGAAGGCAACAAAAGTGGTGCGAGGACTCACCCATTTGACATATGAGGAGAGGCTGAAAGAGCTCAACATGTATACTCTGGAGTGAAGGAGAGAAAGTGGAGACATGATGGAGACCTTTTAGTACCAAAAGGGTATAAACAAGGTCCCGGATAGCAGTATATTTCAGAGTAAGAGGCTCTCAAGGACAATGGGTCATGAAGCTAGAAGGAGGAAGATTCAAGGGAAACATTAGGAAACACTACTTCACAGAAAGGGTAGTGGATGGTTGGAATGCACTCCCTGAGGAAGTGGTGGCTAAAACAGTGACAGGATTCAAGGTTGCTTGGGGATAGGCACAAGGGAATTCCAGATGGGGGGGGGAAATTACCCGGATCATCTAAGGTCCTTGGATAACATGGAAATAGAACACTTGGGCAGACTCTGTGTGCTTGGAGGTCTTTATCTGCCTACAGTTTCTATGTTTGTATGTTTCTTAATTTCCAGAGACTCTCCTCCACTGGACCACTGTGCGCCCACCCTCCTTCTCCCTTTCTGAGGTATCAACTGGCAGATCTGTCCACTGCCTTGTTTGGAGGTGTCCATAAGTGCTGTATGTATACTGTACTTCCAGTCTCGTGCCTCTCCTTGTGTGCCTGGTACTGGTTTGGTCGTTTCCTCACAGTAAGAAGCCCTCTGAGCTTATCTCCAGCAGGGAACTGAGGAGCAGTGGGGTCACCCCTTGATTATATAGTCACTGACCTTGCACGTCATCATGGGCAGCCCTGGCTAGCTGTGGTGATTTGCATATGTAGCCCATGATGCTTTGCATTGTGGGGGCATGTGTGATTTTGTATTTTCCTGGCTAGCAAATCTTCAGAGTGGTCCTTATGCCAGCAGCTTACAGTTCAAAGGTATGGCCCAATAGAGGAGATTCTTTCTTTCAAAGCTCTACTGTTACAGTGAGTACTTCTCTGCATCTGTTCTCATTCAAAGGAGAACTTTGTTGAACCTGTAAATAATTTTCCCAGTAGAAGGTGCTTAAGTTCCATTTCTGTCATTGTTTTATCTGTAGAGGCCTTTCATTAACCACAGTGGACAGTTTTGATTTACACTCTGGTAAGTGCCATTTTATAACTGTATGATGCAGTTTATGTTCCTTCCAGTCAGAGTTCTATGGTAGAACACTGTTGCATTGTTCCAGCAATGGAGAAGTTGAGCAAGGACATAATCTATATCATTCGGTTATAAAATGGTCTTTACCAGGTGTGCGTATATCAGAGACACTCACTGGGATAATTAAAAACAGACTGTATGGATGGAACAATAACAGAACTAGAACCTCTATTTAAAAAAAAAAAAAAAAAAAAAAAAGAGGACCTGCTCCTGTTGCAGATTTAGGCCTACTTCCCAGGAAACCAGTGTCTCCTTGGGTTGAACCTCCATATATTGACAACATAGTTTAAGTTGATTCCCCACCCCACCCCAGGATTCTGCAAAGCACTACTGTTGCCATCAGCAGGACTCAAATTTTGTAAGATTCCCAGACATTTAGAATTTCTGAATTCTATATTACTGAAGAGATTTGCAGGAAATTGGCGCTTTGCTCTTTAGGTTTTGTCTGCCCTTGATGCTTTTCTTGCTTTGAAGTCATAATCTTGTGCTTGTTATGTTAGAATCATGTCCATTGTAACTGGCTGTGATGTCGCAAGCAGAGGATTATGATGTCCCAGCAGGAATCTGCAACTGGAACAGATGGAGTCGAATAACGAAAGATACTGATTTTCAGATTTGGGGCTTGTGTCTGTGTGTCTGTGTCTGTGTGTGTGTGTGTGTGTGTGTGTGTGTGTGAAGTCTGCTGTATTATATATATATATATATATATATATATATATATATATATATATATATATATATATATATATATATATATATATATTATTTTTTTTTTTGGTAGAAATTGGAAAATCTCTAAACCTATTTACCTCAACATTTGAGGATTAGTAAATACAGTAATCATATAATGGTGGTGTGCATTATGCTGGATAAACACACATCATGGGTGTTAGTGGGGCACAAGGCAGAGCAGAGTACCTGGGATTAGTGTATTTATCCAGCTTTTAATATTGGGGTTGGTGAATCCTGTTTCTTGACCAATCAAAACTTGGCTATATTGGACATGCAATAATGTATTTAACTCCCCTTTTCACAAAGAAAGAAAACTAAAACAAGCATTTGTCAATACTGATTATTATAAGGTAAAGAAATAGCAACCATTCTGATTGGCTACCATAATTCCAAGAGGTAAACATTAACCCACGTTAACCTACCATGTACAGCCTGATCACACAGTGTAGGTTTTCATATTATTATCAGAAAAGTCTCAGGCATTTGTTTAAAATAAAATTTCTTAAATGGCTGGCTGTACACGTTATCCAAGCTTATCATAATGTCTGCCCACAACAGTAAAATGTAAACTATGAACAGCAGTTTAAAAAAAAAAAAAAAAAGCATGTTAAATGAACCTAAACACGATCACTGTGATAAGGCGCGGCATACCATATTGCCATAGTGTCCATTAATACTGCATTAGAAGCTGTCACATTATGCTGTATTCTTAGCAATTTAGCCCCCAAATAAGTGAGTTAAACAAAACTGTGAGCCACAAATCAATGACACATCTTGGGGATAAAAAAAGAGAATACCTCCACACGCTGCATGAAGCTGCTGAGAGCACTTTTAAATGTGCTACACATTTCGCGGTTAACAGATAGCTGTGTGAGAGTCGTGGTTTAATTGCAGTGATGTGATGAAGTAACGTGATGAAAAAACACACCCTTTATCCAAATGTAAACTTAATAGTGGATACAGTACACACCCAGCAATGATTTCAAGCGAGCACCACGTTTAACTAAAAAGTCTTCGAGCGAGGTGCCAGAGAACATGCACACCAGTGAAAGCAGTATCAGATGCTCATGTTCAAAGTCTAAAAAAAAAAAACGTGATATTTCCACTTAAAAAAAAAAAAAAGGCATAAAAATGATAGTATAATGACACAACTTGCTAAGAAAAACAAAAATAGACTAACAAGAAACATCACTGACAAGATGTTATAACTATCCGTTCTCCATTTTTTTCACCGTACATAAGCAGATCACGATTTTCAGAACACTGGTGCCAAATCATTATGAAAACAGGTGGTTCCCTGTAAAACGAATGCGCCATTTAAAAAAAAAAAAAAAAAAAAAATAGCGAATGCTTTTGATGAATACCCACACTTATTAATGCAGAAAAAAGAAAACAGTAACTCTAAAAAAAGACCACCAGCAAATGATGTACCATCACCGCCCGTTCTGAATTAGCAATTTGCTCTTATGTCAATGTAATCCGCGGAAGGACTATTTTACATTGAACCAACATAGATTTGTAAACGTAAAAAATAAATGTCAATGAATTCAATGCCACATGAACTTGTAGTAATAGCAATAAGGTATGACCAGAGGTTAGATTAACAATCACCCCCTTTGTGGCAATATGGCACTTGGCTGCGCTTCGTGCCATATTACGCCACAAGGGGGGTGATTAACAGACTGTTAATCTAACCCCTGGTCATACCTTATTGCTTAAATGTTGTCTTGTTGGCATTGGTGGTAGTGCAAGAGTCAGAGAAATGCATAATAGGAATAGCAGTGAAGTACTGAACTGATGCCAACCCCACCCCACCCCCAGCAGAGAATGATGGGCATTGGGGTGTGACTTTGGGTCGTCTGCCATAACGCTCACACCATTTCACCTCACTCTACTGTACAGACACCAAGTGTTGCGTTGTGCCTTGGGGTCTTCGAGCTTTACGCTCACCCCATTCCATAAGGAAATACACTGAGATGGGTGCAGTATAGGAGAATTGGGTGAACTCTGGGGCTGAAGAGTACAAGGCACACTTCAGTGCCTGTCATTGGCAGCAGGGTTGGGGGTGGAATGGCATGAATATTACAGCCGACAATCCCAAGTCACACTCCTGACGCCTGTCAGTCTCTACAGGGTGAGGTGTTATGGCTGGAAACCCTAAGCGTTTGGTATTTTCACTCCAAATTTTCAACATGGGCTTTTTGTGGCCCCACCTCATGAACAGTGGCACCATCACTCCATTAGATGAAGGTGATTTTGCACAGTGACTCGACCATTTAGCGCACGTAATAAGCGATTTCGAGACAGGATGTGAAAAATGACAGCTGTACTATTCATAAGGAGGTGTGAAAAATGGCAATGTTGAAAATCTAGAGTGAAAATATTAAAAATTGTTGAAGTTACAAGTGTGCACACTCGTAACAGTAATTTTTTGGAATATTTCCACCAAATTTGCAACAAAGGCTTTTTGGGACCCCACATCACGAACAATGGCACTGTTGTTTTGATAATTGGTCCTGAAAGGTCATTCCATGTGCAGTGACCGCGAAATGACCTTTCGGGACCGAATAACAAGATGACAGTGCAAATGTTCATGAGGTGGGGTCACAAGAACCTTATGCTGAAAAGTTTGAGCCAAAATTCAAAATAAATGGTGGAGATATCCACCAAAGTTATGCTCCATTGTTCTCCATTTTTACCATCTCCTGACTGCAAGTGAGAGCTGCTGACAAGCCGTGGGACCGGCTGCAGGTGGGAGCTGCTAACTAGCCGAAGGATAATGCTGCGGACAAACTGCTGCAGAAGGAGAACGTTTGTCATCCGGTGCTATGCAACTATCTGGACTGTTTTTTGGGAACTGTTGTGTGTGGGACTGCATAACTGCACTTTAGCTGCTCAAATTGCACAGGACTGCCTTATTTCTGACATCTTTGGTGGTAATTGAGGGGGTCCGGCGGCGAACCATTCATTGAGCTGATCCATAGCAGGGCGGGGCTGTTGTTGTTAATTTAAAGCCTCGTGCCGAGCCACATAGGCATGGGTGATTGGAGTGGCCCTGGCCACTCTGGGGGTTGGATAACTTGGTAAAATCTTAGCCAGCATTGGAAGTAAAGGTCAGAGCTGTAATAAAATGCACTTATTTACAATAATATGGGGGTGGTTACTGGTTGGGTATTACTGTGTTGAACCTCCAACAAAACTCTGTGTATGTAGTGACTTATCTAGAGATATTAATTGTATTTCTGTACAAGGAAAGATTATTTTGAAGGAAGGATATCACATAAGGAGATGTAATGCTTTTACAAAAGATAGAAAGGCTATCACAATACAGTTTACTCCTGGTAAGGAAACTAGTGTTTACAGATGCTCTAGGGGGTCAGGGATTGTATGTTGCTATATTATTAGCACAGAAACATAGAAACATAGAATTTGACGGCAGATAAGGACCGCTTGGCCCACCTAGTCTGCCCATTTTCCTACCTAACAGATAAGCTGTAGATCCTAGTTAACCAACAGCTTACTTCCTCTTTCCCACCACTAGGACTGCCTTATGCCTGTCCCATGCATTCTTGAAGTCCCCCACTGTTCTTGACTCCACGACCTCCTCAGGGAGGCTATTCCATGCATCCACAACCCTCTCAGTGAAAAAATACTTCCTCACATTACCCCTGAGCCGTCCCCCCTCTATCTTCAAATTGTGCCCCCTTGTTCTTGCACATCTTTTTCTGGAAGATGCTTCCCTCTTGGACTTTAACAGAGTGGTGTTGTGGAAGTAAATCCAGGTCCAGAAAGATGTCAGGGGATTTCACTGATGCATGAGAATGTAAGGAGTATACTAAAAAAAAAAAATTGAATATAGAGTTTGGGTTACAGAAGAAAATCCAGACTTGCTAGCAATAACTGAAACCTGGCTACAAAAGGGCATAAAGGATGATGAAGTTCAACTTAGTGGGTATGGTTTATTGAGGAAAGAGAGAAATGAGGGGAGATGGAGTTGTTATATATTAAATAGAGGTTAGGCCCCTGTAGGGTTGTACTAGTCGAAAACATTGAGGGAATGGACTATCTATTGGTTGAAATTATGTCCATTAAACTTATGGTAGGGGTAATGTATGCCTCCCCCACGGACAAAAAGTACAAACTTCAATGTATTGGCAAACAAATTGGGAGACATGGTAAAGAACCAGAAAGTTATTTTAACAGGTGATTTTCTGTTCAGACTGGAATCGAGAGAGAGGACAACAATTAAAAAGTGCCTTTGAAACTTTGGGATTAGTGCAAATAATTTGGAGCCCTACTAGATGTAGCAAAAACGGAGATCTAGGGACTATTTTAGACTTTCTTTTTGTTTCTCAGGACCTCAAGGTGACTGGCAAATAATCTGGACTTGAAAATGCCCTTAAACCATCAGCTCAACTCACGTTGGACTAGGGACTTGAGTCAGTTTAGAGCAGAGTCTTTTAGAAGAGATCTGGTAAAAAATCAGATGGGATAGGATATTGTTAATTCCGGATTTAAATTTAACAATTCAAGAGTTTACTACCCAACTTAAAGGGATAATTGATCTGCACGCTCCGAAGGTAATAAAGAATAGAAAAGGGAAGGATGAGGATTGGATAGATGAGAAGTTGGTAAAAAAGAATTGGAGTATGAAATCGGCTGTGGAAAAAGGCAAAGACAAAAACAAAAGCTGAGGATGATTGGAATAAAATTAAACAATGGAGAAATAAGTGTAAAAAGGAAATAAATTGGGGAAATAATAGATATTATCTAAATTGTATAAATAAAGATACAGGGACCAGGCAATTTTGGGGATGTATCAGAACTTTACAAAATTCCAAGAGTGGTAACATCCCAATTAAATTATTAGAGGCCAGTGGGTTAGTAGATAATCAAGTTGAAGTAGCTAAAATTTTCAATCACTATTTTGTTGATTTTACCAGACATGAAAATTAAGCAACCAGATTTAAAAATCTCCGAGATTTCTGTAAATGAAGTGTTAGATAAGGTGAAAGACGAGACTAAAGAAAGTTTGGAATGTGCCCCAGAGCCATATTTTAGATTTACAAACATTAGGGTTAATAGTGTAGAGAAAGAATTAAGAAACGTAGATGCTTACAAGGCAGGGGGATTGGATAAAGTTGATGCAAGGTTTTTGAAAGTTGGAGCAGATCTATTGGCTCCTATGGTGACACATTTATTTAATTGGAGCATATGCTCCTCTGTTTTTTCCTGTTTTTTATGGAAAGTGGATAGGATAATTCCAGTGTATAAGGGTGTTGACAACTCGATTCCATGAAATTACAGGCCCATAGCCCTTTTGCCAATTTTATCTAAGGTTTTGGAAAAATTTGTCCATGGTCAACTTAGTCAATACCTGGAACAACATAGTTTGCTGACCAATTTCCAACATGGTTTTAGTGTTGGGCGATCCACGAACACCACACTAGTAGCCTTCAACAATCTTGTTGTAACATCTTTAGATTTGGTCCGAAAGACTGTGGTGCGGTGTTTGTGGATTTAAGTAACTCTTTTGATTTGGTGGACCATTGTAAGATGATGGAAAGATTATGTAAAGTAGGAGTTTTGGAAGAACCCTTGCACTGGTTTAAGTCTTGCCTATCTGATCGATATCAGTGTGTCTCCATAGGAACAGCTGTTTCAGATTTGATAGGAGTTGGGAGAGGGGTACCTCAGGATCAATATTGGGTTCCCTATTTAACATTTATGTTGACGATATTGTATCTACAGTATCTAAAAGTGAAATCCGGCTATACTCCGACAACACTGTATTAGTGTTGTCGGCAGATGGCTATGAACAATTGGAAAAACAATTGCAGATTGATACGTTTAATATGGAGGAGTGGTTTGTTGATTCTGCCTTGCAATAAGTGTCCAAAAAAAACAATGTATGATTTTTACAACAGGTGTGAGAAAGTCTGAAATCCCTTTGTTACAACTAAGATTGGTTGATGGTACTCGATTAGTAAATGTAAAGTCTTATAGATATTTAGGGGTGTTAGTGGATTAGGGATTAAAATATTCTGAACATATTTGTCATCAAGTAAGCAAAGTTCATAAGAGATTGGGAACTCTAAGGAGGTTTTCTGGCTGCCTCACAACCAAAACAAGGGAAAGGCTGGTGAATCAATTGTTTTCTGTTTTGGAATATGGATTTGGTCTATATATGAATTCTACTCAGATCTGTTTTAAATAAAGTGGACCAGGTGTATTATAGGCTTCGTAGAGTTGTGTCTAATGCTAAATTTGGAACCCACCATTGCAAAATTTATGAAAATCTTTGGTGGTTGTATCCAACCTCAAAAAGATTATATTGTTGGTTGATTTGGTGCTACAAGATAATTTATAATAATACATATGCATCCCTTAAATCAATATATCTTATTAGGATCATCACAGATGTTAACTTCCTTAAGGTATTCAGACTTCTATATTCCTAAGGTAAAATCAAGGAATAGATTAGGGGATATAACCCTGCAGAATAACCTTGTGGTCCATTGGAGTAGAGTACCTAGAGAAATGAAACGAATACACAGACATCCTCAGTTTAAAAAAAAAAAAAAAAGCTCTGAATTCATTTGCATATGAACTGTACTTGTTTTAGCTAGTAGATAGTTATTGATTGATTTGATATTAGTTTATTTTATTTCTTTTAAAAAATGTACGTTATTTGTTTGTATCATAGTGTGAGTGATGTATTAAATGTATGTTGTTTGTTGAAGAAATGTTCTTAATATGTGTTGTTGAATGATTGTTATATTAGTGAGAATCCACAGGACACTGTTGAAAATGGGCTTCAACCCAACAGTTTGTATCCTGTTTAAATATAACATTTTTATCATCATCATGTTGAACTCCCCAAACACACACACACATTTATGCCATTATACAGCTTACCGGCATTTTTCATTTTGCAGTTCAGCTTTGAAGAGGTTCCTGCTCCACCGAAGATCGCAGCGCCGGACCTCCGGAGAGAAGTATGGGATGAGGGGGGTGTGGGGAGGTGGGGTGCGCAGAGGGTGGGTGCAGGTTGGGGGAGGAGGCACCATGGACAATGAGGGACTGTTTCCTTGTTTTCAGGTACAGAAAAAAAACTGATGTCACGGGACCATTTTCTTTCTTTAAAGGTGAAATAAAACAGATGGTGGGGTACACTGGGGTGGGTTCCCAGTCTGCCTCGTGACTTTCAGGGGTGATGTTGGCCACACTGGGGTGGGCTCTTAGTGTGCCACACAATGGGGGTGGGGCCATGACCATGCCGACAAGATCTGCTTTCTGTGAGCGGCAGCACACTGGGGTGGGCTGCCAGTGTGCCACACAATGGGGGGACATGCCGACATGGGGATTGCACTCCCAATGTCGGCTTTCTTTTGGGAGCCGCTGCCATGTTTGTTGAAATGTTTCACCAGGAAAGGCACATATGGGAGGCGTGTCATCTGTGCCGCTGCATGACGAGCTTGTCTCTGATTGCAGCGTCACATTTCTTGCAAGTTGTGTCCACTTTACATAATTTTTGTGTCAGTGCTGGCATGCTGCCTAATTGGGGAATGAGGGACGCACCTACTAAAGCGTGCCCTGCATTCGCCAAGACTGACACGCCTCTGCATTTCTCATACTACCACAACATGTTGCTTGCGCAAGACAACATAAAAACAGTCTAATTATTTGTAATTGTTTCACATATACGTGTAGTGTCAACACAGTCTAGAGCTTGTGAATTATCACACTGCAGATCAGTATGCACCTCCTGTTTACACATAGTAATTTCAGAATTTTAATCAATTTTATCTTTTTTGAGTTCTCTCAAAGGTAGTATGTGTAATTTCCTGTAGTAAGATAAGAGGGAATTACCCAAATGCTTCCTGTGGTGTGTGAGCCTGTAGGAAGCTTTAGTCAGTGGTGCTGTATGCTTTCGTTAGAGCTCAGATCATCACCTGACAGTGATGTATGGATAAGGAGAGACTTTCAGAAATAGCTGTCTTGTTTTACAAACTTAAGCTTGGATTTTATTTTTATGACCAGACCATCGTGATATATAACCCTGATATTAAATTCTCATTTTCAGTAAGGTCTCGGGACAGCAGATAATTGAGGGCTTTTTGTGAAATCCTACTGGAGCAAGGGACTCTGTTTTCAACACCCATACTGAGGGTGTATTTGTTGGGGAGATCAGCCCTAACATTTTCTGGCCAGGGCTTTCCAGTCTGAGTATCCAGCATTTGTGTTTCTGTGGATTGGCTCTAGCAGGTGTGATTATGTTCTCCCCCCACCCCCCGAAACGCCCCTTGTAGGATAAGATGCACAATCCTAATGTGTGAGAACAGCGAAGCTGAGCTGTTCTGACACATGACAAAAATATTCCTAACGTACAGTGTGTGGTGACGGGGGATATATCGGTACATTATAGATTCAGATTCTTATTTATATTAAAAAAAAAAAAAAAAAAAAGCTTGTCCATCGTGCAGTCATCCATTGCCATGGCACTGTGTGTGATGCACTTTCTATGTCATCGAGCGAGCTTTGGTCTCCCTTGTCCCTGTCTGACTGCCCTCCAGTGCTCTTTGATGTGGCTCAGCTCTATGGCCTGTTCTGTGTTTTCTGCACTCTCTGGGCGTTGCTGTGGCTCACTTGCATTGCCGTGCTGGTTCCTCAGTGGTTCTGGAGACCCTCAAATGGGCTTCATTTGGTCCACTGCCACTTATTTGTACTTCTTGCCTGACCGTCACAATATGTGGTGTAGTTATCCTGCATTTTCTGGATACTCCAGAACCTTGTGTTTGACTTCCACACTGGTGTGCATGTAATCCTGCCACCTTTATTGTTCACCACTGGGTTGGTGGATGCTATTGGCTCTGTATTCTGTTAGAATGGTTGACATTTTTTATTTCATTATTTGCGGAAGCCTAGCAAGGTGCTTTCTGATCTTGTCTGTTGGTATGCGCCTCCCCCCCATGGCATGGCCTCTTCTGTGGCTTCTTTTCATTCCATTTCAGCAGCTGCTAGCTGCTCAGCGCCATGAGAACTTGGATAGTCCTGTCACTCAGTACTGCAATTTGGATGTGGTGTCCCACCGCCGGGCTGGTTTCCGCCTTGCCATCTATCCAGGCCTGCTATCATGGAGGTCCTCTTAAATCTCTTCTGTCTGGTCTTCCTCCTGCTTTACAGTCTTGTAGTCTTGTACTGCTTGGGAATCCTCTAAAATGTGTGGCTCTAGAGGGAGATGTTCTTAAAGAAGAGAGGTTTGTTACTTACCAGTAACAGTAGATCTTTGAGAGTCTGTCCTCCACAGAGTCGCAGCCACTGCACACACTGCCACTCGCCCCCTTCTTTGTTTTCAGGTTGCTGTGCCATTTGTTGCACCCTTCACAGTAGTGTGTTGGTTTTTTGTTTTTTTGTTTGTTTTCCTCCATTCCAGAGCCTCTGCCTGTCCTGTTGGCCTGGTTGTTGTCTCCTGTTTCCTGTCTGTAGGTATGGCTTCAAGCTCATCTCCAGTTGAAAAACTGAAGAAGTATCGGGCTGCCTACGATATATGTGCCGCCTATAATATATAGGTGCCAACGATGTGCATCATTGTGGGCAGCCCCAGCTAAGCAAAAGTTTGAGTGGTCCTGATGTTGAAGGATTACAGTTTCAAAGGTATTTCCAATCAATCAATCAAATCTTTATTTATCCAGGCGATCACCATTGAGCAAGCTCATTTACAAGGTGGACGTGCTGTTGGCAGGGACAAATGTACAGGTACAGATAAATGTACATAATACAAAAGGAACAAGATGTTTACAATAATGATAGGAGCGGTATATATACATTCCAAAGGCACATGTACAACTAAGATATACATAACACAACAGTAACATGATATATACAATACCCACAGGAGCAGGATGTGTATGGTTGTCATATACAAACCACAGAGGAAAAAAAAAGATCATTTATATTCCTGTCCATCAGAAACATGTTAATGGCCTGTATGGAAGTCCCTGAGCTATGGAGGTGCGCATGACGGTGTCTAGGGCTTAGGATTATGTGACAGGAGGGGGGTGGTGTGTAAGAGGGGCACAGAGGGTGCTAAGTGCGGGTGGGGCGAGGGAGGGGGTAATAGTGGCAGAGGAGGACTTAGATGGCAGCAGGGACTAGAATGGATGTGGAGAAAAGCGATAGGCTGCTAGAAGAGATGGAAGCAGTTACAGATTTCAGCAAACGTTTTGTCATAGAGGGTTTTAAAGCAAGACTGACAAGGGGAGCTAAGTCTCAATGATTTTTGTATCCTATTCCAGAGCGTAGGCAAGACAAAGCTTATGACGGCCTTTCCAAAGAGAGTGTTGACCCTTGGGACTTTAAGGGAAACCTGCGAGAGACTTCTCAAGGCATAGTTCCCGATCGGACTAAGGGGGAGACGATCAACAACATGTTGTGGGAGATTGTTGGTAAGGGCTCGGAGCGTCCATAGAGCTGCATTTCTACACTGCCTATATTGAAGGGAAGGCCACCCTACGGTTGCATTTAAAGAGCAGTGATGGGTGGAGAACGAGAGGCCAGTTATAAATCTCAGCTCTCTGATACAGTACGTCCAGTTTTGCACGATATGAGGCAGGGCATTGGCCATAAATGAAGTCAGCGTAGTCAGTTAATGAGAGGAACGTAGATT
The DNA here is from genome assembly GCA_016271365.2 of Neoceratodus forsteri. Classification (NCBI taxonomy): domain Eukaryota; kingdom Metazoa; phylum Chordata; order Ceratodontiformes; family Ceratodontidae; genus Neoceratodus; species Neoceratodus forsteri. Next base: position 297,799,243 of record CM057458.1, on the reverse strand, counting down.
GGACAAGCTGTCTTTTTGCGTCTGTGGTCAAGAGGCGATTAATTCTGAAAAAAAGACCAAGTCTCTGCCTCAGGTTTTTTTTTGTTTTTTTTTCCAGCGGTTCTTCTGTACGTTCCACAAAAGAGAGTTTATTGCCTAGCCAGATACCCCGATATTTGAATTTAGGCACAGATTCAAGATTTTCACCTAATAAAGTGGAGATGGAAGGTAATGGACCAGCGACAGTGGAGTAAGCCCCTGGGCCTGATGGTGAGAAAAGCATGGCCTTGTTTTTTGTTTGTTTTTTTTGTATTTAGTAGTAGCCTTTTGCTAAGGAGCTGGTGCTGCAGAGTATTAAAGTCAGTTTGTAGGTCACCGCAGGCAGCTTCAGGAGATTCACGGCTTAAGTAGAGTACCGTATTGTCGGCAAACAAGTGGATACTGGCTTTCTTGATGCCTACGTCCAGGCTGTTGATATAGATGGCAAACAATATTGGGCCCAGTATGGAGCCCTGAGGGATACCTCTTTTTATCAGTTTAAGTGGAGAGAGCTCTCCTTCAGCCTTGATTTGTTGCTGCCTGCCAGAGAGGTACATACCTCTCAAGTGTCCCTGATTTTCAGGGACGTCCCTGATTTTTGCCTCAAAATTTTACTCTGTCCCTCCTAAAATTTGTGTTTTTCTGGCTAAACAGTGGGGACTGTAAGCACAAAACAATGTCAAGTATTAAAGTTACAGACTTGTTCTTCTTTAGAAAATGCATTGTGCACTAAGCCCCATATTCTACCAGCTTTCTGGGTGGATATCTCTAATTTTGAAGATGTGTCCCTGATTTTGGTCCTTTGTCCCTGATTTTTTTTTAAGCCTTGTCCCTGATTTATGAGGCAGGAGGTTGAGAGGTATGGAGAGGTAGTCTTGGAACCATACCAGTGAGGTTGAGTCAATGTCTATAGTTTTTAAGGTGGAGAGGAGCAGGCAGTGGTCGACGGTGTCAAATGCCTTACTGAGGTCCAGAAAAAATGGCACAAACGAATTTTTTATTATCTAAGTCCTGTTGCCAGTCATTAGTTACTTTTGCCAGAGCCGTGATTGTACTATGCTTTGCTCTAAAGCCAGACTGCATTGGGTTAAGCAAGCTTGAATTGTCTAAGAAAGATCTCAGCTGTGTATCCACAGTTTTTTCCAGTAGCTTGGAAAGTATGTGTAGGAGGGAGATCGGCCTATAGTTATTTAGGTCACAGGGATCCTCTGATTTAAACAGGAGGATGACATGAGCTGTTTTCCATACCTGGGGGAGGGAACCTTGTGCTAGAGACAAGTTGAATAGGTGTGATATAGGTGCAGCAAGAATGTGGTATGCTATTTTCAAGAAATATGGGTCGAAGGAGTCTGCCCCGGCACTTTTTTTTAGTATCCAGTTGTAGAAGATCTTCAACATTTACGGTGGTAGGTAAAAAGGAAAAGACCACATTATTGATACTTGGTTCTAGAGGCTAGGTGTTGATCGGTGGAAGGAGACTGCTTACTGGTGCATTATCGAATGCCAGGCCTGCCGTGGCAAAATGATTGTTGAAAGCCTGCAGTATCTTGATTTTATCGTTGATGGTAACATTATCAGTGGTGATTTTAGAAGGAAGCACATTGCCTGGGGAGTGACTAGACAGTTCTTTTATGATGGACCAGAACTTGGTAGGGCAATTTGATGCAGAGAGTAACTCAGATTGATAAAAGTTGGCCTTGGCCTCTCTGACCAACTTAGTGCAGGCATTTCTAGCTGTCCTGAAGAGACACCAGTCTACGTCGGCATGTGATTTGCGGGCCTTTTTCCAGAGATGATCTCTTAAGTAAGGCAGCCTTCAATTCTGCTGAAAACCAACGACAGATCTACTGTTACTGGCAAATAATGAACATTTCTTGCCACAACCAAGGGATGCCTCTCCATTCAGCCTGTTGTCCGTGATGGACTGGCTATATTTGGAATCCTCCTCATCTAGCCCTGCTGAGCTGTCCCTGCCAGCCTTGGTGCTGTCACATAACCCTGTATCACTGTTGGTTGGCAGTGAGACCTGGCCCCTTCCCCCAGTCAAGTGATTGTGGCAGAGGGAACTCTGACAGTACTGCCTCTTGAGTGGGGCCAGGTGTCAGCATCTCTGCTTTAGTAACAGACGCTGGTATTTTTCAGACTCCGTAATACATGTATGTTCAACCACAAGAGAAGTACTGGATGAAGCTTACTCAAATCTGACATCTCAAGGGTTTGTGGTCCTCTTGGATCAAATAAGTAAGTTCAGATTAGACAGTGTCAGCAGCTGAGTCGTTGAATTTCACTGGAAGAGACTATTTTGTCTAAAGGCTGTAGCCAGTGGTACCAAAGAGAGCATAAGCAGAATTGGAGATGAAACCTAAAACAACGTAGCCCTCAGGAAGGATATATGTTCCATGCAAATGACCCAGGCTTAAGAGTAAACACTAGTTTATAGCTACATTGCCTGGAATGGGAAGAATGTTGCCTGAGGCAAAATCCCAGTCTGAGGAGGGTTGGTGCCACTACCTGGTATGTTTTTAGAAGCCAGTAGTAACCTCTTGCGGTGGGCTGGGCAGCTTGCTTCCTTTTGAAGGGGCATCATGTTATGTCCCCTGAAGAGGGTATCACCAGCAGGAGGAGGGAGGTGGTGTTACCTCTGTATAGATCATTGGTAAGACCCCACCAGAAGTACCATGTCCATTCTAGAGGCCACATCTCAGAAAGGACATAGTGGAAGCTGTTCAGAGGAGGGCAACTAAAATTGTGCTGGGTGTGCATCGGAAGTCCATTTAGGAGAAATAAAAGGACCTAAAGATGTACACCCTGGAAGGGGGGGAGGGGATATGATGTAGACTTTGAAATACCTCACAGGGGGTAAACAAGGTGGAAGAGAAGTATTTTTCAGAAAAAAGGTGCTTAAGAAGAAGGGAGCCTGATAAGCTTCTTCACAGAAAGAGTGGTGGATTCCTGGAACAGTCTTCCAGCAAAGGTGGTGGTGGGGGGTGAAAACAGTGGTAGGTTCAAGAGTACATGTGATAGGCACAAGGGAATCTTGGGGAAAGGCAAGGGGTGGGTGAATAGGCCAGTGATCAAGTAGAATCGGCGGTGATACGTAGGCAGGGAAAAATGGGCAGACTAGGATCAAGTGGTCCTTACCTTCTGGAAAATTCTGTGTTTCTATGAAGTGCATGAGACTTGTATTGAGCTCTGCGTGGCACCTGGGGAGGTGAGTGGGGAACTCAAATTAGGAGCGAAAAGCTGCTTTCCTGAATCCACGTGGAAGTTTCCTGTAGTGCCCTCAGGACGACGGCCCAGTACACTCGAGCCCTAAGTCATTAACAACTTCCCACAGCCATGTGTCCTCTCTTGTGGGGGGATTCCTTGCCCTGAAGGTCCACCATGTGGGATAGGCTGTTGGAGGAACATGGTGGGGCACATGAGCAGTATTGGGACTGGGGATTTGCAGGCTAGAACAGGAACTGGCCCCAAGGGACAGAAAAATCTACATAACTATTTTTTTTTTCTTTTCTTTTAATTGGACAAGTTTACTGTTACTGCCACTGACCGTTTTCTAGAATACCTTTATCAAACTAGCAAGCTTCTCCTACAGTCACATAGTGACAGAATGTGTGTGTGTGTGTGTGTGTGTGTGTGTGTGTGTGTGTGTTCGTTCATTGGGAGATATAGGCACTCCTCGGATGTGCAGGCAGAAGGCTGCAGATGGAGTGCTTCTCAACACCCACTACGGGGCCTGTATCTCTCAATAAATGCTGCACCCTGGAGTGTGTTACTGTGCATATGGTCTAACATTATAAATTTGGAGTTAGAAAATGCAACACCGTACACTTGTGGAGTGCATGGAGCCAGGTGGGTGGTCTGATTTGTCAAGTAATTAATTTTATTATTTATTTATTTGTCTCAGATTAAAACCCCTTTGAGCTAGCAGCCCATTTATAGAGGTTCCACATCAAGAGGTAGCACAATATATAGAATAGTGGATAGCTGACTATCCACAACAAGGCTGTTTCCAACGAGGGAGTTGATGATGTCATAGAGACCTCGAGCGCGAAGCTAGAGAGGTCTTCATGGCATCAACTCCCCGAGATGGAAATACAGACTTAGTTGTGGATAGTTAGCTATCCACTATTTTTATAGTGTATGGTTTCTCCCAAAACGGACAAGGTTCATACCTTGCGTTGACACTCCTGCACTGGTCCTCGCTCGAGTCCCCCAGGATACTGATCCTCTTCACTGCGGTTATGCTGTTCTGATCATGTCCCTGAATACAGCGGTCCCGCTCTACTTTCGCATAACTGTGCCAGAGATTAAAAAAGAACAAAAAAACTGCAAATTGAGAGTTTGGATACACAGAGCCAATTATGGCAGTGCGTGTCCAAACTGTCTGCTCACCCGACCGCTCACTAAGTGAATGCGCCATTTTAGAGCATATTTTTTAAATCCGTGCCTGTTTCCACCAGTCGGGTAGGAGCTCAAGGGGCAAAAGTTGTTGTACTATCGATGTGATGTCAGAACGATAGTAAAACAACTTTTTTGACCTTTGAACTGTCTTACAACAGGATTTGGAAAACCATCGTTTTCCATCTACAACAAATCCTAACCATATACTATATTAATATAACAAAGAATACTGACAAACTTAAGGTGTTACAGGATACAGCAGTTACATTCATATTTTCAATCCTGAGATACCATACAAGATGCTAACAATGTTGTGAAACATAGTAGTGAACAAAAAGGAGAAAGGCAGTAATGAGAACAGGAGACTAGAAGGCAGCAGGAAGCGAGGAAGTGGTTATAATCCTACTATAGGGAAGGCGGACATGGGGGAGATAGGTAGGATCAACTGGAGCAGCCAGCAGGGCCTTGTCATAAGTAAGTGAGATGGCGGCAGGTAGCCAGGAGGGATAAATGAGGCTAGGAGGGATGGGGCAGGGGGGGAATAAGGAGGATAGGGGAGCGGCTGGGAAAGTGTTAGGGAAATAGAGTGGAGAGAGGGAGGCTGGGAGATGGGGAAATGTGGGGTAAGGGTAGGGGCTAAGTGCTGAGGTTGTGCAGAAATGCCAACCATAAGTTTTTTAAAGCAGTTTAGGAGCTACAGTCACACCCACCAGGTACAGCAAGGTGTGAGCAAAGTTATGATTCTGCCATTAAGTCATCATGGAGAGAGTTTAGCCAAGTAGGAGCCCAGTATCCAAAAGACCGTTGTTCTTGAGAGGTGCGTCTGAAGGGAACTTTAAGCGGCTTACTGTTGACCACGTCAGTTAGGCAGTGTCTGTGCCCAAAGAGTTGGCCAGTTTTGGAGTTTGCAGACTTTGCTACTTGGTCAGTGGGTTGTGAGAAGGTGAGGGAGCTGTCTTTAGTTACCCCTAGGTATTTAAAACTTTGGACCATTTCTAAGGCGTCGTTTTAGTCGTTCAGGATTTTTAGTTGGTAAGACCTGTGTCTGTTATGGGAGGAGGCAAATAACAGTTTTGGTCTTCTTGTAATTTTGCAAGAGCTTGGAGTTAAGAAACTAGGCCTCTACACCTGAGAAGTATGCCTGCGTTTGCTTTTCCAGTATTGCAGGGTCTGTGTGAATAGAGTATAGTACCGCATCATCTGTGTATAAAAGGACTCATCATGGCATGCTAGTGGCAGGTGGTTTAGAAACGAGCTAAAAAGTAGGGGAACCAAGGTGGAGCCTTGGGGTACCCTTGTACCGATGTGCCGGTGTTCAGAGAGAACATCAAGGATTTTTACCTGTTGCTCTCCCCCGGAGAGGTAGCTCCGAAACCACCCTACTGATTCAGGGGATAGCCCAGTCCTGGTTCACTGGTTTAATAGCAGTTCATGATTGACTGTATTGAAGGCTTTGGTGAGGTCTGTGTAGGTTGGCCCCACCATAATCCCCCGATTCAGTGCATCATGAATGTAGCCAGTAAAGTCCACCAGTGCAGTAGTTGTACTATGCTGTTTGCTGAACCCATGCTGCAGCAGGCACTACAGCTGGTGTTTGTTGAGGTACTCTAACAGTTGATCGTAGACTATCTGTTCAAGTGCTTTCGAGAGAGGGGGCAGTATAGAAATTGGGTGGTAGTTAGTGTGACTAGTCCTGTCCCCACTTTTAAAGACTGGAGTGTCCATCGCAGCTTTCCAAAGTCAGGGGAATTTTGCGGTAATAAGAGAAAGATTCAGGATTCTAGTTATAGGTGAGAGTTACTCATCGAGGGTGAGGGCAATAAGGTTGAGGTCTAACGAGTCTCTGGTAGTTCTGGTTTTCCCCAATACCTGTTGGAGGTATTTTTTGGTCTTGGCTTTGGTGATAATCTTGAGGTAGAAAGTGGGGCGCTGGTCTGATGGGTGGACCTTCATTGGTCTTGTAGTTAGTCACTCGGTGGTTCAAGGAAATCTGGGGGAAGCACTGCACTAAAGTCAGTTAAGGCCTTATTAGCCGGCCTGCCGACACAGCAGTAGGGCTATGGTTTCACGGCGCCAGCAACCCGGGTTCGGGAACAGACTCAGGCGGCTGGAGGGCCGGCCAGGGGGAGGAGGATTGAGCGCCCACAGGCTGCTCTCCTCTGGGAGGGGTGGGTTGCATGTCCCGCTGCTCTACTGCCACTTGGGCGACCACGGGTGGAGGAGCAGTGGGACAGCTTGCAGTAGGGAGGGGAGGACATCGGCTAGGAGCTGGAGTGCTGGCATGTTGCGACATGCTACGCCCCTTGGCTCCCCTTGTGCGCCAACCTCCTGAGGGACGGCACCAAAAAGGGGGGGGGGACCTACAACAGATGCCTGGAGACTGGACCTGGCTGCCTGAGAGAAATCCACAACCAGGCTCCAGATGGGGCTCGTGCAGCATACCCGGCCTTGCACTCATGGGCTGGGGGGGACTATGGGGGGCAAACAGAGGTTGGATGGGGGCAGTGCTGCCAGGACTTGAGAAGGAGCTACCGGGGAGGACCTACGGGAGCGCACACAGCCTAGGGATCCCTGAGGATAGGGTCCTGAGCAGTGAGTAATGGGGCATAAACAGAGAATTTAAAAAAAAAAAAAAAAAAAGTAAAGACCTTATTGAAGGTGTTAGCAGTGGTTTTAAGGTCCTGGGTTATTTACTCCACATTAAGCATTGTAGGCAGTGCTTTATTGGGGTTTCCAGTTAGTTTTGATATTGTCCCAGAATTTGCAGCCATCGCCCCATGATTTAGCCAGTTCACTTTTGAAGTACTGGCTCTTCGCCGATTGAAAAGCCCAGGTGCATCTATTACGGGCTGCTTTGTAATTCTGTACATCTGTGTGGGAACCAGTAACTTCTTGCCTTATGCCAAAGGTTGTCTCTATCATTTGTTCAATGAGGGGTGGTGTGATCCAAGACTTGTACGATCCCCGAAATTTCCGCGTGGTGTAGGGGGCAAAAGTGTTAACATGCTGCATTAAATATTTTGATAAGTGTTCAAGCGCTATGTGGGTATCATCCTCATTATCTGTGACCTGACCAGTAAGAGAACAATATTTGTAATAGCTATATTCAACCACTTGATAAATGCCTTCTGTGCCTCTGAAAATAGTATCTCCTCTCCCATTCTTTCACATTTGGCATGATTTGTAAAATTCCTCTCATAATCATTGGATTTGATTTCACTGGTATAAAAACCTGACTGATCATTCTTAATTAAAACTGCAACAAAATGGAGATCCATGGTGTAGGGCCACCAACTTTCCATTTTCAAAAATGGGCCATTCTGTTTTACAAAATCTTGCTCTGTGTTTTCCCCAAAACTGGAGTACAAATCACGATATTCTGCACTACAAATGTGGCGCAAAATGGGAGCTCTATGAAATTTGGTGCCATGTGTGGTTATAAATGTGGGGTAGCTTTCTTAATATGAAAAATTGACTGAGTAGTGCTTAAAAATGACACATTCTGTTTTTTGATTCTTTTTTTTGTTTTGTTTTCATTTTTGCTGAGGAAAGCTGGCCCTATTAGTGTGTGTTCTTACTTTATCCCCTCCCCAATTGCATGACTGTACATAATTAAAATACTGTGTGTTTGTGTGTGTGTGTTTGCTGATTTTTAATCCCACAATGTTCATTCTCTCTGTCTGTGTCACTCACTCACTCACCAACCCACCCACCCATCCATGGAATTATTGACCGATCAGTCTGACCTCGACTGTGTGCAAGTTCATGGAGAATTTACTTAAGGAAAGGTTGGTAGAGTATCTAGAGGAGTATGTTCTCCCGGATTCAAGGCAGTCCGGGTTTATAGGCTCTGATTGACCTATTTAACTGGATCACTAAGGCAGTAGACTGGGGGGCCAAACAGCGAACATCCTTTATCTGGAGTTCAGCAAGGCCTTTGACCCTGTACCCCATAAGAGGTTGATCAGGAAGTTTGCAGGTCTCAGGACTAGGGGAAAAGAAGACCAAATGGGTAGAAAACTGGCTGAGGAACAGAACCCATGGGGAGGGGGGTAGTGGTGGTGGGGAGGAGAATTATCTAGCACCAGTAGGGTCCCACGGAGCTTGGTGCTGGGACTGGTGCTTCTTCATCAGTGACATTGGGGATGACATTAAGGGTAAAATGAGCCTCTTCAAGGATGACACCAAGCTCTGTGGAAGGGTGGACACCGCTGAGGGGATACAGGATCTACAGGATGATCTGAAAAAAGCTTGAGGTAGTTGAGGATCTGGCAGCTTAGCAGATGCAGTTATGCACATTGGAGCCAAGAATCGCAGGACTGAGTACTACCTGGTAGGGGGTCTGAGTATCTGCAGCGGAGGAGGAAAAGGATCTGGGAGTGATGCTTACTAGCAACCTGAATCTGTCCACACAGTGCAGAAAAGCAGCAGCAAGGGAAAGTAGGAAGTTGGGAGCTAGGTGGGATCAGCAGTAGGCATGAGGTTATACTGTCCTTGTTACAGGTCACTGATGAGGCTGCATCACAGTATGGAATAAAATACTGGTGCCCACACCTCAGAAAGGACACCAGACTGCTAGAGACCCTCCAGAGGGGGAACAAAAAAGATGATCGTGGGTCAGCATGGTAAGGTATATGAGGAGAGGCTGAAGGCACTGAATATGTACTCCCTCAAGTAGAGAAGCAAGAGAAGGGGACATGATGTATCCAAAGGTCTCATTTAGAGGGATAAATAGGATGAGCAGGTGGATAAGGGTCTCTTTAGGCTGTAGCAACTGAAAAAACAGGTTACTCACTTGTAACAGTAGTTCTAGGAGTGGTATATGTATATACCTCTGCTCCGCCCCATGACGCCAGATCGTAGCCCGCTGGAAGCCAGGTTGTGTGTGTCCACAGCTGGGGAGGTCTGGTGGGTCCGTGTGGATGAACATATACCACTCCTAGAACTACTGTTACAGGTGAGTAACCTGGTTTTCTAGGATCATGGATATGTTGTTCATCCACACTGTTTGGCAGACTCCTAGCAGTTCTGCAGGAGGAGGGAGGCAAGGCGCACACCCCCTACTTAGGGAACAGAGATTGGAGAACTGAGGCCACAAAACCAGCATCCCGGCGTGACTCAAGGTCGATGTGGTAGTGGGTGATGAAGATGTTTGCTGACTTCCAGGTAGCAGCCCGGCAGATTTCCTGGATAGGGATGTCCCCGGAAACAGCCACCGATGCAGCAGTATAGCGGGTAGAATGAGCTCTCAACTCTCTGGGAGGCTCCTTACCCGCCAACTCATAGCACAGACCTATGCATGATGTAATCCATCTTGCTATGGTCCATTTGGCTGCAGGTCTGCCAGAAGCGGCATCAGCGTAGGTGACAAACAGCTGGTGAACCTCTCCACAAATTTCCGCTGTCCTCTCCTTATAATAGGAGAGAGCACGTCTCTGGTCCAAAGTATGGAGCCTGTACTCTGCCTCCGAGGTGTAATTAGGGTAGTATACCGGCAGTCAACACCTGGTTAAGGTGAAATTCTTGACACCACCTTCGGAAGGAATTTCAGGTGGGGGCACAGGACAACTTTGTCCCTGTGGAAGACCGGATAAGGGGAGTCCACCGAAAGCGCCTGGAGCTTCCCTGTCCTGGCAGACGTGATAGCCACAGGAAGGCCGTCTTCCACGAAAAGTGTGACAGCTCACACTTGTGCATTGGTTCAAAGGGCTTGCCCATGAGCTTTGTCAGTACCAGCAGTAGCTCCCACAGAGGTGGAGGTTCACGCATCGGAGGGGATATGTGATCCAGGCCTTTGAAAAAGCGCCTGACCACTGTCTCCTGCGCCAATGTCGGCTGACCAGTCTGCGCCCGGTAAATGGCTCCCAGGTGCACCCTAATGGTCGATGACTGTAGACCCCCGTTAGAGAGATACCAAAGGTAGTCAAGAATGTTAGCCACAGGACAGGATAAGGGGTCCAGACCCTTACCCTGACACCAAATGGAAAACCTTTTCCATTTGAAAGCATAACATTTCCTGGTCGATTCCTTTCTAGATGCCTCCACCACGGTGTAGACCTCTTTGGAAAGACCCAAAGCCTGGAACTCTAGCCGCTCGGGTACCAGGCTGTGAGGTGCAGGAATTGAAGGTCCGGATGGAGGACCTTCCCCTGATTCAGAGATATCGGGTCCGGGCGTGTACAAAGCCACTCCAGGGCCTGCAGCTGAGGCTGAGGAAATCTGGATACCAGAACTGGCGCAGCCAGTCTGGGGCTACCAGAATCACCTTTGCCTTGTCCTTCTTCACCTTGAGTAACACCTTGTGGATCAAGGGGAAATGGAGGGAAGGTGTAGAGGAGGCCTGGGGTCCACAGCCTCGAGAAGACATCCCCCTGCAGCGAACCCTGCTGAGGGGGGCGGGCGGCAGGCATGAAACTGCCTCAGCTTGGTGTTTTCCATGGAGGCAAACAGGTCCACCATCAGTTTGCCCCAACAGGAGAACAGGCTGTAAGCTACCTCTGGATGGAGAGACCACTCGTGAGATGTCTGGCCTAAGCAGCTGAGAGCATCCGCCAGCTTGTTCGAGGCTCCTGTCACATGGATGGCGAGGAGATCTGCCTCCAACCGGAATACGAGGTTCCAGATGCGGAGCGCCTCCTTGCATAGCAGACAGGAGTGCTTGCCGCCCTGCTTGTTGAGGTAGTACATGGTCGTGGTATTGTCCATCTGGACTTGACCCCAGAGCTGAGGCGCGAAAGCTGACAGTGCCAGTCTGACTGCTCTGAGCTCCAACAGGTTGATGTGGCATCGGGACTCCTCGGGGGAGCCCGTGGGCCCTGTTGTCCGCCATGTGGGCTCCCCAGCCCATATGAGAGGCATCGGTCATAAGAATGACCATCTGCTTGGGGCAGACAAACGGGATCCCTTCCTGCAACCGGTATGGGGCGGTCCACCATTGGAGAGTGTCCCACATCTTCTGGGTTACAGTGATCATCTGGTCGAAATGACCGTGATGCTGAGTCCACTGGGCAGCCAGCTCCCATTGGAGGGAGCGCATGTGCAGCCGGGCCCAACTGACCACTGAGGTGCACGCTACCATGTAACCTAGAAGGCGCAGAAAGTCCCGGGCAGGGTGCAAGTGCCCAACCAGAAATGATTGGGCAAAGGAGGAGAGAACCTCCGCCGGAAGTCAAGCTCTGGCTTGACGAGAGTCAAGCTCTGCCCCAGTGAGGCCCATCACCTGAGATGGCACGAGTTCTGACTTGGCCTCGATAATCAGGAGGCCGAGCTGGGAGCAGGTTTGGAGGGCTAGATCCCTGGACCTCGCCACCTCCTGTTGGGTGGAATCTGCCAGGAGCCAGTCATCGAGGTAGGGGTAAATTCTGACACCTCAACGCCGGAGATGGGCCGCCACCACTGCAATGCATTTGGTGGTGACCCGAGGGGCTGATGACTGGCCAAATGGCATGCTCGGAACTCATACAGGGTCCCTTCAACCCTGAAGTGGAGGAACCACTGATGGAAAGGACGGATTGGGACGTGAAAGAACACGTCCTGCAGATCCAGTGAACAGAACCACATGTTTCGCTCCAAGGATGGTATGATCTGGGACAGAGTGACGATCTGAAAGGTGTGTGACCTGCAGTATTGATTCAGGCCGTGGAGATCTAGAATGGGGCGCCAGCCCCCCCCCCTGTCCGATTCGGCCCCAGGAAGTACCCGGAGACAAAGCCTGGGTCTGCAGACGGATCCGCCACGAGAGCTACTGCCTCCTTGAGTAGGAGCTGAGCAATGTTGTCTCGAAGAGCCGACTGGGTGCATGCGGAAATCCGTTCTTCCCGAGGGGCGCGGGCTCAGCTGGGAGGGTACTGCTCGAATTCTAGAGGCAGTCCCTGACTGACCACAAGAACCCACCTGTTCGTAGTGATAGCGGACCAGGCAGAAAGGAAGTGGCGGAGCCGCCCCCCCCCCATGGGAAGACCCAGAGCTGGCATGACGGGAATAGGGGTGGCATCCCCCATCCCATCACTGAGCAGGCTTGGAGGAGGAGGAGGAGGCTGGTAGGACCTGAGCCTCTGCCTCCTCTGCGGGCCTGTTGGGGTCCAGGCATGGGCCAAGGGCACCAAGCTTGAGCCTGCTTCTGATGCTGCTGTCTGCTGAACAGCAGTGGAAGAGTGCTGAAAGGGCTTCTTCTTTTTCTTCTGCTGGTTCTTGCCCAAAGAACTCTTGGCAGAAGTGGCGTCCAAGGTGGCATTGGACTGCTCTATGCGCTGTAGGTGACCGGCCACTCCTGGGCCAAACAAGTTGGCCCCAAGGAAAGGCGCAGCAGCTAACTTGTGCTGGGTATCTGCCGGGAAGGAGGAGAGCCTCAGCCAAGTCCTGCGGTGAGAGGTAACTGTGGCGGCTATCGAGCGGGCACAAGAGTCCCTAATGTCCAGGGCCGTCTGGAGCTGCTGTTTGGCAACAGCAAGGCCCTGATCTCGGACCTGCTTAACCGTGGTCTGCATGTCTGCAGGGAGATGAGGTAGGACTTCATCCAGTGACCAGAGAAGGGCATGGGAGAAGTGTGCCATGATGATGTCCAAACTTGCCTGACGAAGGCCCAAGGAAGATGCTGCATAGACTTTCCACCCTGAATGGTCCAAATACTTGGACTCCATGTCAGGAGGTCGGTCAGTGTCGGCAGAACTGCCACTATGCCTGAACACAAGCGGTCACCAGGCTCTCAGCCGAAGGGTGCTCTGTGAACCCCTCAAGGGACCCCATGGGCACCGCATACTTGCGGGCCATGTGGGCAGACGGTGCTGAACATGAGGCAGGAGGTTGCCACAGTTCAAGTGCCAGACCAACAATGGCCTCTGTCACAGGAAAGGCCTCTGTCTGGGTATCCCCTCTCTTGAGGATGTCCGTGAGAGGGTACTCCGCCCTTTTCTGGATAGGTTCCTGGGGCATCCCTGTGGAATCCGAGATGAGACTAAGGATCCCTTGGAAGGAAGAGGAAGGACCTACTCCACTCCTGTGCCAATGGACTCATCATCCCCAGGATGAGAGTGGAGCCTGGTGACGTCCGAGTCCGAAGAGTCGGGATACAGCGGCCTGCCACCCAAATCGCCCTCGACCCGCCAAGGGCGGTCTAGGGTGACCGTGACCGACAGACGTCGGGGGAGCCCGGTATCTGGTCGGTCCTCATTGGAAGGAGCCCTTCCCACAGGCTGCTTAGGCGGCAGCTCCACCACTATGGGTGGAGAGGCCAGTATAGGCCGAACCGGAGGGGCCAGGCCAGCCCTGCGGTGGGGAACCAAAGGCTTCGGTTCTGGAGGTCGGCTTGGCCTAGGAGGCAAAAGCCAAGTGATGGCCGGGGTGAGCGGTGGGGCCGGCTTATGCCTGGACAAAATCAGCTGTTGCCACATAAGGTCCTCGTAGCACCGACTGAGTTTCCGTCTGAGCCTCTCCTCATCCGAGGAGGAGGATGAGGACGACCTGTGGCGTTGCCTCTTTTTGGAGCGCTTGTGGCTGTTCCTCGGCCATTCGGCCGAGGGGGTTCTCGACCAAGATCAGGTAGGCAGACTCGGTCGCTCGGGAAACACAGGTGGAATTGGTGAAACCCGTGGGTCCGGAACCGGGACCTCGGTGGGGACACCAGCTGGCTGGGTCTCCTCATCGGGGAACACAAGGAACACAAGTCCTCTCCAAGGAGTCGTCAGCCGGGGCCGGCGACAGCGGGTTGATTGGATAGAGAACAGTCTCTACCTCATCTGCCATATCGGTTGTCTGGCCAGACGGAAGATTCGTGAAGCCTGCGGCCAAGGAAGTGATCTCGACCGAGGTAGAGACCTCCTGGACTGGGATCTCTCTTGGTCCCAAGAGCGCCTTCGCCGAGACGAAGACGTGCTCGGTTCCTTATCTCTTTTACGAGATCGGGAGGAGTGCGAGCCCGCGGGTGCCTCTCCTCGGGTGGGGAGAGACTGGCACAATTCCTTGAAGGAACCTGTGAAGGTGGAGCCCAGGTTGAGAGGAACGAAAAAGCTTCAGTTGTCCGAAGTGCGGGCGGCTTCTTTGAATGCCTTCATGCGTTCCAGCTGCTCGACGGAATCTGCGGCCGCAAAAACCGCCCACCTAGCCTCCTTGGACTTCACCGGAGGATTTCTTTTCTCCGGTCTCCCCAACTTTAAACGTGCCAGGCGGTCGACCAGGATGTTGGGATGGAAGGCCAAGCAATAGCTGCAGGACGAGGTGTTATGGCCGACACCTAGGCAGTAGATACATGTGAGATGGGGATCGGTGCGCAACATCTTCTTGCCACAAGGACACCAGCAAAATCCTGGAGAAGACTTCTTTTCCATGCTCGAGGACGCAAAAGCGCAATCGCTAACTTGGACAAGTTTTAATTTCGGTAAAGCCAAAGTTTTGAAAGCCAGGGCCTACGAAATGCATGAGCATGAGGGAGGCAACCTGCATCTTCCAGCAGAAAGGAAGATCTGGCGTCATGGGGCAGAGCTGAGGTGTATATACCACCCGGGTGGGTGGGAGGAGCCAGCTTAAAGCTATTGCTTGGCCTTCCATCCCAACATCCTGGTTGACTGCCTGGCACTTCCTGATCTCAGGGAAATCTCTTTCTGTGCTGTGTTCTGGACTGAATTTTTCGCCCACTCCCGTCCCCCACCTCCTCACAGTATTAAATAGACCCTTACTCCACCCCTTTCGTCAACCTAGCAGCTGATTGGTCACTCCACTGCTGCACATTTTTATGCTGTTGGCCTCCCTGTCTTCAATACCTGACTTGACCCACTTTCTTACTGCCCCTTTTTAAAGCAGTCTCACCAACAGGATCACACATTTGCTCCCAACTATTTCTCCAGCCACTCCATTTAACTCCTCTCAATTACTGCTCTAACCTGCCCTATTTTTAGGGACCTCACCCTAATTCGACTATATACCCTTTCATCTATAAACCAGCTAGCAGTTCAGCAACACCAAACTACCATGGGGTGCAACCACCTACTACTACTACTCCTCACTACCTCGTTTGGCATTGCTGGTACCATATACGAATTCGGACCCCTACCTCCCCACACTGAATCCTCACTGGGTGCAAGCTGGAAGAAAAGCATACACATGGCCACTACCACTTCTGGTAATGATAGGCTCTTTATCCTCCCGGACCTTCTATACACAGTTATCGTCAAGCCAACCTCCCAAACCGTAACCTTAACGGTTAGCTTCCCGCTAATTTAACATGGGCATTTAGACACCCCCCCACACACACACCTGAAGTGCAGGCGACTGAAGACACGAGGGAAGATAACCTTTCAGGCAGATAGGGTGACGTTTATCTTTCTGCTACTGCTACTCTTTGGCAGTGTTCACCTAAACCCTAGACCAACAACCCTGAGGAGCAGGGGGGTCCATACAGTGAACGGCCTAAAGATAGCATCGCTAAACGTCTGCAGCCTAACTGCAAAATTTGACCAGCTTCAGGCTTGGATGACCATCCATGCCCCTGACATACTCTGCCTAACTGAAACCTGGCTGTCGGGTAGGATCAAAGATGGTGAGGTGGCCATCGAAGGATTCCAAGCATTTCAACTTGATAGAATAGGCAGGAAAGGTGATGGCTGCCTCCTATATGCCAGAAACTCAGAGTTGCTCCGTCCTCCCTATCTCCAAAGTTGTGGAGGATTATGAGCTACTAGTGGTAAAAATACAAGTCGGCCTAAAAGGCAAGACCCTTACCAACGCCACAACCTACCTGCCCCCCAAAAGCCAAGGAAGGTCTTCCTCTTGTTATGGAAGAAATTAGTGCACTCAGAAAGGTCTCAGAAATCATCTTGACCGGTGACTTTAATATTAACTGGTTATGTAAGGAGGCGACACCCTCCAGAGACCTAATCACCTTCCACAATCTCACGCAATTTGTAATTCACCCCACCAGGCAGAACTACAAGGGTGGTACCAGCACCCTTATTGACTGGGTCTTGGCTAGCTCACTGACTCGATTCTCCAAACTCATGGTTCTCCCGGACATGCTGCATGACCACTCCCCAATCTCCTTTATATGGACCACTAAACTTGCCAAAAGCCCACCCCGCCTCATCGAGAGCAGGATTCTGTGGAAAGGCAAACTTGGATCCCTCAAATTGGCCCTGTCTGCCTACAACTGGTCCCCCATCAACAAGGCACCTACGCTGGACCAGGCCCTTCGTTTTTTTCACTGAGGGCTTCAGTTCCATCTGTGATATCTATGCACCACGCACAAAACGGAAAATTCGGGGGGAGGTTAATAGCTGGATTGATGGCAAGCTCCTCTCCCTCCTAAAGGAGAGGGACTGCCTCTGGGGAAAAAGCCTTGAACTCAGGCAGCAAGCATGACCTACATGCTACAAAATGGCTACAGATCAGTGCACCAAACTTATCAGGCTCGCAAAAGTCAATTTCCATAAGACCCAGCTTAACAATGCATGGGGAGATGGAAAGAGGTTTTGGGACAACATCAAGAACATCCTTGGTAAAGATCAAAAGCAGCACCCTAAGATGCTCAACATTAATAACTCATCCTCCTCAGATCCGCTAGCCATTGCTGATGCCTTTAACCAGGCCTTTACAGACCTGTCCTCAGTGCTGCCTCCAGACTACCTTCTGCCTGTGGAGGACCGAGGTTGCACCAACCTGCTTATAACTAACTACCCAGCCTTCCACTTTAAGAAGGTGACAGTGAAGGAGGCCCCAGTGATGGTCGGGAAAGTCCTAGGCAAAACCAGATTGGGGAGTGACGGGCTAGACATGAAGTTACTATCTCTCACCCTTGATGTTCTTATCATGCCTGTAACAATGCTATTTAATAAATCCTTGGCTCTAGCTCAATTTCCAGAGGTATGGAAGCAAGCCCTGGTAACTCCAGTGCATAAGAATAGTGACAAGGTGCTGGTGTCAAACTACAGGCCAATATCTATCCTCTCCCCACTATCCAAAGCTTTGGAAAAAATCGTGGCAAGTAAACTCACAGAATACCTCAATAAATACAGTCTGCTCTGCCCAAACCAACATGGTTTCAGGCAAAAACACAGTACCACCACGGCACTGCTGGAATACACTGACTATGCAGACAAGGCACTAGATGAAGGCAAATTGGTGGGGTCTATCTTCATTGACCTCACCAAAGCCTTTGACACAGTCAACCACCTTCTTCTAGTACTCCAGCTCCAAAGATTGGGTGTGGCATCCAACGCCCTGAATTGGTTCGATGACTACCTAACACACAGGAGCCAGTGAGTCAAAATCGGGCAGATGTTATCCAGCTCCAGAGATGTACTCCTAGGAGTCCCTCAAGGATCAATTCTAGGGCCCCTGCTTTTCAGCCTCTTTGTAAATGACCTACCCACAGCCTGTGACACCAGACTTATTCTGTATGCAGACGATGCCGTGCTGCTGAGCAGCAGCACCTCTCAAGCTGCCCTACAAACAGAACTACAGAACTCCTTTCAGTAAACTCAAGGACTGGTTCAGTAGGCAAAAGCTGCTACTAAATTACAAGAAAATCAAGGCCATGCTACAGTCCAGCCCCTACAACAAACACAGGCATGCTCCCCTTGTAATCACCAATAAGGCTGGTGAGCAAATTGAGCAGGTGCACTTGTTCAAGTACCTTGGAGTCACCATTGATGACTCTCTCACTTACACGCACCATGTAGACTCCCTTGTCAGAGTGGTAAACGCAAAGATCGGGGTCCTCTGTAGGCATAAGAAATCCAACCCCCCTGGAAGCACTCCGAATCTCAGTCTCCAGCTCCATACTCTCCACGATAGACTACGGGCTGATGGTCTATGAAGCTGCTACTGATACAGTGCTCAAAAGGGTCCAAATTGCACTCAAAAAGGCATGCCGCCTCACCCTGTGTACGGATCACTACATTAATACTTGCACCCTGTATGAGCGTACAAACTGGCTTAACCTAAAAGACAGGATCAAATACCAAACTTGCCTCCTGGGAAAGAAGGCAGTCCTTGGAAAAACCCCACCCTGTATAGGAAACCTGCTTAAGGCTTCTCTCTCAACACACATCACCAGACGGAGAAGAATTGAGTACTGTCCATACCATTCCTCCGAACCTCACTAGGGCAGCGCACTTTCTCCTATCGGGGCCCCGGATAAATGGACTCCCGATGGAAATTACAAACAGCCTGTCTCAATTCAAAGCAGGCCTCAAACAGCACCTAATGTCTAGCTCAAAATGCACCTGCTTCTCAGGCCCCACTTGATAGACAGGCCTGCCCCCAAGAGTAACACCCAGCAGGGCTACCTAGAGAACCCTGCCTCCATTCCAGCCTAGCCAAGGGCTTAAGTAAGCTATCAGTCCTCTTTAAATGCACTTGGTACTGCCCTCCCAAACCCCCAGCAGCTTACACACACACACACACACACACACACACACACCATACTAAACCAAAGCCCTCTGGAGCTGCCCCCCCCACCTCTTGCTCTCTGTGGTAGGTTCAAACCCAATCCCCCTTGTTTCACTGTCACCCAGCCTCTCGCCATCTGGGATAGCGTTAAACCCTATGCAGTTGCTCTGCAATGGTCTATCAACGGATTTGGAGGTTTCCAGGGGTGTGCTACCTAGGGCAATCAATTAGAAATAGTTTATTATTCTATTACAACTGCTCTGTTTTTTTTCTCCCGTTTGTCTAATTCTCATGTAAACGCTCTTTAATGCCTAATGATCAGGCCTCTGTAACCACTGAATATGTGTATTGTCTTATTGTCCACCCTGACGTGGAACCTTTGTAAAAGAGCTCACGCTCAAAGGTCTTTTCGTAATACTAATTAAATAAAATAAAGACTTCCAGCAAGATTTAAAGGGAAAGGGACATGCCAAACAGTGTGGATGAACAACATATCCATGAGGGGTAAGAGTCTTTAGCTGGGGGGGTTAGGATGGAGGATATGAAGCTATTCTTCATAGAGAGGTTGGTGACCAGTTGGTATGCGCTACTGGAAGAGGTGGTCTCATTGAGGACAATGGGCAGCTTCAAAAGAGGCTGGGATAGACGTAAGGGGAAGGTGTAAGGGTCGTGGGTGGGATGGATGGAAAGGATGGGGTGGAGATGGGTGCATTGTCAGTAGCTGAGGTTGTGGATCCTGCAATACGAGCAGACTAAAGTGACCAAATGGCCTTATTCTGCTGGCTTCTTTGTATGTTTGTATGTACTATTCACAGCTTTTTTTTTTTTTTCCTATTTCTTCAGGGTTTTTTTCCCTCTTCTTCACCCATCCCTACCCGCTCGTCCTTGGCGCTGATGTGCGTATGTGGAGGCGTGCACATGTGGAGGTACGCGCATGCCATGCACATCTGGACACCCCACCCTACTAGTTACCCCTTCCACCAGCCTTCGCCACCACCAGACTGCCACCCAGTGGTGACGGGACTAGAGGGACAGCATCCTCCTGGGAGAGGAGAGCTGCCGGTAGGTGGCTCAGTCCTGCTCCCCCCCCACTTCCCGACAACCCGGGTCGCCAGCGTGACGTGTGGTAAGGCTAGATGCCTCAACCTTCGGCACCACCGGGCCCTCTTCACAGCTTCTAATGGAAGTGTGCATGAGTAGGAGGGACCGTTGAGGGGTCAATAGCGCATTATTTTTACATACAATGACACTTGTATTGAATGTAAGTATTTTACCATCCAGATTTAAGTAATCTGCAGTCACAAGACAGAGGGGTCAGAAACTGTCACATTTTTTTGTTGGTCTTTTCCTGGTTTAGGTATTACTACTAGTGGGACACCTCTTCTGGAGCTTGTGAGTATACTCTTTTTATGATTTCCTTTATGAAATCTGTCACATGTAGGATATATGACGTGGGGCTAACTGTGTAATGAAAAATATCTTTAACTAGTGCTGCTTGACCACACACCTCATGAGAAGCAAAGCTGCTCTGTGAAGTTATCAAACACCATCATGCTGCTTGTTTTCTTTGGCGGGTTACTTTACATTTGGAAATGATCTGCTACAGACTTATTTCTAGCTCAGAGCTGAAGCTACTGTGCCCTGTTTAAAAAATAAGAAGGTCTACTGAGGAGCATGAAGTTCCAAGGCCACCGACACAAATATCAATAAGAGAACCAAACTGGAACCACAGTCGGCTCAATGCTATATCAGATAATGTATTCCTCCAATTTATGTTTCATTTGGATGTGCCAAACATCAGAGATATAAGATATGTACAAAAATGTTACATAAAATGTTTATATTGTCAGTGGACAGAAACTGGTACTTTATTAAAATGTAGGTTAACCAAGAAATTCGCATGGGAAATCGGTTTCTTATTTTATTTATATTGGCGATTGCATATCCCAGAACATCCCATAAACTATAATAACAATAAAATTGCCCCGGTCGCGCTAATAAAATAACATCCTCTTCAGTTGATCTAAATGGATTTACAAAACGGCATATCTAAAAATAAGTAATTATTCTTGAAAGACGGGTCAAATCTGCAGTGACCTGAGGAGTGCCCCTGTAACTTCCCAAATCAATAATATATTAAACTGAATCCCACAACAAATTCCATATTATAAATAGCTCACTTAATCGTTTTAATATTCCATATTTAAGTGTCCTAGCCTACTTAATTATCTTCACACCTAAGTGTTGATGCTTTTAGGATTTTCCATTGTCTAAAAAAATATGATTGAAACCTTTGTTCAGCTTGCATCATAAACCTGTAATTTTGACCTAAAAAAAAAAAAAAAAAAAAAGAACCGCGGTCCGAAGCAGTAACCTTCTGCACTGAAATTGCACTTTTTTGACTGCCCAGCCATCTTCTGTTGCTTATCTACCTAGAAAGTGAAACACATGGCAGATGTCTTGAGAGTCTACGCTCATTAAATCTCAATCTGTTGCTTCTGTTGTCAACTGTGTTCTTTACCTGACTTCTCAGGAATTCTGCATGCTTTCAGTTGATGCATCTAACTGGGGATGCGAAAGTCCCCAAATGCAAAGTCCGCCTTCAGTCGTGAGCATCCGTTGATGTCATTGACTCCATGACAGGGTGACATGTGTTGCGATCAATGCCTGAGGCACATCACATCTGACCTCTAAGTGTACTAGAACTGCACATCTGATCTTTTTAAGTGTACTAAAACAGCTGAGGAACTGTACAGGCCCTGAGACTTTTTAACCGTTATTGGCAAATTGTAAATCGGAACTAATGGTTCAATGCCTACTAACTGTTGTGAATTGGATGGTGGGTTCAATTCTGAATTATTTTCCCCAATATAAAGATTCCTTAATCCCATACTTTCTATCTAGCACATGGAACCTCTGGATTCAAATATGCCGCTTCCTTAAGAAGTTCTCATTTGTTTCTCTGTAAATCCAAATTTCTTAACTTCCTCAAGCCTCCCAAGATCCCAGGGTGCTGATACCACATGTAGCCTACGTAAAATACCATGCCACTGGTTACATGAGGCCCCCCGCCCCCCCCATCACTTTTATGCTCTGAAATTCTTATTTTAAGCATTCTTATTATTCACCCACACAAGAAAGGTTGCAGGCACATTATCTATTTGTACTCGCTCCTGCTAGTTGTATACTTGTTTGGCATCCCTTGTGTGTGAACACTGTACCCATGATCCAGATCTGAAATTCCCTAAAGAAGCATTACCCAACCATCTTTGCTGATCATTATTCCGTCTTGGAATTTTGTGTACTGTATGAACCAATCTCGACTTTAAATTTCTGGTTCTTGTTGCAGTGACCAAGGGTCTATCTTTAAAAATATTTGCTCCTTTCCTAATTGGTTACAAAATTCTCCTGTTTACTTTAAAATACTGTACTATTTTTAACTTCTCCAAACATTGTCCTATAGTTTATTCCAGTAAAATCCTCTGTCCTTCATTTTTTTTGGATATGTCCCTCAGGAGTTTCTCTTGGGGGGCTTGATAAGCGTGTCCTTTGACATTTAATATTCGTTTATTATAACCTCTGGATTTGAACTGATTAATGGTAGCCATTTCTCTCTCTTTTTTTTTTTTTTTAATTTATGTTTATTGAGGGTGTTAAGTAAAAACACAATACAAACAAGTACAAACACATAACCTTGCAGGATAATTGCACTGTGCTATACATAGTACTGCATAGTATTAAAACAATATTTTAGACATTAAAGCAGAAATTAATTCTGTTACATGGATTTAGTGTCTTTGGACCAACATCTGTTGGATCCATCTACCTCAAACAGATTCACATTTAGGCAGCTTTTGATTTAATTTAGCAGACAGCTCCTCCATTTCATAAATGACTCCCCCTGTCCCCCTCGGGGTTGCTTTCTCAGGAGCATGGTACCCTGGTCCATCTGGACCTCAAATCCTTGCATCTTCATGCAGGGCTCCTGCAGACTTAGCGGTTTTCTGCTATGGGGTCTCACGGAGAGTAGCAGAGGTCTTGGTTGAGGCTCATAAAACATATACATATACTGTATAATGCAAAATATCCACGCAAACAAATTTCCGCGCGGTGTATAATCCCAGAGTAATTGGTGTTACCTTATATTAGCGCTGCGGTCATTTTTGCAACCCGGAAGTCACCTGTCAAGAATCCAAAATCGTAGAAGCAGAAAACGAAGAAGTAGAGACGCCGGTACTCATTGCTGTTTTTGTGTCTGACTTAGCTGAGCATTAGTGGAGCCTACTGAACTACTGAAGATACCACACGTACTAGTTTTACGATGTCACTACTGTCATGGCTTAACAAGAAGCCGGCTGTGAAGAGGGACTTGTCTGGGGAGCCGCTTTGTGCTGTCAGTTTAAGTCAAACTGCATCAGTCCCTTTGACAGTTGCTGAGGCTGTAGTGGCAGAACTCTCAGAGCCTCCGGTGAAAAACCGAAGAACCAAGTACGTTAAGTACACTGCTGAGGTACGGTTTGAGGTTGGGAAGTATGCATTAGAGAATGGGGTTATAAATGCTGTGCGGTTTTACATCCAGAAATGCACAGTAAGCATTAATGAGGGCACTATTTGTGGTTTTAAGAAAGATTACCTTGCACAGCTGACAAAAATCCCTGACCCTACCAAACTTGCTCCTCAGTTGCCTACTAAGCCTCGCGGACGTCCTACCCTGCTCCTTGATGTTGAGCTTGAGCTGCGTAACATTATAAAGAATTTGCGGTCGGAGGGTGCTGTTGTTAATGCCAGAGTTGTTTCTGCAATTGCCTCTGGTGTGGTAAAGGCACACAATCCTGACCTTCTGGCAGAGAATGGCGGGCAGCTAACCTTTAGCAGACGATGATGTTGGAAATTACTGAGCAGGATGGGGTTTTCTAAACTCAAGGCTCATAAAACACCACTTGACTTCCCACAACTGAAGTCCACATTTCTGCAAAGGATTTCCACAGCGTATAGCCAGGAACGTATCCCACCAGCTCTGATTATTAACTTGGACGAAACCGGAGTACAGTTGGTGCCATGTAGTCAATGGACTATGGCAGCTGCTGGCTCCAAGCAGGTGGAGGTCTCAGGATTAGGGGACAAGAGGCAGGTATCTGTCGTCCTAGCTGTTTCCATGATTGGTGAACTCCCCCCCCCGATCATCTACAAGGGAAAAACACATAACTGCCATCCAGCATTTACATTCCTCCAGGGATGGTTAGTCACTCCGAGAATCACTGGGCTTGTAACACTACTATGCTGATGTTTATTTCGGAGGTTTTGGTCCCTTGTGTACAAAAAATCAAGAAACAGGTGGACCTTCCAGATGAACAAAGATCCTTGCTAGTTATGGATCTGTTCAGGGGGCACACAACTGAAGATGTTCTACAGGCTCTGGAACATAATGCCATAATTCTCATTTTTGTGCCTGTCTCATGTACTGATTTACTACAGCCACTGGATTTAACTGTCAATAAGATTTTTAAAGATCAACTGAAGCAACATTTCATTACCTGGTATGCCAATACTGTGTCAGAGCAACTACGGAATGGTCGTGCTTGTGGTGACATCAGCGTCGACCTCCACATGCAATCGCTGAAATTTAAAAATGCTCAGTGGTTGGTAGACAGCATAAGCGCACCCGGAGAGAGATAAGAGGACATAGTCAAGGGTTCCAGCAGGCAGGGATAACAGAAGCTCACGCTAAGTGTCTCAATTACTAAACAAAAGAAGTACAGTACTATCAAGCACGCCCCCTTCAGCACTCCAATGCCTTCTTTTACAAATCAATTAATAAAAGTTAAGTTTTACTAGAACATACTGTAACACAAAGCAGAAGTTCACAAAGCACAAAACCCAAATGAATGAATATGAGCAGAAGCAGAAGCCCTACAGTAGCCCCAGTATGGGCACATCTGAGTTCATGTAACAGTATCCCACTGAATCTGAGCATTCCGTTTTTTAAATGGTAAAAGTGCCATGAATGAATATTATTTCCCCAACACCAATGAATGAATATTAGTTCCCCAACATCACAAAGCTCAAATGAATGTACGATCTGAGCACCCACACTGTAACATCGTTTGTTTTGCAGATACATTCGCGATTTATCCAGCGGTCAACAATTTCTTGCTGTAGCGTGTATCGCGCATTATCCGTGTCCCACGGATAAGCGAAATAATCAACAGCTAAAATAAAGCGTTCTACAGTATATCATCTCTATACTTTTTTTTTTTTACTTACTGTTACATAGAAACATAGACTTTGACGGCAGATAAGGACCACTTGGCCCACCCAGTCTGCCCATTTCCCTTCCTATTGGATAAGCTGCAGATTCTAGTTAACCAACAGCCTACTTCTTGCAACCCCCCACTACAATTGCCTTATGTGTGTCTCAAGCATGTTTGAAATCCCCCACTGTTTTAGACCCAACAACCTCCCCAGGAAGGCGGTTCCATGCATCCACCACTCTCTGTGGAAAAAAAATTTCCTCACATTACCCCTGAGCCGTCCTCCCTCTATCTTTAAGTTCGCCCCTTGTTCTTGCACATCTCTTTCTGAAAGATGCTACCCTCCTGGACTTTGTTGATTCCTTTGAGGTACTTGAATGTTCCTGTCATGTCCCCCCTGTCCCTCCTTTCATCAAGGGTATACATATTAAGCTTTCTGTCTCTCTTCATATGGTTTCTGATGCAGACCCTGCACCATTTTAGTTGCCCTCCTCTGGACTGCTTCCATCCTGTCTGTCCTTGCGTAGATGGGGTCTCCAAAACTGCACACAGTATTCCAGATGGGGTCTCACCAACTGTCTGTGCAGAGGGATAACCACTTCCCCCCTTTTTCTACTTGTGATGCCCCTTCCTATGCATCCCAGTATCTCCCTGGCTCTCCTTACTGACTTCTCGTATTGCTTACCCACCTTTAGGTTATCTGATATGACTACCCCAAGTCCCTTTCCATTTTGTTGTTGTTAGTACCTCCCTGCTATTGTGTACTCTTCTCCTGGATTTTATTTCCCAGGTGCATTACTTTGCCTTCTTTGCATTGAATCTAAGTTGCCATATGTCTGACCATTCCTCCAACCTTGCCAAGTCCTTCTCATCCTTTCTACCCCTCTTGTGTATCAACTCTGTTACAGATCTTTGTGTCATCTGCAAAGAGGCATACCTTTCCCTCAGACACTCTGCAATGTCACCTATAAAGATGTTAGAGGACTGGACCCAGTACTGAGCCCTGAGGGTACTCACTAGTGACCCCCTTTCTTCAGAATGTGTTCCACTCACTATTACCTTCTGTGTCCTGTTGTGCAGCCAGTTTGCTACCCAGGCTACCACCCTGGAACCCACTCCCAGGCTGGCTAACTTGATTATTAGTCTTTTGTGTGGGACTGTGTCAAATGCCTTGCTAAAGTCTAGGTAGGCCATACCCACAGCCCCTCCCTAGTCTATTACTTTGGTCACCCAGTCAAAGAAATCAATTAGATTCTTCTGACATGACCTTCCTGCTGTAAATCCATGCTGCTTAGGGTCCTGTCCCCCGCTGGCCTTTAGGTACTCAACAATTCTTTCTTTCAGAAGTGATTCCATCATTTTCCCTACCACTGAGGTCAAACTTACAGGTCTGTAGTTTCCTGCTTCTGCCTTGCTCCCACTTTTGTGAAGGGGAATCACATCTGCCCTCCTCCAGTCCTCGGGTACCACCCCATTCTCTCATGATTTGTTAAAGTGTGGTCAGTGCTGTCACTAGGTCCTCCCTTAGTTCTTTTAGGATTCTGGGGTGAATCCCGTCAGGCCCCATTGTTTACTATGAATGTGAGTTCATTGCCTCCTGGCAAGGAATCTAGGAGGCTGGCTATTATGGCTGTGCGGACTTGTGCCTCTGCCTCCTTAGGATTAAGGATAATGTAACTACCAAGCTTGCATGATTAAATATTAGAACAGCGTGTGGAAGTCTGGCATGACAAACATTGCCTCATTACCTGATAGTTCTTCTAAATCTGATTTTCTTAAGTCTGCTGTGGCAAGTTTTGATACTGGTAAGCATCTCCTCAGCATGATGCTCAAGGTAGAGGTCCCCTCACCCCAGGTGCCCATTCTAAAGCACCCAAGGGTATAGATGCAGGTGGCATTCCTGACATCCCTGGTACCTTCCGACCCCATACTGCCTCTGCTTCTGGGTGTGGATGTGGGGGCGGCAGGATCTCTTTGCTGGCAAAGCCGAGGGAGATCTCTGCGGATGAGATGGTTTTGGACATTATAGGAAGGGTTTATGCTCTGGAGCTTCTGTGTATCTTCCGAGTGCACCCCTCCTTCTGCTTGTTATTAACCCCGCCCCCCCCGGGCCACTTGTCCATTCTACTGACAGAGGTTCAATTGCTGATACAAAAGCGTGCTGTAGAACCTGTTCTTTTCAGGAGTTAAGCCTGGGATTGTATTCCTAGTACTTCTGGGTTCTAAAATGGACAGGAGACCTGTATCAGACCTCAGGGGTCTGAACAAGTATATTGAATACAAAGGTTTAGATAGTATCTCTTTGGGCTTTAATTCCACTATTGTGAATGGGGGATTGACTCTGTGCCATGGATATAGAGAAGGATGCACATAGTCGTATCAAAATCTGCAAATGGCACACAGTACCTCTGATTTATACAGGAGGTCAATTATTGTCCGCTCAGAGTCTTGCCCTTTGGCTTGTTCTCTGCACCACGGGTATTTACCAAATGCTTATCAGTAGTGGTAGAAGCCCTCCAAGGGAAGGGCTGTGCATCTTGCCTTATCTGGCCTCGCAAGGCCTCATCCAGGGAAGCCATTGTACAATCTCTGAGAACAAGACAGTTGTTCAAGGACCTGGGTGTCGAAGTCAGCAAACCGATACTGATCCTCATTTCTTGCCAGCATCTTCACTGCATTGGAGCAGCTCTGGACATGGCTGTGGGCAGTGTTTTTCTGCCTATGGATAGGCAGATACCCTTATTGCCCAGGCTCGCATGATCTACAACAGCCATTATATGTCTGCCAGGGCCATGCTGTGTCTTCTGCATCTGACTGCTGGAGTCATCTTAATCTACCCTTATGTCCACCTCCATATGTGTATTCTGCAATGAATGCCCAGAGTATAATGGTACCAAGTGATGGATGACTGGACCAGATGGTTTTCATCATGTCTTCTACACCATGCTTTATTGTGGTGGATGGATTGCCCTAACTTGATGCAGGGCTTCCCTTTTTTTTTCCACTTGGCTCCCCTGCAGATTCTGATCAGACTCCTCTGAGTCTGGATGGGGTGCTTATCTAGGGTCATTCCAGATTCTGAGAAGTTAGTCCAGTCTGTAGCACTCTCTCCATAGCTACATTCTATAGCTGAGGACTATTCTACTTGAACTACAGGTATTTCACACACATCTCAGCCCTAGACCTTGCTGATTTGGACAGATAAAATTAGTGTGATGCACTATATAATAGTGCAAACAAGCAATGGAGCACAGTCTCTCACCCACTGTGCAGAGAGGCAATGAGACTGTGGTACCATGCCCTGTCTTACAGCATTCAGTGGTCCATGTTTATTCCAGATGTCCAAAACATGTTAGTAGATAGGCCAAGCAGGTCTTTGTCCCTGACTCCCAGATAGAAACTGTTCACCTCTGTGGTAAATGACCTCTTCAAGATGGGGTTGTCCAGAGTTGGATCTCTTCGTGTCCCAACACATATAGTTACAGCTTCTGCAAAGCCCAGACAATTCCCAGACATTCCTTCTCTATTGTGGCATACATCTGGTCTCTGAGCAGAGCTTTCTGCAAAAGTACATGATTGGGTGGTGCTCCTCCAAGCTCAAGACCTGACTCGGCACTGCCCCAACCCATGATCGGATGCATCTACATACACGGTGAACTTAAGGGAGTAGTCTGGACTGGCGAGCACAGGTGCCCAGCACAATGCCTTCTTCAGCTGATGGAAGAGAGTATCACAGGTTTCCGTCCACTGAACCTTTTCCGGCATTTTCTTCCTGGTGAGATCAGTCAGGGGTTTGGCCACACTGCTGAAATTTGGCACAAACTTGCGGTAGTACCCTGCTGTCCCAAGGAAGTTCCATACTTTCCTCTCAGTTGTGGGTGTGGCCCATCTCCAGATGGCCTCAATTTTCACTGGCTCTGGCTTAATGTACCCACTTCCCACCCTGTGCCCAGGGTATGACACTTCTGCCATTCCTATCTGGCACTTCTCTGCCTTGACTGTCAACCCAGCAGTCTGCAGTCAGCAGAACACCTTGGTCACATGCTGGACATGATCCTCCCAGGTCTGGCTATAGATTGCAGTGTCATCCATGTATGCCAGGGTGAAGTCTCCTGCCCCCTGCAGGATGCAGTCCACAAGCCACTGAAAGGTGGCTGGCACATTCTTCATCTCTAATGGCATCACCCTGAATTTTGAAGACTACAAATGGGGTGTCGAAGGCAGACCTTTTTCTGACTTCAGGGGTACCTGCCAATAGCCCTTTGTCAGGTCTGTGGACCGGAATGAGCTTCCCCTAACCTCTTGACTTCATCCATTCTGGTCATGGGGTATGCATCAGAGACTCTGCAACTATTAAGCTTGCAGTAGTCGACACAGAACCTTGTGGTCCATCCTTTGTTGGGGAGGCTCAGGAACTACTGGACTCCTGTATCACTGGGAGGGTCAGCATCTCTTTGATCTTTCCCTCCATCGCACATTATACACCTTCTGGGACTCTGTAGGGTGCCTGTGTCAGCGGAACCTGGACCTCTCTATCCACATGGTGTTCTGCCAGTGTGGTATACCCTGGCTTCCCTGTGAACAGGTCTCCAAATGTACTAGACACCCTCCTCATTTTGGCAGCTTGGGCTGATGTCAGCCATGTTGAGAGTGTGACAGCATCCACTAAGGATTTTCCTTTCACTTCTCCCAGGAGATCTACCAGTCGGTCTCTTTCTGTCCCTTCCTCCAGAGAACTGCACACAGCCAGGACCATCTCATCCTTTTGCATCTCCTGTTGGGTAGCTCTACCACATAATTAAGCAGTGTGTCGCCCTGCGTGGGGGTTCAGGTGCAGGTTTGCAGGATTCTCCTCATTTAGCACCCTCCTGGGTTGGGGGGGGGGAATTCCTGCAGGAGGTGGTGGACTTCATCGTTGACCAGGTGGAGTCCTCCAGGTGTTTTATCTTGGGGGACTCCAGTGCATGGATCGATGACGAATCCTAGTATTTCGGCTATGACCTCCTCCAGTTGATGATTTCACTGGGCCTGACACAAGTTGTTGCTTTTGCAACCCATCAGCATGGCCACACACTCGATCTTGTGTTTCCAGCTGGGTCTTGGGGTTGGTTGATGACCTCAAGATTAATCAGGTCTCTTGGTCTGATCACTGCACCATGGGTTCCACGCTTGGGGACCCCCCTCTGAAAGTCTCTCCCCTGTGGAGATGGTCAGCTACTGTCCATTAAGGGGTTCACACCCAGTGGGACTATTGGCACTGGCTGACCTATCTAGAGTTGAGATGGCATGTGCGATTGGTACCGGTGAGACGGTTGCCACCTATAACAGGGTGCTTTCCGAAGCTCTTTATCATCACTCCAGTCTGTATATGACCCAGATCCTCTCACTTAAGATCCCCTTGGTTTGATGGGGATCTCAAGGCAATGGAAATCAAGGGTCAGAAGTTGGAGCGTTGCTGGCGGAAGACCTGGCTGGAGTGTCAACAAGCTGGCCCTGCGTGCCCACTATTGAGTACTAAGGGGAAGCTCCCATAAGAAGGCAGAATTCCTGTCCAGAGAGATTGTTGCAGGGAAAAACAGATACTCTCAGCTTTTTCGGACTGTGGACAGGCTTTTTCATCCTGCCTGTCTACAGCCGAGGAAGACTTTTTTTCATCCACCTTATGTGAAGAGTTTGCTCTGTTTTTCTCTGACAGAGTATCAACTGTCCAGTCAGGGATTCCGTCAGGGAGACAACAGCCTCACAGTGGTGGGGCTGGGATGGTCAGAAGCAGTCCATCTGTCTGGGAAGAGTTTAGGCCAGTAGAGGTGTCTGAAGTGACTAAGGTGATCTTAGAGCTGAAGCACACTTATTGCAAACTGGACCTGTCCCCGACTCGTTTCTTAGTGGGATGCACTGAGGCCATTGGCCCGTTGTTCGCCAGGATTGCCAGGCGCTCAATGGTGGAGTGGGTGTTCCCAGTGGCTTTGAAAGAAGCACTGGTGAGACCCCTCCTGAAGAAACCTTCCCTCAACCCAGACGTCCTGGCGAATAACCGTCCGATCTCCAACGTACCTTTTTGAGCAAGGTTGTTGAGAACTCTAGTTAGGGTGCATAATGATTTGCTCAGGACTAGAAATGGCGGAAACCGGTCATTTCTTGTGCTGCTCGATCTCTCCTCAGCATTTGACACTGTGGACCATGTCATGCTTCTTGATCGGCTCAGTGAGTTTTGTGGACTTGCCGGTACTGTCATCTGGTGGTTCGAGTTCTATCTCTTGAATAGAGTGCAGCGGGTAGTGATGGGGAATTTCTTCTCCTCCCCAATGCCTCTTCCCTGTGGAGTACCACAGGGTTCAAGCTTGTCTCCAATGTTGTTCTCAGTGTACAACATGCTGCCCCTGGGCGAGATCATTCGACAAAATTACGGGAATAAATGGGAACCTAACAGTATTGTGGATGTTTATACTTGCAAATGGTGTCATGCTGATCCCCCACATCTGTATTAGCTGAGAAATGGATCTGTATTAGAAAAGGGGTTGATCAGCTGGCCTGATGATGCTTGTGGGCTTAGTATAAATACAACCTTAGTGCTCAGATAGAGCAAATCAGCCTAGGAGACTGTCCTGAGAGGTTGGACTGGAGAGCACCAAAGATAGTAGAGTTTACTGAGCTAAAACTATTCTGCGCTGTGGCAGAACTACTAAGGTGGGATAGTTCTGGAGCTCAAGGAGAGCTAAGTTATTGAGTTATTTTCAAGCATTAGTTAAAGAAAATATTTTGTTTGATTTTAATTTTTTTCTTTTTAAATATTTTGAAAATATCACACAAGGTTTGTGTGTTCAAAGAAAATCCTGATTTGTGGTGTGTCTCTGTTACCCTTCCCACATTACCCGATCACACAGAACATTGACAGGATTAAGCCCCTTGTTCCACCCACTGATCTGCCAACACTGGTACATGCTTTTTTCACCTCCAGGTTCGACTACTGCAACTCTCTATACTTCAGGGTCATGGGAGGGACCGTCTGCGGACTGCAGCTAGAGCAGAACGTGTCGACCCGGTTGCTGACTGGCTTTTCGAGGTCCAGTCATGTAACCCTGGTCCTGCGTGTCCTGTGTTGTCTGCTTGTCAGGTGGAGGGTCCTTTCCAAGGTGGGCTTGTTCACCTATAAGGCCCTATACGGACTGGGTTCTGGCTACTTGTGAGAGCTCCTGACACTGGTGACCTCTGCTTGTGCTCTCCGTTCCTTGTCGAGGGGCCTCCTGGACATTCCCAGGGTTTGGTTCTGGACATCGAGCAACCATGCATTTAGTGTCGCAGGGCCGACCCTGTGGAACTCGCTTCCATCTGCTGTCTGGGAGGCTCCCTCAATTGAGGTGTTCAAGCTGAGGCTGAAAGTTCACCTCTTCCGCCAGGCCTTTGAAGCTGATTGACCTGTATTCTAGTGTTCTGACCATTAGTGTAGTTTCCCTAGTAACCTGAAGCACACTATTTTTTTAGGGTCATGTCAATCCTACTGAATTTTATTGTATAATATTTTATTGTAACATTATTTCTTGTATGTTTTTGTTTACTGTGTTTTTGTATATGTTGGGCACCCTGAGCCTCAGGACATAGGCACCATATAAATAAAATTGCCTTGCCATCATTCACCTTCCTGACCATGGAGTAAGGCCCCACACAAGCAGTCTGGAAATTTGTTCTGCTGGACAGAGACAAGCACCATCACCTGCTGCCCGACTTTGCACTTCTGAGCTGTGACTCCATGGTCGTATCATTTTGTTTGCTTTTGTTTTGCAGGGGCTAGGTGCTCCTGGGCGAATCCCATAAGCTCCTTGAGCTGTGACTTGAAATTCTAGACATACTCCACAACAGATTCCACGTGGAGAGCAAGCTCACCCTCCCATTCATCCCTTACCAAATCAAGGGGGCCCTGTACCCTGTAGTCAAACATGAGCTCGAAGGGTGAGAACCCTGTGGACTCCTGTGGGACTTCTCTATATGCGAATAGGAGATGTGGTAGGTAATTGTTCCACTCTGTGGCATGCTGATCAGCTTATATCCAGCCAACCATCCTTTCACTGAAGGGAATGGGGCCATCAGGTGGTTTTAAGGGAGCCCCTGGGGGCAGCCTAAAGGGAGCCAGCCTGTGCCTGAACAAAAAGGGAAGCCCTCTGGTCCCAAAAACACAGTATCACAATTTCTGCTTGTAGTGGAGCAGATATGTTCCTATAATCTTTACTTCATCGGTTATATTGTACGAGCGATGTAAACAGAGGGGAAGTCACACCCGATGGCATAAATAATGAGGTTTTTCACTTGATGAAATGACTAATGCCATAGGTTTGATTGGTGGGACTAGTAAAAAGAATACCAGTATTTACAAATTGACAAATGTAGCAATCTCCACAACGATACATTCCTTTCAGAAGCGGCGAAAAGCCAGATGAAAATTTTGGGATATTAAAGTGGCTGTGAGCCACCATATCACAAATGCTGGTATTTTATTTTTTTTTTTTTTTTTTTTTGTAAACCACTCTAGGGCAATTATCAATGATGCCTGCCAAGTCTGGATTAGTTTTTAAAATATGCCAATGTTTTTTGAAAGCTCCTACGATGAGGGGACTTGCTGAATGAAACTCTGTGATTACATTTATACTAACATACTAACATGCCAGCAGAATAGGCCTAATGGTCTTTCGAGTCTGCTTAATTGGTCAGCCCCCACCCTGGGTGCTGACCTTGCTGCCCCCCTCGCCTTCTCTGGCTTCTCCCTTCCCAGTTCCGGATATTCTTGCTGCATTGGATTTTGCTTCCAGAACCCTTCCCCTGTACCTGTCCCAGCCCCTCTTGAACCCCTCCACCGTCTCTGCCTCCACCAGCCCCCTAGGCAGTGCATTCCATGGCTCCACCACCCTCTCAGTGAAGTAGCACCTCCTCCTTTCTCCTGAATCTTCCCCCTCAGCTTCCACCCATGCCCTCTAGTGGCCCCTCCTCCCTTCCTTCAAGCACCCTGACTGTTCCTCCCTAGTTACCCTCTTCATGTACTTGAAGACCTCTATCATGTCCCCCAGGCCTTCTCTCTTCCAATGTGTACATTTTAGCTCTTCGAGCCTCTCCTCATAGGTCCTGTCCCCAAGCCCCAAATCATTTTGGTTGCCTCCTGGACCCTCTCCAGGAGTTTAATGTCCCTCTTAAGTGTGGCCTCCAAAACTGCACATGTACTCAAGGTGTGGCCTCACCAAGCAGTTATACAGAGGGAGCATCACTTCCTCCTTCTGAGGTGATCCCCTAGCGATGCATCCCAGCATCCTGTTGGCCTTGGCTGCTGCCCTCTTACAAGTCTCCGTGTTGTTCATTTTGACATCCACCACCACCCCCAGGTCCCTCTCAGCCATCGAGACTTGTAGCATTCCGGCCCCCCCCCAGGGTGTACACTTGGCCTGGGTTTCTGGCCCCCAGGTGGAGTACCTTGCATTTCCTTCATTGAACCCTCAGCTTCCACTTTCTAGACCATCTTTCCAGAGCCTCCAGGTCCCCTGTAGGCCACCCCCCTCCTCCCCATCCACCACTGCCCCCAGTTTTGAGTCGTCCGCAAAGAGACTCATCTCACTCCTGATTCCTGTCCTTATGTCAGAGACATAGGTGTTGAACAGGAGGGGCCCAAGGACTGATCCCTGTGGGACCCCACTAATGACCCTCTTTGGGGATGAGACTATCCCGCCAGCTACGACCCTCTGGGTCCAGTCCTGGAGCCAATTGCCTATCCATCTGATTCCCCACCCCCATTTCTCCCAGCTTATCCAACAGGCCCATGTGAGGAACAGAGTCAAATGCCTTGCTGAAGTCTAGAAAGAGGACGTCCACTGGTCTACCAAGGTCCAAGGCACTCGTCACCCAGTCATAGAACTCCACAAGGTTTGTCTGACACGATTTCCCCGAGACGAATCCATGCTGTCTATCGTCCAGGCACCCTGACTTTTCCAGGTCCCCACAGCCTCTCCTTGACAATGCCCTCCATCACCTTGCCCACCACCGATGTCAGGCTGACGGGCCTGTAGTTCTCTGCCGCCTCCCTTGATCTCCCCCCTTGTGGATAGGCACTATATGCGCCACCTTCCAGTCCTGGGGCACCCACCCTGTCCTCAGAGAGATGGTGAAAAGCTCCGCCAGGGGTTTCGCCAGGACATCCGCAAGTTCCTTCAGCACTCTGGGATGTAATTTATCCGGCCCCGGTGCTTTCTCCGTCTTAAGGGAGCTGAGGGCTTCCCTCACTCCCTCTGCTGTGATTTCCACTTTCAATACCTCTTCTCCTGCTTAGCCCTCCCCCTCCTGCCAGTGATGCCTCCGCCTCCCCCAGACCCGATCGGGTAAGGGTCCTCCTCAGTATCTCTGTCTCCTTCCATGTATGATGCAGCACCCCCATTTTCCTTGGTGAAAACTGAGGTGAAGTACTCATTTAGTACCTCAGCCTGCTTCCCCAGGTCTTGTGCCCATCTCTCCCCTGATTTAATCCTGCTAATCTGCTCCTTCACCCTTCGTTTTTCCCCAATGTATCTAAAGAACCCCTTGTTCCCTCTCCCGATTTCCCTGGCCAGGTTCTGCTCCTTCCTTGCCTTAGTCGCCCTCACCACCCTAGTGGCCCTTCTAGCCATCAGCTCATACTCTCCTCGATCCTTTTCACTCCGTGAGCACTTGAATTGCCTATAGGCTGCCTTCTTTCCCTGCACCACCTCCTGGACCTCCCTGGTCCACCAGCAGGGTTTTCGGGCCCTACCGCATTTTCGTCTTACTCTTGCACAGGTGCTGGTAGCATCTTGCACCCCTCTCCTGATGATTTCCCACCTACTATCAGCGTCCATGTCTGACCCAATCCCATCCAAATGCTCCTTAAGGATCCTTCCATTTCCTTAAAATCCGTTCCCCTGAAGTCAGTTACCTCCGTCTTTGTGCAGCTTTCTAGCCCTCCTAGGTCCAGGCAGAACCAGACCATGGCATGGTCACTCCCCGCCAACGGGTCCCTTACCTCCAGGCCCCTAATCTGGTCACTGTCTGCCAGGACCACATCCAGTACCTGCGCCTCCCTGGTCGGTTCCCCCACCTGCTGAGTTAGGAACGCGTCTTGAAAGACATCCAATATAGATGCGGTGTTAATGAACTGTAGTTTTGGTTTAAACAATGTTTGCCTGTTTTGACTGAAGGCAAATCCTAGCCTCATCCTGGAGACCGGGGTCATACCCCCTTTCAAGAAATAAACATAGGTCTGACAAATGTCACAATATTAGAACAACTGCAACAAAGTTGCAAAAACTGCCACTTAGGGATGCTTCTTTTAAGGTGGTGGGGATGAGCACTATCAAAACAAAGTAGTGTTCCCAGAGGTTGGCTTACAAAAAGTTTCTGTAGCAGTGTTACCCTCTGGGTCCACTGAGTGTGAGGTCGAGAAAAGTCTTGGCGTTAGGGGTTCACATTACAAGTGAATTGCAAATTCCACTCGTTGTTATTAGTGACATACACATTAATGCAGTTCATCCAAGACACCATTCCAGATACAAAGAATGTCATCTGTGAAACTGCCCTGGTAGTTGATCCTCCTGGCAATAGGATTACGAACAGGGTCGTAGATGGCCATCTCCTTCACCAACCCCAAAACAGGTTGGCATAGGAGGGGGACCACTGCCAACCCCATCGCAATACCACTAGTTTGTAAGTAAAAGTTAGAATCAACAGTAAAATAATTACAAGTGAGGATCCCATCCAGGGCCCCTAGAATGAATTCAGAAGATACAATATCCTCGATGGGATATAGATCCATTAAAAAAAAAAAAAAAAAAAATTAATAAAAAAATTAATAACTGCAGCAAGCCCCAAAAGATATTTGCATGTGTATAGTGACAGCACATGAGTGGTGAACCACAAATTGTTGGCATCAAATTTTTGATACCAAGAGCATCGAAAACTGCCATAGTGTCTCGTAAATATGAGGGTAAACTAATTACTAAAGTCTGTAACAAAAAAGAGATCCATGTATCTGCCCATATGCTACATAAGGGGAGCCTATGCCTGACATGATAGGTTCACCTGGTGGTTTCTCGATGTTGTTGTATATCTTGTGAATGGTCTGAGATATAGTAATTCCTGTTCAGTGACATGGTTGACAGAACATGAATAGTTCAAGAACAGCTTTCTCTTGAAAACAAGAGTGGGATCAGAGTCCAATTTTTTGTAATTCTTTGTACTGGAGAGCTGTGACATGGCTTCCTCTAAATAGTAATCCTTTTCTGTGATTGCTGTTTGTTCACCCTTATCTGCTAGTTTAGCGATGCTCTAATTAATTTTATTCAATTCTTGTAGTGCTGTGGATTCTTCTCTTGTCAAATTACCTCCATGAATGGGGTATGTTTGATTGAAGAGCTTGTCGGCTTAATTCTGAACCAGTCTGTCAAATGCTGAGATAGCTGGTGAGAAGGCACTTGAACGGTGTGAACACAGAATGTGGCTTGAATGTTTTGTAGCCTGCTTAAAGTCCCAAACAGTTATTTTTTCAAAGTTCTTTCCCAGATCCAAATTATCTACATTAAGTAATGCCCATTCAAGGTCCCAGCTGGATGGTAGGTTAGTAAATTCAGGATCCACAGTTTGATCTGTTGGGATGGAAGTTAAGGTATGGCAGGCCTTGCACGGGCACAGCATCATTATCAGTTTGTTGTCCCATGTTGTAATTATGTCTTTCAAAGTAAGTTTTCAGTTTAATCTTGGCAAAATGTTTTCAGAATATCCACTTCAAGGGCAAATCTGTCAGTGTGAGGTGTGGAACATCCGACAAGCCTTTCAGATAAAGTATAGAAACATAGACTTTGACAGCAGATAAGGACTGCTTGGCCCACCCAGTCTGCCCATTTCCCTACCTATTGGATAAGCTGCAGATCCTAGTTAACAAACAGCCTGCTTCTTCCTACCCCCACCAGAATTGTCTTATGTCTGTCCCATGCATTCTTGAATTCCCCCACTGTTTTTTGACTCCATGACCTCCTCTGAAAGGCCATTCCATGCTTCCACCGTCTCTGTGAAAAAATACTTCCTCACGTTGCCCTTGAGCCATCCCCCCCCTCCATCTTCAAATTGTGCCCCCTTGTTCTTGCACATCTTTTTCTGAAAGATGCTACCCTCCTGGACTTTGTTGATTCCCTTGAGGTACTTGAAAGTTTCTATCTTGTCCCCCCTCTGCTGCCTTTCCTTGAGGGTATACACATTAAGCTCCTTTAGTCTCTCTTCATATGGCTTCTAGTGCAGACCCTGCACCATTTTAGTTGCCCTCCTCTGGACTGCCTCCATCCTGTCTGTGTCCTTGCAAAGATGGGGTCTCCAGAACTGCACACAGTATTCCAGATGGGGTCTCACCAACTGTCTGTAAAGAGGGACAACAACTTCCTGTTTTCTACTGGTGATGCCTCTTCCTATACATCCCAGTATCCCCCCAGCCCTCCTTACTGCCTTCTCTCATTGCTTGCTTACCTTTAGGACATCTGAAACGACTACCCCCAGGTTCCTTTCCATTTTCGTTGTTAGTGTGCCTCCCTCCATTGTGTATTCTTCCCCTGGGTTTTTGTTTCCCAGATGCATTACTTTGCACCTCTTTGCATTGAATCTAAGCTGCCATGCTTTTGACCATTCCTCCAACCTTGCCAAGTCCCTTCTCATCCTTGTCACCCCCACTTGCGTATCAACCCTGTTGCAGATCTATGTCGTCTGCAAAGAGGCATACTTTTCCTTCCAGTTCCTCCGCAATATCACTTATAAAGACATTAAAAAGGACTGGATCCAATACTGAATCCTGCGGTACCCCGCTAGTAACCCCACTTTCTTCAGAGTGGACTCAGTTTACTATTACCCTCTGTATCCTGTTGCCCGCCAATTTTTAACCCAGGCTACCACCCTGGGACCACTCCTAGGCTGACTAATTTGTTTATTAATCTTTTGTGTGGGACTGTGTCAAATGCTTTGCTAAAGTCTAGGCAGTCCATGTCCACAGCCCCTCCCTGGTCTACTACGTTGGTCACCATGTCAAAGAAATCTATTAGATTCATCTGGCATGACCTTCTTGCAATGAATCCATGCTGCCTTGGTCCTGTGCCCCACTGGCCTCCAGTTACTCAACAGTTCTTTCTTTCAGAAGTGATTCCATCATTTTCCCTACCACTGAGGTCAAACTAACAGGTCTGTAGTTTGCTGGCTCTGCCTTGCTCCCACTTTTGTGAAGGAGAATTGCATCCATCCTTCCCAAGTCCTTGGGTACCACACCATCCTCCCTTGATTTGTTAAGGGTAGTCAGTGGTGTCACTACTTCTCCCCTTAATTCTTTTAGAATTCTGGGGTGAATCCCATCGGGGCCCATTGCTTTAGCCATCTTCAGTTTTAGGAGTTATTTCAGAACCTTTTCTTCTTCTTCTTTCAATTTGTGACAGTGGTGTCTTGAATGAATGAAATAGATATAGGTGTGTGTGTGTGTGTGTGTGTGTGTGTGTGTGTGTGTGTGTGTGTGTATATGTATGTGTGTGTGTATGTGTGTGTGTGTGTGTGTGTGTGTGTGTGTGTGTGTATATGTATATCTATACATCTATATCTCTCTCTAGCTATATATCTCTTCTCTCTGTAGATAGATATATAGATATAATATATATATATATATAATCTATATGTATATATGTAATATATATGTGTGTAATCTATATCTTTGTATTTGTGTTTGCCCTGTAAATAGTGTTGATGTGACCGCTGTTGATTTTGTGTGGCTTTTTTTGCCGCTTCAGCACCCTCTTCTGGTCTTGTTTCTTTGTGGTTGGTTTCTTACTTTGGGTATTGCTCCTGTTTGTTGTTGTTGATCCACTAGAGTGGACTCTTCCTCTCTTACTAAAAATAAGTCTCCTTGTCAGAAGTAGATGGTTCCTTGTCCCTTCCTGGATGGACTTTAGTGTTATTATGTGACTGAGTTCTGTTTCTGGCCCGTCTGTTGGATCTGTTATTTTCTGTTGCGAGATCTGCCCATACATGTATCCACCCAATGTGGTTCCCAGATGCACACTTGGTTTTTAATATAATGTGTTATATATGCCTTAGTCTGTTTGTCTCTGCACAGAGTGTTGTAATTGTTTACTGTAGTAGTTTTATCCTGTACAACTTTTATATCCACTGCTGCACTATCAAGGGACTGCTGTTCCTGGGTCATCCCTGAAAAAGGGACTGTCATGTCTCAGTGGGCTTACCTGGTTACAAAAATTCAATAAATAATATGTTTAGTGTTAGATTCCGTTTTCTGCTGCTGATTTCTCATGTTTGTGAACCTTGTTGGTTAGTCTGAGTTCTTCAAATTCCTAGGTAGATTGTTCTTGGATCAAAATTTTCTCTAACTTCTTGGTGTCTTTGAGAACTTGATTATGTGTCTCCTTGTCCTGATACAGTAATAGTGCAGTTAACGTAAAATGACACTGGCTAAGATCTTCCCAGCATTGCTGGTAGCAGTCTTTGTAGAATCCCCCTGCTGGCCCTTTTTAGCTATGCATAGGCTCCTAGGAAGAATAGAACTATCTTTGTACTTCTTAAGGCTCTCTTGTGTATAATACAAATACCACATTGGCCCTCCTCTGGCACTTCCCCCATCTCCACTGAGGTGCTAAAAAGTGTTGTCAAAGGGGCGGCCAGCACCGTGGTTAGTTCCTTCAGGCCCTTGGATGAATCCTAACTGGTCCTCTAACTTTATTCTCCTTTAAGGCTTCCGGACCCTCTCCACTGAGAATGGACTTGTCCACTCCTCCTTCCTGGTGCTTACTGAAGCATGCTGGTTCATCCACTTCCCCCACCCTATACTGTGAAGACCAAGCAGAAGTAATGGTTTATTTTTTCTCCTAAGCTGGTCTCCGGGCTTCCATACAAGTGGGCTGTACCTCCTAATGCAGATATGCAGGCAGGAACTAAGCTCTGCAGCTGGGGATATCCAACCCTCCATTTCCCGTTTCCACCAGTTTACTTCCTGCCTTCCAACTAGCAGGTACTCTGCAACAGAGCTCTGTCAACATGTGGCAGAGCTGAAGACATCCGACTGTAAGTCACAAAATTTAATTGGATTTGCTGAAGAATCTCAGTACCTAAGAGCACTCCTGCGTGGGCCCCAGTCACAGCCTTGCAAGCTGCACAGACTGGCCCCACTTTACTGCAGAGGTTTTTCCGTGATTCTGGGCCCAGCCCAGTGTTCATTGTAACCTTGGAGTTGGTCTGCTGGTGGATTTCATCGAGTGATGCTGTTTTTACTGCGATAGGACAGTATTGGCACCTCAGTGCTCTGAGAGGATTCTCTCCTTGTCAATGGCAGCAACGTTTTTCTCCCGTCGACGGTTGGCTTCCTGACTCTTTCAGCCGCACGTCGACGGTGGGCTTGCAGTTCTAACTCAGTCACTTGTCAATGTTCCAGTGCTGTCTCGTCGACGAGTACTGCATTTTTACAAGGAGTGCTGCTCAGGAATAAACAGTTTGTCATGCATACTGCAGGCCTGTTTTTTCTCTTCCCCCGCCCCCAGCATTAAAGGAGCAAGAAAACACTAAGGGAGCAAGAAAATATTAACTAATCAACCAACAGTTTAAACAGCTCAGCGTTTGCCTTAAAGGGCCAGCAGCAGTGTTCCATCAGGGCTTCAGCATTCTTTGAACACCCCCAGTATTATCAGGAATCCAGGGGTGGAGTGCGTGAATCGAAGGGGATTAGGAGAAGCCAGTCATGGCTTCAGAGTAGGTACTGCTAGCAAAAATGCTAGCATTGCAATCCTCTAATCACCTTCACAGGTTCGCTTTGCCTAAAATGTGAGAAGGCAGCATCTGCAAATGAGGAGGACATGACAGAGGCCTCCCTTTTTTCTGCTCAGACAGATAGCCCACAGACAGGTCTGAGCAAGCAGCAGCCATTGGGTCTGAGAGAGCAGCGGCCACCAGGGAGACCCAGCAGTCCACAGCTCCCTCTGTAGCCCCAGACTTCATAGACAAGCTAAATGGGGCCTTTGCTCTGGACCCTGCATACTTCGACTGGCAACCTCCAGGATCACCAGATCTGGGGTCTCACAAGAAGGCAAAAAGAAAGAGGACCCCATCCTCATCCGATGAGGAGCAGTTGTCCTCACATCACAAAAAAAAAAAAAAAAATCTCAATACAGGAGCAGATTCTCAGACAAAGGATCAGCATTTCTCATACCACAGGAGAAAGACGTTCTCGTTCTTGGAGTAGATCTAGGGGCACCCATAAGGGGAAGCGCTGTAGGGATTGTTCCCTGGACTCCTCAGACTCCAGTTCCTCTTCTCTAAAAGAGGAGGAGCTAGGGTACTCATCCTCAGACTCTGATGACTCCCTGTCCAGAAACTTTGACCTGGAGGACCTAGACTTCTTCATCAAGAAGGTCATAGCTGAAATTTATATCGATTCTTCCCCAGTGGCTCCAGCACAGCCGAAATGGGCCTTTCGCGTGGCATCTGCTGCCAAACTGGCTACATCCTTCTCTGTTCCTCCAGGCATAGAGGATTTTCTAAAGGAGGAATGGCAAGGTCCAGAACGCACCTATCCAGTGCCCCAGCGGATCTCTAAGCTCCTCAGGTTTGACAAGAAACCATCTGAAAAGTGGCTAGTGAGACCCAGAATTGACCCTCTCATTTCGAACCTCACCAAGAAGATGTCATCCCAGGTGAGAGAGGAGCATCGCTCGGGGATCCAGTGGACAGGAAAGTGGATGCCTCACTCAAGAAGGCCTTCCAAGCATCAACAACGTCTCTCAGGACGGCAACTGCCGATCTTCTTTTTTTTTTTTTTTTTTTTTTTTGGCCAGAGCCGCCCTGTCCTGGACCTCAGAATTAGCTTTTCAATTCGCTGAGAACCCAGAGAAGAACAAGGATATTATTCATCAGCTGCAGTTAATGGACTTGGCATCGGCTTATGCAGCAGACTTATCCGAGGAGGTGATCAGGTGCGCTGCTCGGACCATGTTTTATCAAACTTCAGCTCGCCTCAACCTCTGGCTTCGGGCCTGGCAAGCAGATGCCTCTTCAAAGAGTCCTTTAGTAAACGCCCCCTATGAAGGTGATAGCTCGTTTGGCTCAGCTCTGAAGGAGGCGGTGAAGGAATACAAGGGGATGGCTAAAGTGCATATGCCCCAGTCAAGAGGCAGGGGCAAATCATGGTCCTCAGGCCCCAGACGCAATTAAGTTATCCTGGCCCATCTTCGTGTAGGGGGCAGACTTTCAAAATTTCTTAAGGAATGGGTTCAAACCACGTTGGACAGATGGGTCTTAGACATCATAGAAACATAGAAGTTGACGGCAGATAAGGACCACAAGGCCCATCCAGTCTGCCCATTTTTTCTACTTTGTGAATGTGCCATAGGCCTGTACGCGGTCAATGGCCTATCTATTCATACTCCTCTTTATTGCTCCCTTATGCCTGTCCCATGCCTGTTTGAAGCTGTGCACTGTTTTCATATCCACCACTTCCTGAGGTAGGCCGTTTCATGCATCCATCACCCTTTCTGTGAAAAAGAACTTCTTCACACTCCCCCTTAATCAGCCTTCCTCTAATCTCATGCTGTTTCCTCTTGTC
Source organism: Neoceratodus forsteri (assembly GCA_016271365.2). Lineage (NCBI taxonomy): Eukaryota > Metazoa > Chordata > Ceratodontiformes > Ceratodontidae > Neoceratodus > Neoceratodus forsteri. The sequence goes on along the minus strand of CM057458.1, from coordinate 297,755,581 downwards.
CTGCTATTTTTGTTATATTGAAACATGTTAGACTCTTTCACCTTGTTAATGTCCTTAAGATGTTTGAATGTTTCGATCATATCGCGCCTCTCCCTCCTTTGCTCTAGGGTATACATATTGAGCTCTGTTAATCTATCCTTGTTTGTTTTCTGATGCAGTCCCTGCACCATTTTGGTTGCCCTTCTCTGGACTGCCTCCATTTTGTTAATGTCCTTGTGCAAGTGCGGCCTCCAGTACTGTAAGCAGTACTCCAGATGGGGCCTAACCAGTGTCTTGTAAAGCAAGGGTTACCTAAAAGAATTCTAATCCAAGCCCCTACTACCTCATGTGGTGCCCTCCCCTATCTTGGGCATCCCGCCCAAGAGACAGGCGATGTTGCAGGCCTTTACAGACCTACTTCAAGCAGGAGCTATAGAGCAAGTTCCCTCCCACATAGACCAGGCGGGGAGTGGGGTCTACTCCCTATTCTTCATCGTTCCAAAACACACAGTGGGATTCAGGCCAGCCTAGACCTCAAATTCCTGAATTATTTTGTCTGTGGCAAATCCTTCAAGATGGAAACCTTATCAGTCATCAAGGAGTTGCAACAAGGGGATTTTCTGGCATCCATAAATCTGCAAGATTCCTATTTGCATATTCCCATTCAGGAACTACACAGGCAGTATCTCCGGTTCAAGGTGGGGGAGCAGCACTTCCAATTCAAAACACTGCCATTCAGGCTTTCTTCAGCCCCAAGGACATTCTCCAAGGTGCTAGTAGCGGTCATAGCTCACCTTCGGAAACTAGGGAAACAACTTTTCCCTTACTTGGACGATATTCTCATCAAGGCCCCACAGCTCAACCAAGCAGTACAAGCAGTGGTGGAGGTAGTCCGGTGCCTGTCTGCCCATGGTTTCGTCATCAGCCGAGGAAAAAGTTCCCCAACTCCAAATCAAACCTTGTGCTGCCTGGGGGCAGACTTCATGACACAAGCCAACAAGGTCTTTCCCCCGGAAGCAAAATTCAGGGACTTGCTGAAGCTCATCACGAAGTTTCACATCTTTCCTCTGCTGCTGGCTTACCCCTTCATGCAGCTATTTGGGACTCTAGTATCTCTGGTGGATTCAGTCCCTTGGGCTGTAGTCCACAAGGCCCATTCAAGCACATTTGCTCAGGCTGTGGTCCCAGTCCAGACACGGCCAGCACCAACTGATCCCAGTTTCTCTACAGATAAAAACTTCCCTCCAGTGGCGGACTCGGAGGATTAATGTCATGAAGGGTTGTAAGTTGGACCATCCACACCAAATCCGAATCACGATCGATGCCAGCCTTGGGGGCTGGAGGGGGGGGCTCACCTGCATCAGCTGTCGGCTCAGGGCAAGTGGTCACTGTTAGAAACAAGGTACAGCATAAATGTCTTCAAGAAGAGAGCAATACGCCTAGCCCTGATGCAGTTCGAACAACAAGTCTCAATTGGGACATTCTGATTACAACAGACAATCTGACAACAATGGCATACATTAACCATCCGGGCGGAACAAGAAGCTCAAAAATGCTATGGGAGTCCCTGCTTCTCTTTCAATGGGCCGAACACCACCTGGCAAGCATAAGGGCAGTGTACATTCCAGGCAGGAAAATATCACAGCAGACTGGCTCAATCGCAAAAAATATTCTACCAGGGGAATGGGAGCTGAAGGACGGTGCCTTCCGCATCCTAACAGAACGGTGGGGCAATCCGATAGAACCTTTCGTCTGCCAGCAAAACTCTAAGGTAAAGCAATTCTGCTCCCTGGTCGAGGACAAACTAGCGGTGGCTCAGGACGCCTTTTTCCTAGACTGGGGTCAGTTCAATCTCCTGTATGCCTTTCCTCCAATACCGCTTCTATCCAGAGTCCTCCATAAAGTGGCTCTGGACTGGGCAGAACTGATTCTGATCTGTCCCTGATGGCCTCATCGCCCATGGTTCCCACTTCTCATTCATCTTTCAAGGCGACCACCTCTAACCTTCCAGATCAGCCTGGACCATCTCCATCAGGGTCCGGTACTGCACCCCAGTCTGAGCAACCTCTCCCCCTTTGCCTGGAGATTGAGCGGGAAACTTTCAAAGAGCTAGGCTACACAGCTCCTGTTATTGAAATGATGGTGAACTTGCATCGCCCCTCTTCCTCTAAAGTACATTACAGAATTTGGAGGAAATTTTTGTTCTGGCTTCAATCCAAACACGTACAGAACCAGCCAATATCCTTGCCTGTACTACTGCAGTTCCTTCAAGATGGGTTTGACAAAGGTCTGCAGCCAGCCACCCTAAGGGTTCAGGTTTCTGCGCTGGGGGCACTCTTGTTGGTGGATTCAGGCGAATCATTGGGTTCACATCCCATGTCAGGAGGTTTCTAAGGGCAGCAACATTAGAACACCCTCCAATCAAGCAAACGGTACCACCTTGGAGGCTTAATCTGGTTCTCAAAGCTTTGACCAAGGCTCCTTTTGAGCCTCTCAAGGACACATTCCTCCTGCATTTCGCAATGAAGGTCACTTTTCTCAGAGCTGTTACTTCAGGCAGGAGAATCGACGAGCTAGGAGCCTTGTCCACCAAAGAGCCGTATACTGTGTTTCATCAGGACTCTGTGGTGCTCTGATCAGATCTAGGATTTTTACCAAAAGTGATGTCTCCTTTCCATTGCAACCAGGAGCTGATTTTGTCTCCCTTCTGCCCACAACCAAAAAAATGAAAAGGAAAGGGAATGTCACACGCTAGATCCAAGCCGAGCAGTGAAAATATGTCAAAAGAACAGATTCTATTTGAAAAACGTCCAGTTCATTCTAACTACAGGTTAAAATATGGGTAAAAAAGCTTTGAAGGACTCTCTAGCCAGATGGATCTGTTCTGTCATCACCACTGCTTATGATCAGGCTGGAGTAACCTTGCCTGGCCCAGTATGACTCCATTCTACACAGGCTGTGGCCACCTCGTGGGTGGACTTAAGAGAAGCATCTCCAGCTGACCTATGCAGAGCGGCCACATGGTCATCCATTTTCATGTTCACAAAATTTAACAAACTGGATGTGATGACCTCAGCGGAGGTGTCCTTTGGCCACTGAGTTCTTCAGGCGGTGGTGGACCCTTAAGGGCAATTACATTCTTCCAACCCGCGATATCTGGGGATGTACTGCTTTTGCATATCCCATTTGTATGGAAGCCCGGAAACCAGCTTAGGAGACAGAAAACTACATTTAAATACCTGTAAATTTTCCTTCTCCGCAGCCGGTCTCTGGGCTTCTTCTGCTTCCCTCTCAGAATGTACAAAGTTTGCCAATCAGCCATGCATGGCTTAATTTTCTTGTTTTTGTTTCCAAGTTCAGACAGTATTACCAGATTTGGACTGCTTTCAGAAGAACTGGTGGAAACAGAAAATGGAGGGCTGGATATCCCCAGCTGCAGAGCTTAGTTCCTGCCTGCATATCTGCATCAGGAGGTACAGCCCATTTGTGTGGAAGCCCGGAGACCAGCCGTTGGAGAAAGAAAATTCACAGGTATATAAATTTCGTTCGTTCTCTCTCTCTCTCTCTCTCTCTCTCTCCCTCCCTCCCTCCCTCTCTGTCTCTCTCTCTCTCTCTCTTGATCTTCCTCTGTGCAGTGCCTCCCTCTGATTCTCACTATCACTCCCTTTGTCTTCCTCTTCCCCCAAAAAACCTGAAGAAGGTCTTGTCACCTTTTATGACCTCCTTTGCAATCCTGTCCTATATTAGTGTGGACTTCTCTGTAGACAGGCAGCAGCACCTTTGTAAAAACACTGAATGTGCTACCTTCCTAAGACCGCTCCCTGATCTCCCCCAGCACTGTCTCAGCCCTGTCCCTAGCCTGGTCATTAATCCCTAGGTGAACAATGAGGTCCAGCTTTGCCTCCCTTCCTGCCACCCTCATGGTCCTCAGCATCCACTTTCCACCCCTCCGGGTCGTGGCACTACATAGGCACCTAACTTCTCCTCCCCTTCCTATTCCCAGAGTTATCCCCCTCACAGTCAAACCCCAAAGAAGTTGCTTCCTTCTCCTTTAGGGTGCTGTACCACCCTTCTGGGGGTCTCTGCTGCAGAGGACAAAGCCCTGTGACTTACTGATGTGTATATCCACTTGGGCCATTGTGGAGCTGTGGCCCTTCTCAATTTCACTGTTCTTTTTCTGCAGGTGCTGAATATCCTTCTGTGAAAGACTGATGGTTTCTTCAAGTTCTGTCAGTTTGGTACTGATTTCTCAGTATGGTGTCCAATGTAAAGGAAGTGGAGGTAAATGATTCCTCTTCCTGATCAATGTCTGTTGGTTTTCTTTTTAGTTGTGGCTCTTCCAGAAATCCTGCCTTCAATCAGTTTGGTCCTGTCCTGCTGTGTCTGCCTGCAACAAAGGTGTTATTCTTGTGGCTGAGTTGCATTAGATTAGAGAGTATTTTAACAGATTAAGTGGGTTGGGGCCTCAGAGCTCCACTAACCTGCTGCTGCCTCCATGATGATGTCACTGGAAGTTGGCTCCACTGCAAAGCCTGCTTTTAATATGGTTGATCCTTCCACTGGTCATTGTAATCCTGCAGATGTCCCAGAAGCCCCTGTGGCTGACCTCATCGATAAGTCAACTGCAGGAGACTTCTGTGACAAATGACCAGGCAATGGAGATCTTGTAGCATGTACTGGTGCTCTCGCTGCCAATACTGTTCACCCTGGCTGGGAATCTGGAATGTCTAGGCATTGGATTCCATAGGTCAGCAGACTGAGTACAGTGGCAGGGGGCATAGGGTAGGCTTGAAGGACTGATGCACTGAAGTGCCTTATGTGGGGTGTGAAGTCGCGTGAAACCTGCCTGTACTTCAGTAGGTGTTAACAGTTGAGGAGCAGTGTTCCATCCAGCCTCTATTGTGTTTTTTTTTTTTTTTTTTGTGGAATGCTTGTCTGTTATGTTATATGGCGAATGCACAAAGAACTTGGCACTCTAAATGTTAAAAAAAAAAAAAAAAGTTGAAAACTGGTCCAAGCAGGAAAGGTGCTAGCATCTTGGACAACTGTAAGTGTCTCCTCACATGTTAGGGTGAAAGTACTGAAAACCAAAGGTGACCAGTTCTGTCACCCTAAGGACGCAAAACGTTACATACATAACTCGGAATGCTGAATGTTTCTGGATGTTTATATATACACCCACGGTCTTCTAAGGGTTAACAGCCACATGAGACACTTTAAACATCCCTGTAAATACAATTGAAATCATCAAACTGTTTGACTTGAAAGCCTGCTCACTGGGGGGGAGGGGGTTGTAGAGGAACACAGAGAAAATTTGCGGAAGTTAGACAGCACGGGAGCTGTTGCTAGTTCCTACACAAGAATGCAGACAATAAAATGATAGTTAAATCAAGGAATTTGTAAGTTTGTTTACTCAGTACACTTGACATAAATTCTTTTTTTTTTTTTTTTTTTTTTTTGAGCAACTGTATTTGTTTGAGGTTTTTAGTAAAGTACATCATGTAAACAAGTAACAGTAAACATGGGAAGAGAAAAAACAAGGAAAAATACAGTACAGACACAATACTTAACAAAGGTCCTTCTCACCCCCTCACCACTCAGTCAGTAGAACTTAATCATACAGACTCTGCCATAGTGAGAGTTCAAAATGTACAGAACTAGCCTACAGAGGAGGCCCTGTCACTTAAGTTATCAGGGGCCATATAGTCCATTCAAGCTAGATCCGCGATCACCAGCAAACAGAGTCTCTCAGCAGGTGCAAAAGGTTGCATAACTATGTCATAAGGAAGCAAGCATTTTTTGTGTGTGTTTGTCCCCCCCCCCCATGTGGAGAGTTTGCATAACTTCCACATGACATTATCTTGTGGCATTGGAAAGACCATGTTTTTAATCGCAAATTAAATAAGCATAAAATGGTATCTGCGGTGGACCATAAGTTGCTCAACGCCCAGCCCAGGCATGCATCTGTCTAGAGGGAAAAAGCATGTTGCAAACCCAAAAGAGGATCCAGCTGTTAAGACCTGGGACCACAGGGATGGTTCACCCATGCTGCAGCAACAACGAAGTTGCCGGCGTAGAGTACAGCGCCAGCACTTCACCAACACCAGGCACCACACTCCAACTGTCTGCCATCCGGCAGTAGTAGTGACCTCAGTAAAGATGAGGGCAGGTACTTTAACTTCTGTCTCCGACCCTGTAAGAGTGGGGATGTTGGAAATGGAAAAAGAGCAGAGAGGAGTAAGAACAGGAAGACGAAAGAGCCTCTGAGTGTAATCTCTAGTTTACAAGCTGCAGAAGGGAGCGGGGAGGAAATTAAAGAAACATAACCTTTCCCAGCTGAGAGTATGCAAGATCAAGATGGAATTCTAACATGAGCGGTAAGTGCAGAAAACAGCACTGATGCTTATAAAATCATGATAAATGAAAACCGCTCACCACAATGGGCCCGAAAGCGAATTAACAGTAACAACATTTAGGAAAGCATCAGCCAACTGAAATCTATACCAGGCAGCATTCAGGAATTAAGATGGCACACCACAGAAAACTGGAAACAGAGATCCTGCTAGACTAAGCAAATTGGAAGAAAGTCATCTAATATAGATGATAAAATGAGCCCTTTGCGGATGACACTTAAGATTTGCAACAGGATGGACACACCGGTGGGGTGGAAAAAATGAGGGACCTAGGTAAACTGGGGGCATGGTCTAGAGTGTGGCAGCTGAGATTCAGTGTGAAAAAGTGAAAAATCATGCATTTGGGGCGCAAGAACCCAGAGGAGGATTAAAAGATTGGGGGGGGGGGTACTGATGGTCACCAAACAGGAGAGGGATCTGGGGGGTGATCCTATCTGATGACCTAAAGGTGGCAAAACAATGTGACAAGGCTGTTGGGAGAGCCAGTGAGATGCTGGGGTGCATAGGGAGAGGTATCACCAGCAGAAGAAAGGAGGTGGTGATGCCACTGTACAGATCATTGATGAAGCCTGATTTGGAATACTGTGTCCAGTTCTGGAGGCCACATCTCCATAAGGACATAGGGTAGAGGCAGCTCAAAGAAGAACAGCAAAGGTGGCGCAGGGCTTGCACCAAAAGTCATAGGAGGAGAGACTGGGAGACCTCAGTATGTAGTCCCTGGAGGAGAGGACAGACAGGGGAGATATAGAAACCTACAAACATCTAAAAGGCATAAATAGGGTACCGGAGGGTAGCATTTTTCAGAAAAGATGATGCCCAGGAATGAGGGGGCATGTCGACATAAGGTTGGAAGGGGGTAGACTAAGGGGTAGTGTGAGGAAACCTTTCTTCACGGAAAGGGAGGTGGATATTTGGAATAGACTCGCAGCGGAGGTGGGGGCAAACATAGTGTAGGAATTCAAACATACATGGGACAGGCATAGGGGAACCCTAGCAATAGGAACAAAGAGGTAAAGCTGGATTTCCAGTAGGGGCTGCGGCTTTTACAGTAGGCAGGGAAAATGGGCAGACTGGATGGGCTAGTGGTCCTTATCTGCTAACAATTTGTATGTTTCTGTTTCTTTACTAAAAGGAATAAAAGATTTGAGACACCAGAAGGATGAGGTCAGAAGAAGACGGGATGAGCAAGAAAGTGGATCAGTGGAAAAAAAATGTGAGGATGTTTGGATTTCTGCAGAGTTGGAGAAAAATGCATCGCTTCAAGAAACTGCGAATGAACTTTTCCAGCAGTTATTAAACGAATAATCTTCTGGTTGTAATCTATCAAATTCACTGGAGTAGAAGTTACATATGAGGAGGTGGTCCTAGTCCACTTATGATAATGTGTCTCAAGTCTGAAGATAAATGCAGGGTCATTAATGCGATTGTTAAACAAATTTTAAAAATCAAACGTATCCTATCAAACAGGACTTCACATTGACTTGTTACCGAAGAGGAGGAGGATGCAGTATCCCACAGTCCATCAGCTTCTTTGGAAAGAAAATTAAGAGCAAACCGGGTTTACCCTGCCAAGCCTGGAGTTTTTTTTTTTTGTTTGTTTTTTAAACAGTCGTGACAAGTGAGGAAGCACAGAAGGACCTTAAGCTGAGACGGCCAGATATCTTTGAGAATTTATGGATGAACTTTTTCCATTCTGTAAAGTGTCTTGTACAAGGATAGCAGAAGAAAAAAGAGCAGTAAACATCTGTAAGGAGGAAGAGGAAGGCCAGAACAGGCTAGACTGGGGAAACACAGAAATGTGTGTTCTGAACGTTAGAGGATCAATATTTTTGTAATTTCTTTACATTGTCAAAAGAAGCGAGGAAAAAAGTTTACTACATGTAATTCACCTTGATTTAATTTCAGGGCAGACAACTTCTGCAATACAAAGTGTGCCATACATTACAGGGAATGGCGTACTGGATGGGGAGGGTAGTAGGGGTTATGAGGGAGTGGGGTGGTACGGGGAGAAAAAAAAAACAAAGGAGAGTTGTATAAGAATTTGAGTTCAATTTGTTGAAATGTTTAGGATTATAATTTTGCTGAGCATAATGGCTGTATCATAATAATTAAATAGGTGTATGGAGTAGAGGGATAACTAAATGTTAGTGGGATCTCTTCCCCTATCAAAAGAGCTAGGCTATTCAAGTGCATAAGATATCACAATATACGAATAATGTGTTTACGGGAAACATACTAGTAATATAGAAGTACAAAAATTCTAAACCTAGTAAAAATTTTTTTTTTTTTTTGCATGTACAAGCAGAAAGAATAGTAAAGGGGTAATTAAATTACAATTATAACATTATGTGGGAAAAGTATATGCTATAAAACAGATATAGAAGTCAAAAGTTTATTACTAAATTTGATGTGGAAGGAATCCCATTGATAATAGGTTCCTTATATGCTACTTTTAAAAATTTAACTTAAGTTCTTTGCACAAGTAAACACTAAGTTGGGAACTATAAAGTGCTGGTGACACGAACTGCCTTCAGGGAAATGAGGACTGGGATGTGAACTGCCTACAGGGAAATGAGGACAAGTCCACAAGACTGATGGGATGGCTATAAATCTAGTATTTTCAACAATTGTTTAGAATCTGATCAGCTAGTGGAATTATGGTGAGAATGTACCCAAAGAATATTACCCAGCATCAAAGAGGCATAAATCTTAGCTCGATTGGACTATGTTTTAGTTTCAAAACTTCTTGCAGGGAGTTCATGTATAAATACCTCTACTGAACCTGGAATTATCTCAATCCAGTACATTTTCAAATGGTAAAAACTGGATGTTTAATAATATGATTGAAATAGAAGAAAATGGAAGGCGTATTAAGCAGAACGATACTGGAAATTTGGGATAAAAATGACCCGGAAAAAACTAATATTGTACAATACTGGGATGCCTTTACGGTACCAGTAAGAGGAGCAGTCATACATTTTGCTGCTGGTAAGAATAAAGAAAGAAAAAAAATGCTACAGAAATAGAATTAAAGCATAAATGCTTGAATCTGAAGTAACTGGTACACAGATTGATCGTATAAAAATGTCATGAAAAGATCTTCAAAAAACTGGCATTTAGAAAGCAAAATTCAAGGTGAAATCCTTCCCAAAAGAATACAAGCAGAAGGGGGGAGGGAGGGAGAGTATCTGCAATATGAGGCAGGAAATCTATGTCTAGATAATGACAAAATAACAAATTGTTTTTTTAAGAACCTGTATACATTTATTTATTTATTTATTTTCAAACTCTATTTTTGCTCCCCTACCTACTCCACTGAACTCTCTGACATCCTCCTTTAGCCACAGTCTCTAGCTCCCTGTATGATCCGACTACCTCTTCGCTCCTCTCCGCACCAAGCATCCCGGGTCTGCCCTCCGGGTCACCCCAGGCGCTCTATTTTTTTTTTAATGCTGTTGAGCACTGGGCCGGAGTGGAGGGCCAGCAGAGGGGTCTGAATCAGACTCCAGGAGTGTGGATCATGGGTGGGAGGTGCCACCACCTATCATTGGGAGGAGGGCGGTATTTGTTACTTGAACCCTTGTGGAGCCCAGCTGACAAGGCAACATACTGCCGTGGCTCCACCCCAGGCATACGTCTGTGTCGCTACGTTCGGCTACCTCCAGCCACCGCCAGAGGTCGCTCCATGAGCGAATGCTCCCCAGACCCTCCTCGGGAAGAGAGCAGTCCTCCGGATGCTCAATCTCTTCCCTCCCCTGCCGACCCCTGACAACCCGGGCTCGCTCCCGAACCTGGGTCACCGGCGTGGCACGAGGTGTGGCATCCAGCGCCTCAGCGCCACCGGGCCAGCAAGAACCTGTATACATCTGAATGCAGTCCAGAAGAATCTGAATTAAACTACTATACAGAATTCATATCAAGGATAGTATTTACAGAAGTGGAAAAAACTTGGTAGGAAGCATTAATTGAAAAGACTGAGGTTAGAGAGGTGATACTACAGATGAAAAAAGGGGAAATGTCCAGGAGAGGACGGTTATAATTGGAATATTGCATTCTCTTTATGTAATAGATAATCCACTACAGGGCATGCAGTCATGCTCTGATATATGCACACCTTAGATGCATTGTGAGGCACAAGGCCGCAGGCTGAGTAGTGCGTTCAGCCAACCAAGTCGTGTATATCAAGCTCGCCTGCATACCCTGTAGTGGATTATCTATCTTATAAAATGCCCAGAAGGTTCTGAGGGCTGAAAAGAAGGGCAGGTGTGTGGTCATTGTAGAATAATGCACGGTCACGTGGTGTGTGTATCATCAGATCGGGAGACTGGATTTTCACAGATTGTTTCTTACCCATATGCCCCGCTTCTAAGTATTCTCTTTCAACAAATCTGTTAAAGAATATAATTCGTCCAGCTTTCAAAAAGCATATACATATATCTCATTCCATAAGTGGGGAAAAGACCTTCAAAGCATAGAAAACTATACAGGCCAGTATCAGTTTTGAGTTATGAGTACAAAATCTTAGCAAAGACTGTTAATAATGGACTACTTCCTTTTTTTTAGACAAGGTTATACACCCTGATCAGGGAGGCTTTCTACCTGGAAGGGTGATATTTTCTGTCATTCATAAGCTACAGTACATCACTGAGCACATTGTACAACACCAAGCAGATGCAGTTTTATGTGAGTAGATGCAACAAAGGCATTTTACCTCTTATTTTTGAAAAATGTGACTTCCCAGGAGAAAGTTGATTTAAATATTAAAGATCGAACTTGTGCTGTAAGTGGTATACTTTCTGAAGAAATGACACTAGAAAGAAGGGTAAGACAGGAAGCCCCGTCTACGTTTATTTGTTTTTGCATTCGAAACTTTATGAAATGAAATAGGAGCTAGGAACTATATAAAAGGGATACAAATAGGAACACAGTCGGTATAAGTTAAAAGCTTATGCAGATGATATTTTGATGTTAAAGGTCCCTAAAATAGTTTAATAGAAGTTGGAGAGGTTTTGTTTTTGGTTTTTTGTTTTTTTTAACCAGGAGAGAGAGACTAAGCTAAAGCTCATTTCCAAGTGTGACCCGGGAGCACTAGGGAGTTAAGTGACTTGCTCATGGTCACACAGTATGCAGGTGGGGGCTGTGGGATTCCAACCCAGGTCTCCAGGTTTGCAGCTCAGAGCCTTAAACCACTGTGCTATACTACCTCCCTCGAGGAAAGGGGGGGGGGGCATGATAAAAACTTTCAAGTACCTCAAGGGGATCAACAAAGTTCAAGAGGGGTAGCGTCTTTCAGAAAAAGAGATGTGCAAGAACAAGGGGCACAATTTGAAGATAGAGGGGGGACGGCTCAGAGGTAATGTGAGGAAGTATTTTTTCATGGAGAGGGTTGTGGATGCATGGAACTGCCTCCTTAAGGAGGTCATGGAGTCAAAAACAGTGGGGGAATTCAAGAATGCATGGGACAGATGTAAGGCAATTCTGGTGGGGGGTAGGAGGAAGTAGGCTGTAGGTTAACTAGGATCTGCAGCTCCAATAGGTAGGGAAATGGGCAGACTAGGTGGGCCAAGTGGTCCTTATCTGCCGTCAGATTCTATGCTTCTATGCCTCCAAAGTTGCTAGAGTTGCTAGTCCACTCCAGATTAGTAGAGTTCCTCGACTCCTCTTCCTTCTAGTCTGGTTTCAGAAAAAAACAAAAACACTCCACAATCACCTCCCTACTCCGTGTCACCGACTGTCTCATCACTGCTACCATCTTTATCAATCTTGCTAAGACATTCAACTCCGTATCCCACCCTCTCCTTTTAAACAAGCTGGCCTCAGCTGGTCTTTCCTCTTTTGCAGTTCAGTGATTTCATTCCTACCTGACTGCAGCAGTCTATGTTGGTATTGTGGTACTAATTCCCCAATATCCTTGCAGGTGTCCTTAGGACTCTACCCAGGGCCCCATACCATTCTTCATTTTTCCAAATGACCTTACTACTTCCGTCTGTGTCTCATCCCATATTCATATGTATGCCGATAACACTGTCCTCTACACATCTGGCCTCTCCACATCCATGGTAGCTTCCTTCTTCCAACTCAATTTTCCATAATCTACTACGCTGGTTCCAGGCCAAACATTTCAAAGTAAATGCCAAGAAGACTGTATCCATGACCTTTGGCACCTGCCAAAAACTAGCAAGGTAATGCCCTCTTCCCATCTTCTCCACCCTTGATGGTGCCCAGCTGGAGGTAATCCACACTTACAAATACCTCCGTATGTAGCTCAACAGTAAACTAAAACTTCTCAGCACACACAGACACTATACACTCAAAACTTCAACCCAAACTAGGCATCCTCTACTGAAACGAGGACGGTCTCTCCCTTGAAGCCCGCTGGCATCTGCTTGTCAAAATGATCCTTCCCGTTTTTGACTTTGCAGATGTAGTGTACAGTGCAGCCTGTCCCGCCACTCTTACCAAGCTGGACACCTTCTGTAATGCCTTCTGTCACTTTGTGCCCAACTCCCCCCATACACCTCACTGCTCCCTCTATTCCTCTTTTTATCACCCCTTACCCTCCCACTGTCTCTCATACTGCTCCACTCTTATTGGCAAATAATAGTTCGCCTCACTCCCCTCCTATCTATCCTCTCTACTTATCCCCCTCCTCCTATCCCATTTGTTCTAGAGACTCCCACTCTTTCTTAATCCCTCACCCTCGCTGCAGTGCTGGTCAGGCTGCCTTCTCTTATGAACTCCCCTCCTTTTGGAACCTGCTCCCTTCTCTTCTTTGCCCCTTCCCTACTATCACTAAAGAGGTTGATAAAGCCATCCCCCACTTGCTTCTTTTTCTCCCCCCCCGTCGTTGCCCTACATCTTTTTGTGCCCTCACCCTCCTCCTCCAGTCTGTCCCTCCCACCCCAGCTCCCTGATAATCCTCATGACTCCAATGCTCAGTATAGCTGCCCTTTTTCCATTTCTTTACCTCAATGTATTCTACCACCATTTCTTTGCTGCCACTGTATTTGCACCTTATTTTATTGCTGTGTTTGACACTTATTGTTTTGCTGCTTGTTTTGTTCCCTTTCCTGTCTCCCCCCACCCCCCACCAAGTCGCACCTGAAATGAGCCTTGGCTTAGGTGTACCTTTCTTTCCGGTTACCAAACCTTTAAATAAATGTATACACTACCTATTTGCTCTGTTACCTCTTTCCTGTATAAAATGCCATGGGGACTTTATAGTCTATATATTGTTTATCAGAATGAATGAATGTACAGTGTCAGCAAACTTGGAAATAGACTCAGCAGTTAGTTGGAATGTGTGTTTCATAAACTTTCTAACTCTGTCTTACGATTTATACTCCTAATAAATATATATTGGAGGAATCAAATTATGTTTTACTTAGTGTAAGAAATGTTATGTCCTTAAAGAAAAGAGACGGATGCCCCCAGTTTTTAAAAGTGAAACATTCTAAGCTGGCCCAGTGGTGTGGCGGTAGTGCTACCACCCGCCATGCTGGCGGCCCAGGATTGGGAGAGGTCTTGAGTTGCTGGGGGCTGGCAGGGGGGAGGATAAGAGTATCTGATGGACTGCTGTCCGCTCCTGAGGAGGAGAGGCTGCCAGCTCTGCTGTGTGACTGCCACCAGGTGGAGGCCTGGTGGTAGGCCTGTTAGAGAGCAGCAAGAATGGGCAGGATCTGTGGCACATGCATGCCTCTACAAGCACACATCATTGTGTGTGCCCCAGCAATGAGGAGGGAGAAAAACAACATAGGAAAATCTAGGGGCCGGGATTACATGAAGCCATGCCAGTGTCTTGGCAATTCACCCCACTGCTGTGGTCCCGGAGCGATCTAGATAAGTCTGCTTGGGGGGTCTCTCCTTTTGCCCTGCTGCAGGGGAATCCGTGGCTGAACCTGCTCTTGGGCTGAGAGTGTGGTGGGGGGAGATCACCGAGCATGAGGACATGACTGAGAGTTGCCCGGGTCTGCTAGGTAGGCTAAAAAAAAATTTTTATACTATTTGCAAGAAACTGTTAATGCACCAGTTAGGGTACCTTAATGCCCCAGAGGTAGGGGAAATCCTAACTCCCCACTCCAACCACCCCACGCAGCAAAAGGAAAAAACCTTGGTTTGGGGTCTCTGAAGTCTTAGCAAATCAGTGGTGGGGTCTTTCTTGGGGTTGTCAACCCTACTACTTGCCCCTTCTCCCACAGCCCATAGCCTCCTGTTCGAAGCACAAGGTAGAGCTGCAAGCTGGTGCCCTTTAGGTTAGGGATACACTCTTCAAAGGTAGAGAAGTTGGTCTTGGCACATGTTACCAGCACAGTTTGTTGTAGCTTTCTTCATGCAGGGCCCGCAGGAGTTCATGTGTGATGTTTGATCAGGGAACAGGGTGGGCATTAGTGTAGACAACCCCAAGGAAGACCCCACCACTGATTTCCGAAGATTCTGGAGACCCCAAACCCTAAGGTTTTTTCCTTCTGCTGCCGGGGGGGGGGGCGTGGTTAGGGTACCACATATTCCCACCTTTGTGGCATTGTTACCCTACCTGGTGCATTAACAATTTTTTTTTTTTTGCAAAGAATTTTCTTTCTTTTTGAGGTAGTGGAATTGTATCCTTATTAATGCAGATGCAGATTTGCTGTGCCATGGAAAGACTCCGTCCACCTACAGAAGCGCAGGGCCTGACACATTCCTCCCCCAACCCCCACCCCCGCACCAGGGAGTGAAAGTTAAAATTACCAAAGTTTTTGAGTGAGTATATAAAAATTTAAATGTATGCTCGTAAGTGTAATTTTAATACATTTTGATCCCAAATATTCAGCATAGCCTTATGACCCCATCTCATGAACAAGGGGGTAAAAAATTTCAAATCCTGCCCGAAAGGTGATTTCGCCAAGTGACTGCAAAATTGCCTTTCAGACCCGATTTTGCATAATTCCATCACCATTGGTCATGAGGTGGGATCCCAAAAAGGCCACATTAAAAATTTGGGGTTAAAATATGCAAAAAATAATTATGAATCTAAGTTCAAAACACTATTGAAATAAACTGAACTGCACTTACCTTAGTTTACATAAAAATACAACCCTGAAAATGTCATGAAGAAAAATCCTCACTGTCTAGGCTGTAGGTGAGAGCAAAAAAATACTCTGTGTTAAGCGTAGGCAATTTTTGTTCTCTGTTTTGTGGCACTCTGTATGTTGGAGCAAACAAGATGTTGTTGCATAACTTTTCATGTCATGCGACGCTTGACAACCTGACTACACACGTGAGATTTGGGGCTATTTCGTCAAATGACACCAGATTTACAGTGCAGAAATTGGGGTTTAACATTAAATGGCCTACTCAGCCCTAACTGTAATATCGGAACGTTCAGTCATTTCAAATGCTACATGTGAGGCACCTTTATGGTTATAAGAGGTCCTTGCATTTGCAGGTAAATCTTCAGCACTGGTTGACTGAGTGCTGATGATTTATAATAAGCAGAACAAGGACTTGATTTTGGAGCCGTCGTGGTCTGTTTAAAGCAACAAATTGAGAACCTGGAGATTGAAGAGTGAAACCCCGCTAGTGCCAGACACTTAATTTGTGACTTTGCGCAAGCCCACTTAACCTCCCAGTGCTTTGATCCACCCAGCTGCAGAAATGGGTAGAAGCAGAACTCCACTGAAAACCAGATATTGGAGCTCCACTGGGCTATTTAGAGTAACGTGTAAAAGTAAAAATTGCTACCTGTTCCCTTTAACAGGCCAGTATGATAGAAGTGGATTTAAAGTTGCCAGTTTTGCAAAATGACTCCGGATCTTATTTATTGAACAGGTGAAGCCTAAGATCATAACGTAAACTAAGAGTACAGCTCACTCCAAAAGTGAAAAACTTTATTCGAGCAAAGAGTGCTTAAAAACCCCGGTGCTTAGTCACTCTGATTCTTCACCAGGGGTGCTGCCGGTGTTTTTAAGTGCTGTGTGATGCAGTAACATTTTTAACTTTTGGAGTGCTCTGTACTTTTGTTGTTTGAATTCAATGTCTTCTTACAGCTTCGACCATTAAGTGAATAGTGCACGGTTTGGTACCTGGACCACTAGGAGCATGATATAGATGGAGACAAAATGAGGACTTGCCTATCGGAAGCAAAGGGAAGTTCTAGGTACCAGTAGATTTCTTATTGCTAGTAGCTATTCAGATGAACCCTAATGTTGACCCATGTAGTCTAGGGATGTCACAATATCTTAAGTTTCAATATCGTCATCTGTGTAAACAAACAAAAGATTTCTGTATTGATTATCATGATAATCTGCAGCAGTTGTAATTTGATGAAAAAAGTAAGAATCTGAAGGAAGGTGGGAATCTAAAATCATGGCTGCAGCTGGAGATTTACATGCACCTGGAGTAGCAAATTAAGATGTCTTCCCCCACCCATAGGATCTTATCCCCCATGTCCTGACCACCCCATATCTGGCTTCGGGCTGCCCAGCCCTGTCACTCTGCCACCCTCAGGACTTGCCTCTTCTCTTAGGGTCCCCCACAAATTGACCCTTGTGGAGGGGTTAGAGGGGTGGCGCACGCCCTGGCACGCACACACACACACACACACACACACACACACACACACACACACACACCACTATCCAGATACTGGAGGAGGTGCCTGTTTGGCAGGTAAAGGGTCTGCAGGGGACTGAGCCATCACTCCACTTGGACAGCTTTCCTGCTCTGTTTCTCCCCAACCACACACCATACAAGGACGTAAACGTGTGCATGTAGATGTGAGCAGATCCCACACATCAGGCGTGGTTCTCCTTCTTTGTCGCTCAGCTTCATCACCATCGAGCCTTCACTTGGTGGTGATCTATGAGTAGAACAGCCAGACCATCCTTTCCAGGAGAGGAGAACAATTTGTGGGACGCTCAATCCTTTCCTTCTTGGCTGACCCCCGTGCAACTCGTCTGCTTCCGAATGCGGGTCGCTTGCATGGTAGGTAGTAACTCTTCTGCCCTGCCACTGTGCTGGCAGTGAAGACGCTTTATCCTGGTATATCGTGCTGCAGAATAATCGTAATATTGTTTTTTCACAACAATAAATACCGTTACCTCCCTAATATAGTCAAAAATAATGAATGCGTGGTTTCTGATATTATTTTCTCTTTGTGACAGGGGAAGCATTTAAACCAAATGCGGACAGCCCGGGCAGAAAGGTCAATGCACAGCTGAGGAAAACCAAGGAAAGACTAGCCAACAGCTAAGTAGGCAGAAAAGAAGCATGGAGTGAGCCAGAAGACTGTTTAATTTATGTATATAGCTATGTTCTGTATATTGTTCGGTTGAGTTTTTAAAACGTTTTATATACCTCATTTAGAGTCGGCATGTTCCTAGATACTTGTGATTTAAAAAAATAAATAAAATGCTCAAATAAACACTTTTTTTTTTTTTCCCCAAAAATAAAATCCCATTTACTTGTTGTGTGTCTTGTGGGATAAGTGGGGTGTGGCTTGCGTGTGTTCCAGGTGGCTCACTTCTCTGTAGAGTAGACATTCAGATAGGTAGATGTATGGAACTGTTGTATGGATGACGAGTAGCAGCTGTAAAAGTGGATGCCACTTCTTGGTGATCTTTGTCTGTTTTTATCTGAACATTCTGCAAATCAAACAAGATGTCGATATTGGATTTAAACATGCATGGGACAGGCATACGGGAACCATGGAGGTTAAGCGGGGGGGAGGGTCAAAAGCTGTAATCAAGTACAGGACTTGTGGGCAGGCTGGATGGGCCTAGCGGTCCTTATCTGCTGACAATTTCTAGGTTTATGTTTCAGGTACCAAAAACGTTTGCAGCTTGTTCTGATTGGTGGAACGATCTAATAAAGAAAATGTTTGTTAATCAAGGAGTGCCGCTCTGTTCTTGCTGATTGATTTTAGTTCTTTATGTATTTGTAATCTTTGACCAGGAAAGGCCCACTAAGCTATTATAGCTTGTCTCCAGGTGTGTCCTAGGGGTTGGTTGCTTGCACCTACTTTATTGATTGGGGTTGGGGGGATGTTGGCCATGACACTGGGGAAAGTCACCTGCTCTTTGTCAATAAGCACCATGGTATCTTTTACTTCCGCCTGTACAGTGACCTTAGATGGGCAAAAGAGACGTCAGTTTAACGTCTCATCCATAGGATGGCACCTCAACAGTGCAGCACCCTCTTCTACTGCACCACAGTGTCTGCTATGAGTATTCCCCTAAGTACTAGGTGTGCGGCCAAAACCCACAGCCTTCTTAGTTTTTGGACTATGAGCAGAACATGTAACCTATTTGAGCCACTAACGCTGTAAATATAAATGGAGTGGGGAAGAAGTGACTGCTCTGTTTTATTATTTTATCCCCCCCTGTCATGGATGATGCCCTCTTCCGTCCTGACTCGAAGCCTCATCCTATCCCTTCCCTTCTCTAGCACTTTCCTCCAAGCTCACAGTGCAGCTTCTGACCTGTGGTGTCTGGGGTCTTTGTTCCTCTCTTTCCTTCTGTAGTGTGGGAAGTAGAGTGGCCAGTAGGGAGGGCAGGGCCCAAGAGTGCCAGGCATTATCCTGTGCACTTTGGGGTTTCCCACTTTTTGTTGCACCCATCCCCCTCAGATGCCAGCAGTGAGAGCACAATCTGCACAAGCTTACACATGACTGTGCATAGTGTCAGCTGTCATCCTTCCTCCCGGGACGCTGTTCCGGCTGACAGTATTGCAGAGAGCCCACTGCCTCTCTTCTCCACCCCCACATCCTCTGGGATGTGTAATCCTTCTCCCCAGCCAGCTCCTGATGTCCATGGTTCGTTCACGAACCCAGGTCACTGACGTTTTGTGCAATAAGCTAAACTCTGACATCGGCACCTGTATTAGACTCTCTGTTCTAGATGCTGGAACTGCGTTTATTTCAACTTGCAATATAAATTATTTTCAACTTCCAGTGCTTTATTTATTGCATACCTTCCTTCAACCATGGCATTTTAAACTGCCTCTTTTAAGTTCCCTATATGTGCTAAGTTTGTTCTGCTGTAATATAGATTGCCTGCTTATATGCTGCATATACTGTTGTTCGCAGCACCTCTGTGTAATTTGTATTGTACATGTTTAACATATATTTGTATTGTACCAAGTTTCTATGCAGTTCCTGTGCCATATTCATTGTATCTGTACTCCGGTGTGCTGTGACTGCACATTCCCAGGTCGTGACCGAAAATAGAGATATTATTGTCTAGTGCACTTACCCGGTAATCAAAGTCTAATCAGCCCGACCACTAGGCTGACAATCTGGCTAACTGGCTGCATTTTTTTAAATCCAGATGAAACTGATCATTTTTATTCATTAATTAGATTTTGGTAACCAGATAAGCTCGGGAGCAACCCAAAATTAATAACATAAAGTGCGCATTAAGGGAAGTGGAACAAGGTTGAACAGTAAATTTACAAGGAATAAATACTTGGAAGGAGAAATGCAGTTTAGATTTGACAACAATGGGTACAATACTGGTAGTAAGGTACAATAAATTGTGAAGCAGGACAAAAGAGAACACTGCATAAATAAGAAAATTAAATGGATCCAGAGTATGATTCTTAATGTATTTGTCTTCATGTATACTTTCACTTTTTGACTGCAGTATGTATAAACGTTAACTTTGTAAACAAACAATCGCAAAGCTTCGCTGTGATGAGAAAACTTAAGGCCTGCAACATTTTTTTTTTTTTTTTTTACCAGAATTTTAGCAACCGTAGTATTAAAAGCACTGTTTTATTTACAACTGTGTCCAGGATGCATGATTTCATTTTTTTAACATAAGATATCTCCCCAGGGTCATACTTAGTTGAGTCCGGTTCAGATAAGAGAGTGTTAAATTAAGATTTATTTATTTTTTCTCTGTGTGAATTTAGTGCTCGTAAAAGGTGCTGGATTGACAGCACTGGAAACTGAAGTCCTCAGCTTATTAACATGACAGGTACAGCACAGGCTATCACACTATAAGCTTCCCCACACTGCCCCGCCAATGTGCCTCGACCCTGCCACGGTGAGACTGCCGCGTAGGCGAGAGGGTAGTTCAGACTCCATGCCTGTTCAGTCCTTGGCCTCTCATGTGAGACTGTCAACAGGCGTGCCAAATAAATGACTTTTGTGCTGGCGGTTTTGTAATGTGGACACCTGCCCACTGGGAGCAGGACAGACCACTACAGCTCACAGGCCACTGAACAGCCCTCTGGTGCTAATTGTTGTCGGACAGTACCAACCTGTGCTTGAAAGGCTTCTTAGCCTGCTATCAGTCCACTGAGTCATCCAGTACCCTAAGGGTTATACCTGGATCCTAATCCCCAAGTTGAATGTTCCACCTTTTTTTTTTTTTTTTGTTTTGTTTACCTCTTTACCAGAGTCTTTACTGAACTTTAGTAGTGCTTTGGGAACCTGACAACTTGTGAAACTGACTACTAGATCTTGTTCTTTCAATTTTTAACAATTTCTCAATGCTGCCACTACCAGCGACAAATGTGACAGTCTTTTAGAGTCTTGAAAGTGCTCGGGGAATTATCTGTTTGGGTTGCGTATTAGAATTGGTCTCCTATCGGGGTGGGGGGGAGTAGGTGTCTAAATTGAGAATAGTGCAGTAGAATGTGCATGGTATCTTTGCTCCCCAGCAATTATGAGCCTTGCTTTAACATTAAGAACTCAATGTAAACTAGTAGAATTGATTTCAGGAGTTCAACTTTTTATAGAGCGCAATCCATGAAATCGGAGGTACTTCATTGAAAAAGTCCAATATGGCTCATTTCTAGTACTTTTAAGTTTGTAATTCTGATCTTGTGAACAAAATATATTTTATATATGTCTAGTCCACATATCAATATGAATTACTTTTATGATAATGTATTGGATAAGTATATGGATAATTCGGTCACCTAAATTCTCAATCTTTTTTCTGCTACACAAATCTGTTATATTGATTTGTCTTCAATTTTTGATTATGCTCCTTGATACAGTGTATTTGCTGTTTTTAAGATTTTCCACATCTCCTACTCCCAGGACGCATCTGGAAATGAGCTCTTAGCAGCTCAGTATGTCTTTCCTGGTGAAACTTTGGAAGTAAGTAAAGAAATAAATGAAGGCTAACCTTGTTCAAATCTCACATTTAAAGTGATTTCGGGAACTTGAGGTACCACTACGGGAATATGGTGCCTTAAGTCCACAATAGTCCTCAGTGTAAGTTTTAATATTTATTTGCCAGGCGTTTTTAAGTGGTAAGGGATTGTATTCTGACCCCGACAAGGAGGGCAGTCAGTCCCTTCCCTTTCCTGATTGCAAGCCCCATTTAAATTAATGGGACTGATTTTTACATACTGTTTTTAACACAATAAGGGACACTGATCGACTGACAAGGGCCTTATTAGTTGATCAGTGACCTTTTTTAATATTTAAGTCACCATCGTATTGTATTAAACATTATGTAAGCTCCCACTCTCCCTTGCTGGACGTCCTAGCATGGGCGCATGTTCTGCAACCGGGAAGTAGAAATGATCTGCTGGCCACCTTGTCGGGGCCAAAATACAATCCCTTATCACTTAATATGCCTGGCAAATAAATATTAAAACTTACATTGAGGGACTATTACGGACTTAAGGTACTGTACCATATCCCAAAGTGGTACCTTAAGTTCAGGAAGTGTACTAAATCAACTATAACATATAGGAATCTTGAGAACCACAGTCGTTGTCTTGAGTTTGAAACCCCTCGGGGCGGGGCGGAGTTTGTTTACCTCAGTTTCCGCTCTGGGTGGATGCTGCTGTAGTGCTTCCTCTGAATTTACCTCAGTGGTTTATAGTTGCAATGTGTTCAGTTTTTATTTATTTATATTCTGTGTCCTTTGTAATCTGAAACTTGCATTATATTTTGTAAGATTGATCTTGGATCACCATTACAAATGAGCTTATGCTCAATTATTATAACCCTAAATAAACAGGGAATGGAGCTGTTGTTCACAGTGGAGTGATCTACATCCAGCACAGGGGGAGGAATTAAATAAGGTAACAGTGGAAGCCATTGGCAAGACGGCAGAAAAGGAGAGGTGTTGCTGGTTGGAGACTTCAACCTGCCGGATGTAGTTCACCACTGTGCGGAAACTGGCACTGAAAAACGGGTACCTGCTGTAGGCAGCTGCCAGATGAACAAAACACTACACCGATTGGGTCAGCTTTAAGAAGGGTGAGCAACTCCTGCACCAAGCAAATTCAGGCAGCCAAGGCCAATTATTGCCTAAACTCCCTGGACACCAACTGACACAATGCTGCAAAATTCTGGAATCTCATCAAGTAGGTAGAAGGCACTCCACCAGCCCTCACCCTTCTGTGTAAAATTCTAGTTAGTGGCAAACTTATAACAGACAGACAAACCATGCTGGAATAAATAAATCTCCACTTTGTGTTGGCTGGCCTAGCATTTGACAAATCTCCAACCGCATCTTATCAGACCCCCACAACGAGACATCGCAAGATCAAGTAGCTCCACCAGCTCATTTGCTTTTCACCCCATCACCTACAGACAAGTGGAGCTACTCCTGATAGGACTTGGCACCAAAAAAGGTGCAGGTGCCAGTGGCCAGGACCCCTATTTCCTCAGAATTGGCTACAGGCACCTCACAGTGCCCATAACCCATCTCTTCAAACTACCCTTCTAAAGCAGGGTTTCTCTAATGGTGAGGCCAGCCTCCCAGGGGAGGCTCAAGCAAGCCTTAAAATGTATTATATTTTAATGTCAGGCTTTGGATGCTTTGTGTGATAGGATGCAGCAAACTGAAGTTAATAATGGCATGTAAATTCATGTACAAAATGGGTGACCAGGAAAGTCACACTCAACAAACACGTGTTTCCTGGTATGACATGGGGGGGGGAAAGCTGAATGGAGGAAGTACAGTTCTTGGAAACTGTGCAAAACAAAATGCAAAGTAATACAAATGAATAGGTACAAGGTAACAACTGATCCATTATACTGTCTGCAGAAAAGCACAAATGCAGAGGCTAGGTGGAGAGGTACTAGGAGCAAAAGCAGGACAAAGCAAAATGGTACCTGAGAAGGTGTTTACTTTCTTTGTCAGTTTTACCTTATTTTTAATCTTACTCATGGAGGTATTGCAACAAAAGGGGTGCAGTAAATGGGGTCCAAAACCCAGAAGTGTGGAGTGAGTAGGCTGGCATGGGAAGGGGGTTATACAGAGGGAGAATAATAAGTTTAATAAAATGAGAATAAACTAAACGACTCAAAGGAATGTCACTGTATTGCTTGTGTACTGTGCAGAGTATGATAATTATTCTAACTATGGGGAGGCCTAAAATTATTTCTATATTGAGGGGGCTCAAGATCTTTTCCAAGGCCTGGAGGAGGCTCACTGTGACAGTGTGTGAGAACTACTGTTCTAAAGTGCTGATATACCACTACTCTGGAAAATGGTGTGCATTGTTCCTCTTCTAAAATCGGGCGATGCCAGTATTCTCAATAACTGTAGCTCTGTGAGATTGTTTGGGAGTCCTGGACTTTCAGGGAAAACAAATGGGGATGCTGAGCTAAAATTTGGGAGTCGCTGTGAAATATTTGAGGGTCCCTATTGAAATGACTGGAACGAGTCTGGATAAGTGCATTTCAATGTGCTTTTATTTTCCCCATGTATTTTTCACACTGCAGGCTATTTCGGAGTCAGGAATGCAGATATGACTATATTTATGACTGGCAAGTTTCGGTCATCCTGCCTGTGCTAGGCAGTATAGCACAGTGGTTTAAGGCTCTGAGCTGCAAATCTGGAGACCTGGGTTTGAATCTCACAGCCCCCACTTGCATACTGTGTGACCCTGAGCAAGTCGTTTAACTTCCCTGTGCTCCCAGGTCGCACCAGTAAACAAGCTTTCAGCTTGAGCAGTCGATTTAAATGCTTCATTTGCAAGCTTTTAAACTAGTCAAAGGGGGAGGCACTGACAAGCAGCAGGAAAATCCCAGCCTCTCCTTACAAAACAGGGTACTAAATGAGAAAAAGACTGAGGTAGAACGATCAGTGGGGGATGCTGCAACAGAAGGTAAAGCCATCAAAAAATGGAGCACAATGAGTACCAATGTCCGTAGTCTGAGTAACAAGCTTCCTGACTTAGTGGCCTTGATGGAGGAGGAACATCTGCATATCGTGGCAGTCACAGAAACATGGTACACACAAAACCATGACTGGGACATGAACATACCAGGATACACTGTCTACAGGAGGGACAGGGAGGGTGAAAGAGGAGGAGGAGTAGTTCTTTATATAAGGGAAGGAATAAAAGCAACAGAACAAAAGGGTAAACAGGAAGGAGAAGAAGCACTGTGGGTAAATTTGGAGACAGGCAATGGCACCACAGTACGCACAGGGGTTGTATACAGTCCACCTTCTCAGGGGGAGGAAATGGACAGGGAAATGATAGAAAGTATACTTAGAATGGCAGAAAAAGGGGAGATATTGCTGATGGGTGATCTGAATATGCCAGATGTTAACTGGAGTGCAGTTGCAGCTGCCACTCCGAAGAGTGCTGTTATTCTAGATGCCCTACAGGGGGCATGCCTTAGACAACTAGTACTGGAGCCCACTCGAGAGGGAGCAATATTAGACTTGATTCTCTCAAATGGAGATGGAGAGAGGATCACAGATGTAGAAGTGGGTAGCCATCTGGGAACTAGCGACCATCGAACAGTATGGTTCACAATAAACACAGCAATAGAATCAAGCCATACAAAGACAAAAGTACTGGACTTTAGAAGGGCTGACTTTGCCAAAATGGGTGAGTGCCTAAGGAGTGCACTAGCAAATGGGCAGGAAGGAGGGGTGGAAGAACAATGGGGAATGATAAAAACTGCCATCACAGAGGTAACGAGCCTTTGTGTGAAGCAAATAAACAAAACAAGACGATGTAAGAAACCACTATGGTTCTCAAAGGAAGTGGCAGTGAAGGTTCAAGAGAAAGAAAGCATTCAGGAAGTACAAGGAATTGCAGAAGGAGCAGGACAGAGAACTGTATCAGTTAAAGCAAGGAGGCTGGGAAGGCAGTCAGAACAGCAAAAGCCCAAACCAAGGAAAGATAGCCAACTCAGTTAAGAAGGGGATAAAACCTTTATAGGTACATCAGGAGCAAAGGAAGACCAAGGGAGGATAGTGAGGCTTAATAAAGGGGAGGGAGGGTGGGCAGAGGAGACTGTGAAAAGGCAGAGATACTAAACAAATATTTTTGCTCAGTATTTACAAATGAAGGGAGGTACATAAAACAAACAGTAGTAACACTCTGGATACAGAAGTTGATACCAGCCCATTTACAGAAGAAAGGGTTCTGAAAGAACTCTTAAAACTGAAGGTGGACAAAGCAATGGGGCCTGATGGGATTCATCCCAGAATTCTAAAGAGCTAAGGGTAGAACTAGTGACACCACTGACTACCCTTTTTAACAAATCATGGGAGGATGGGGTGGTACCCGAGGACTGGAGGAGGGCAGATGTGATTCCCCTTCACAAAAGTGGGAGCAAGGCAGAAGCAGGAAACTACAGACCTGTTAGTTTAACCTCAGTGATAGGGAAAATGATGGAATCACTTCTGAAGGAAAGAATTGTCGAGTATCTAGAGGCCAGAGTGGCACAGGACCCTAGGCAGCATGGATTCACAGCGGGAAGGTCATGCCAGACAAATCTGATAGATTTCTTTGACTGGGTGACCAAAGTAGTAGATCAGGGAGGGGCTGTGGATATGGCCTACCTAGACTTTAGCAAGGCATTTGACACAGTCCCACACAAGATTAATATACAAGTTAGCCAGCCTGGGAGTGGGTCCCAAGATGACAGCCTGGGTAAAGAATTGGCTGGAGAATAAGACACAGAGAGTAATAGTAATAGTAAATGGAGTCCACTCAGAAGAAAGGAGGGTTACTAGTGGGGTACCGCAGGTTTCAGTATTAGGACCGGTCCTCTTCAGTGTCTTTATAAGCGACATTGTGGAAGGACTGGAAGGAAAAGTATGTCTCTTTGCAGATGACACTAAGATCTGCAACAGAGTTGATGCACAGGGTGGGGTGGAAAGGATGAGAAGGGACTTGGCAAGGTTAGAGTAATGGTCAAATGTATGGCAGCTTATATTCAATGCTAAGAAGTGCAAGGTAATGCACCTGGGAAACAAAAACCCAGGGGAAGAGTACACAATGGGGGGTGGGATACTAACAACAACAAAAATGGGCAGACTAGATGGGCCAAGCGGTCCTTATCTGCTGTCAAAGTCTATGTACAAATGGAAAGGGACCTGGGGGTAGTCATATCAGATGACCTAAAGGTGGGCAAGCAATGTGAGAGGGCAGCAAGGAGGGCTTGGGGGATACTGGGATGCATAGGGAGAGGCATCACCAGTAGAAAACAGGAAGTTATTATCCCTCTGTACAGACAGCTGGTGAGACCCCATCTGGAGTACTGTGTGCAGTTCTGGAGACCCAGTCTCTGCAACGACATAGACAGGATGGAAGCTGTCCAGAGGAGGGCAACTAAAATGGTGCAGGATCTGCACTGGAAGACATATAAAGAGAGACTTAAGGAGCTTAATATGTATAGCCTCAAGGAAAGGAGGGACATGATAGAAACTTTCAAGTACCTCAAGGGAATCAACAAAGTCCAAGAGGGTAGCATCTTCCAAAAAAAGAGGTGTGCAAGAACAAGAGGGCACAATTTGAAGACAGAGGGGCGCTCAGAGGTAATTTAAGGAAGTATTTTTCACAGAGAGGGTTGTGGATGCATGGAGCGGTCTTCCAGAGGTTGTGGAGTCAAAATCAGTGGTGGAATTCAAGCATGCATGGGACAGTCATAAGGCACTTCTGGGGGGTGGGGGTAAGAAGAAGTAGGCTGCTGGTTAACTAGGATCTGCAGCTTATCCAGTAGGTAGGGAAATGGGCAGACTGGGTGGGCCAAGCAGTCCTTATCTGCCATCAAATTCTATGTTTCTTAGTGTGCTACTCCTGGTTAAACAATTGGAAAAAACAAACAAAAAAAACAACTTGGTAATTCTATCTGTAGTGCCACCGGCCCTCAAGCAGATTTGTGGCAACCTGGCTACAAAAGAGTCAAGGCCACTAAGTTTAAAGTAGTAAGGGTGCTGAGCTGCAACCTTGGAGACCTGGGTTTGAATCCCATCAGCTCCCACTTGCATACTGTGTAACCCTGAGCAAGTCACTTAACTTTCTTGTATTCCCAGGTCACATTTGGAAGCAAGCTTTGGCTTAGTGTGCCTTTCCTGGTTAAACAATTCCCCCACCATTTTTTTTTTTTTTGTACTTTGTTTATACTCCCCCCCCCACCTTCTTCACCTATAGCGTCTCGTCCCTTGCCCCCTCTTTCCTGGAGGCCAGGGTAGTCCCTGCCCCATGTAGCCTTGGTTTGCCTCCCAGGTGGCATGAGGTGGGGCCTGTACACCCAGAACATATTCCTGTTTCATCGTGGCACCGGTTGGGACAGGCAGGGGAGCTGTGGATCTGTGCCCGGGTGCTCCGTTGACTGAGTGCAGCGAGCCATTTTTCCTTGTTCTGGGCATGACTGCCAACTTCCATCATGCCTCCCCTTCTCTCTGCATAGCTGGGTGCTTGCTGTAACCCAGGCCTCTGCCAGGGACCAGTCAAGCACTGAGCCTCAGCCCCTCCTCCCTCCCCGGAGAAGGCGAGCAGTCCCTTGGATGCTTGGTGCTCCCCCCCCCAGCCATCCGTTCGACTCCCCGGCCTTGTTCCCAAACTCGTGTCACCAGCATTGCGAGCAGTAGTGCTACTGCTGCACCAGTGGGCCGAATAGAGGAGGTCAGTTCTAAAGCATGGCAGGACTGGTTCACACACCTCTCGACTGTCCCTGCTTCCCTACAAGCCCCATTGAAATGAATGGGACTGATTTTTATATACTGTTTAATAACTGCCACACCGCTCGCTGTAATACAGATGTATTGCAGCGAGTGGTGTGGCAGTGTACTTTCACACTAAATGGAGCTTCACACTGTCTGTCTTCTTCCTGACTCCTAAACTTTTAAAAATTAAAATTAACAGCTGCTAAAATTAAGGCTTTTCTTTCCGAAAAGCTTAAGCTAGGGGGTAAGCTTTTGGGGGGCAAGGGTCTTTCTTACTTGCACAGCTTTCCTTTAAACATCTGAAAATATTTGAGAGTGTTTAGTGATGCTCACATTTTATTACTTCAAATCCAAATAAAGCAAAGGCAAAACAAATAAACATGGCATCTTACAAGACATGAGAAGGGGCAATCTAAATTTATTTTTAATGGAACATTATCCTTTGCTTTATGTATTATAAATCAATGTAGCTAATGAGTGTTTTTATAATATGTTTATGGTACCCTGAGCTGTCTCATGTTATCTTGCAGGTTGGAAACAGAACTACAGTTCTCTGCTTTGCTTCACGCCCTTCTGTCCCAAACTGCATGAGATGTCTCTCATAAACCATGAGAGATAACTTACAGAGCACCAATAAATGTCTGTCACCAAGATTGTTTTGTGTTTAATACCATGGGAGCAGAGAGGAGCATCATGGAAGGCTCAGGGTAGTGTTAGAGAGTTACTGAACTGTTTTATTATAAATAAAGATTTTGATTGATTTAGTTGGGCTAAGTAGCTACTGAGTATCTAAGGGAACTGCCATGTCTGTGTGTGAACCTAATTTTTTTTTTTTTTTTATTGTGTGGAAAACCTGCCTGACTTGATGTGTTGTAAAACAGCTGAGGGGAGGCTTACCTCTCCTTCCATGACATGCTACGGGTCGCAAACTGAAGTTATGCAACAGTTATAAAGGCATAGGTGCTAGTTGCAACAGGCCTGTAGGTTTATTTTCAGTATGTAATGAAGATGAAATGCACATACACCATGGAGGGGTGGGGTGAGGGAGTTGTCCTAGTAGCACATGGATCCATTGTTATGTATAAACGGCATGCAGGGAGTCCTTGTCTGGTCTGCAGGATGCAAGGCAGTCTGAATTTATGGGAGGGAGGTCTTGCCAAATGAATCCGATTGACTGACTTAAGTAACCAAAACAGTGGATGGGGCCAAGCAGTGGACATCCTGTACCTGGATTTCATCAAGGCCTTTGACTGTACCCTACAGAAGGCCGATCAGGAAGTTGGTGGACTTCGGAATCAGATGGAAGATGGTTAGATGAGTGGAAAACTGGCTAAGGGACAGGACCCAAAAAGTGATGGTGGGAGAAGAGTTGTCTAGCACCAGAGTGGTCACAAATGGTGTGTCGCAGGGCTCTGTGCTAGGGCCAGTGCTATTCAGCGTTTTCATTAATGATATTGGGGATGGGCAAAATGTCTTTCTGCCGACGATGCCAAGCTCTGTGGGAGGGTAGACTCAGCCAAGAGGATACAGGACCTTAAGGAAGACCTAAGAAGACTTGAAAAGTGGTATGGGATCTGGCAACTGAGCTTCAATGCCAAGAAGTGCAAGGTCATGCACATTGGTGCCAAAAACCAAAGGACTGAGTATTACCTGGGAGGGGTCCAGGTAACTTCTGCAGAGGAGGAGAAAGATGTGGGAGTGATGACATAGAAACATAGAAGTTGCTGGCAGATGAGGACCACCAGGCCCATCCAGTCTGCCCATATACCTTACCTGCATCAGTGGTGGCTGATCCTACTTGGTCATTGGCTTTAGCTTCTCCTTTCCACGTCTAGGGTTCCCTTATGCCTATCCCATGCATGTTTGAATCCTGCCACTGTGTTCGCTCCTACCACCTTTTTGGGCAGGCTGTTTCATGCATCCATCACCCTTTCTGTGAAAAAGAGCTTCCTCACAATACCCCTTATCCTCCCCCTTCCAATCTCGTATCATGCCCCCTTGTTCTTGTACCTAAAGATGTCTTTAACTTGCACCTTGTTTATGCCCTTAAGATACTTGAAGGTTTCTATCATATTCCCCCTTCCACTGTATACACTTCAGGTCTTTTAATCTCTCCTCATAAGTTTTCTGATGCAAGCCCTGGCCCATCCTAGTCTCCCTTCTCTGAACTACCTCCACCCTCTCTATGTCCTTATAAAGATACAGCCTCCAGAACTGCACACAGTACTCCAGATGATGCCTCACCAATGTTTTGTATTCTGGTATCACCACCTCCTTCCTTCTGCTTGTTATACCCCTTCCTATGCACACCAACATGCCACTGGCCCTCCCTACAACCTTTGTACTCTGCTTGGCCCCCTTTAGGTCATCTGAGATGAACACCAAATCCCTTTCCTCCTTGTTGACTGTCCACAACCAATGACCTGGAGCATTCTATGCAGTGCAAGAAGGGAGCGGCAAGGGCAAACAGGCTGTTGGGGTTCCTAGCAAGGAGGATCAGCAGTAGGTGCCAGGAGGTGGTATTGCCCTTTTACAGGTTTCTGGTGAGACCACATCTGGAGTATGTGGTGCAGCTCTGGAGCCCTCACCTTAAAAAGGACCGCAGCCTGATGGGGATGATGTAGAGGAGGGCTACAAGGATGAGTGACAGGTAGCAGAGTACAGCATACGAAGAAAGACTGAGGCCCCTAAACAAGTATTCCCTGGAGGACAGGAGGGAAAAGGGAGACAAGATTGAGACCTTCAAATACTTGAGAGGTGTTATTTTATTCATAAGTTTGTTTAGATAACTGTTTTAATCAAGCTGCTGTAAATGGTGCAATATGTTCGTTTTTTAATTTGGCGCCTTGGTTTTGGAAAGGTGCCTTAAAAATAAAGTTTTATTATTGATTTTATCAATAGGGTGACAAGGAGGGGCTCATAAGACTAAGCTGCAGCAAAGCCCTAGCAAGAGGAGAGACAGGAGGGGACGTTGAGGGGGAAATGGGTGCATATTAAAGAGGTGGTAGTTCATGTAACAAGCCAATGTGGTTGGGAGAGAAACAAAGGTAAGAGAAGGAAAAAAAACTCTTCAGTTCTCATAGGTTGTAGCCGGGAAGGTTAGGACCAAAAGGTTAGCCTTCAGGAAATATAAAGAAACACAAAAGGGAGGAAGATCGTGAGATGTACCAGAATTGTCTGAGGAAAGCTGGAAAAGCGGTAAGGAGTGCAAAAGCACAAACTGAAGTAAGATTAGCTCAGACAGTAAAAAGGGGGACAAGACATTCTACAGGTACATAAGGGGTGCTCACAAACAGGGACAGTGTGATGGGGGTAACAGTGGGGGAGCACCTGGGGAACAGTGACCACCAGTCATTGTGGTTTGAAATCACAGAAAGAGCAGAACCAAACCACACAAAAACATGTATTCTGGATTTTAGGGGGGCAAACTTTGGGGAAAATGGGGAGATACTTGAAAGAGGCATTAAGGGGAATGGGACAGGAATCAGGGGTTGAGGAACAGTGGGCAGTATTTAAAATGGGGATTACAAGAACAAAAGAATTATGCATTAAGCAGGTTAGCAAGAGGAAAAGGAAGAGGTTTTCCAAAGAGGTAGCAAAGAAAGTGAAAGCCAAAAAAATTGCTTGCAGGCAATACAAAAAGACACAGGCAGAAGGGGATAGGGAGAAGTACCAGGAGAAGCAAAGGGAGGCAGGGAGGTCAGTAAGGGAAGCCAACGCTCAGACAGAAGAACACATTGCAAAATCAATGGGTAGAGGGGACAAAACCTTTTACAGGTACATAAGTGAAAAAAGAAAGACAAAGGGAGGGATAGTGAGACTGAAGGGGGAGGATGACAACAGTAAAGCTGACACATTGAACAGGTATTTCTGCTCAGTCTTTACTGAGGAAGAGGAGGGTAATGGGTCTGAAGGGAGTACAAGAGGTGAGGATAGTGGAGAAATGGATACAAGTCCCTTTACACGAGAAAGGATCCTGAAGGAACTGGAAGTAATAAGAGCTGATAAAGCAACGGGGCCAGATGGGGTGCACCCCAGGGTCCTTAAAGAACTAAGATGGTGGCTGAACCTCTGGCTATCCTGTTTAGCCAATCACTGGAAACGGAGGTACCCAAAGACTGGAGGACAGCAGATGTAGTCCTTATACAAAAGTGGGAACAAAGAGGAAGCGAGGAACTACAGACCAGTCAGCCTCACCTCGGTTGTGGGGAAGATCATGGAAGCACTACTGAAGAGAGAGATTGGTGGAACATCTGATTTGTCAATGGACTACAGGACCCAAGGCAGTATGGTTTCTGGGGGTCATGTCAGACCAGCCTCGTTGAATTTTTGACTGGGTGACTAGGGAGGTGGATCAGGGGAGGGCAGTGGACATGGCCTATCTGGACTTCAACAAGGCCTTTGACACTGCCACATAAAGACTATTACACAAACTGGGGAATATGGGTGTGGGCAGGACAGTAGTGTGGTGGGTAGGTAACTGGCTGGGTGGCAGGACACAGAGGTGGTGGTAAATGGCTGTCACTCCACAGAGGAAGAGTGACCAGTAAGGTACCACAGGGATCCAGTGCTGGGACGGTCCTATTCAACATCTTTATCAGTGACATTGCATGGGATCTAGAAGGCAGAATTTCACTGTTCGCTGATGACACAAAGCTCTGTAACAGAGTAGACACACCAGAGGGTGTAGACAGAATGAGAAGGACCTGCAAGAAAGCGTGAAGAATGGTCAGGGGTTTGGCAGTTGAAATTCAATGCAAAAGTGCAAGATAAATGCATATGGGGCACAAAAACCCTGGCACAATATATTGTGTTGGGGGTGAGGATATAGCATGCACAAGCAGGAAAGGGATCTTGGGTTATCATCTCTGATGACCTCAAGGTAGGGAAACAGTGTGACAAGTAGCAGGTAAAGCAAAGAGGATTCTGGGATGTATAGGCAGGGGCATCACCAGCAGGAAAAGGGAGGTCATAATTCCGCTATACAAGACACTAGCGAGGCCTCACCTGGAGTACAGTGTACAGTTCTGGAGACCATACCTACGTAGGACATAGAACAGGTAGAAAGGTTCAGAGGAGGGCAACAAAGATGATGCATGGATTGCATCACAAGTCCTATGAAGACAGGTTGAAGGAACTGAACATGTACTCCCTGGAGGAGAGGAGGGAGAGAGGGGATATGATAGACATACAAGTATCTTACAGGGAGGAACAGGGTCCAGGAATACACTATTTTTAAGTGAAAAAGATGTTCCAGGACTAGAGGGCATGGGATGAAGTTGGAGTGAGGACAATTCAGAGGAAACATGAGGAAGAATTTCTTCACAGAACGGGTGGTGGACAAGTGGAACACCCTGCCAGAGGAAGTGGTGGGGGCTGAAACAATCATGGGATTTAAGAATGCATGGGATAGACATAAAGGAATTCTGGAGGTCAGGGTTAGGGCAACAGACTTCTAGGAAAACATAAACTGAACTTACAAGCTCAAATGGGCAGACTGGGTGGGCCAGAGGCCCTTATCTGCCGACACTGTCTATGTATCTATAAATGAAAAAAGAAAGTGTGGAGGCAGGGCATTGCTAAACTCGGGGGGGGGGGCATAAGGGAGAGTGTGCAGAGGGGGATCTAGAGAAGGCAGAAATCCTAAATAGGTATTTCTGCTCAGTCTTTACAGAGGAGAGGGAGGGAGAGGGCCCACAGCTAGACATCAGTTTCACAGAGGGGAGGTAAACACTGGCCCTTTTTCAGAAGAGAGGGTCCTAGAAGAGCTTACAAAGCTTAGGGTGGACAAAGCAATGGGTCCATATGGCATACATCCCAGGATCCTAAAGAAACTGAGGATGGAGCTGACAGCACCACTGACGATCCTGTTTAGTGAGTCACTGAGCACTGGAGAGGTCCCAGAGGACCAGAGAAGGATGCACGTGGTCCCAGAGGACTGGAGAAGGGCTCACATGGTCCCACCTCATTAGAGTGGCAGCAAAGAGAAGGTGGGGAACTACAGGCCAGTCTGTCTTGCATCAGTTGTGGGGAAAATCATGGAAGGACTACTTAAAGAACAGATTGTGGAACACCTGGAATCCATAGGAGCATAGGATCCAAGGCAACATGGATTCACAGAAGGATGGTCCTGCCAAACTAATGTGATAGATTTCTTTGGGTGACAAGGGAGGTGGACCAAGGGGATGCAGCCTACCTTGATTTCAACAAAGCTTTTGACACTTCCACAGAGAAGGCTGATAAACAAGCTGGGTAGTCTGGGATGGGCCAGAAGTTGGTGAACTGGGTTGGTAACTGGTTAAGAGACCAGAGGCAGACGGTGGTGGGAAACGTGACCCAGACAGAAGAAATGAGGGTCACAAGTGGGGTACCTCAAGGATCAGTTCTAGGGCCAGTCCTCTTCAATGCCTTCATCAGTGACCTTGCAGATGGGCTGGAGGGCAAGGTCTGCCTATTTGCAGATGATGCCAAGATCTGCAACAGAGTAGATACTCCAGAGGGTGTGGACAGGATGAGGAGGGATCTGGAAAAACTGGAGAGATGGTCTAAAGTGTGGCAACTGAGGTTTAACACGAAGATGTGGAGGGGGGGGGAGAGAAACCCTGGGGAGAGGTACAGAATGGGAGAGGAGTTGTTGACAGACACCAGGGAGAAAGAGATTTAGGGGTTATGATCACAGATGATCTGAAAGCCACCAAGCAGTCCACAAACCCAGTAGGGAAGTCCATGGGAATGTTGGGGTGTAGTGGAAGGAACATCACAAGCCATAGGAGGGAGATAATGCCTCCACTGTACAAAACGCTGGTGAGGCCCCATCTGGAATACTGTGTGCAGTATTGGAGGCCGCATCTCCGCAAGGACATTGACAGGATAGAGACAGTACAGAGGAGGACAGCAAAGGTGGTACAGGGTCTGCAGCAGAAGACATATGAGGAAAGATTAAAGGACCTCAATAAAAAAAAAAGTATACATTGGAACAGAGAAGGGAGAGGGGCGCTATGATCGAAACATTCAAATATCTCATAGGCATAAATGAAGTGAAAGGGAGAGACAGTTTCCAGTATAGAAACAGTACTAGGACAAGAGGACATGACTTGAGATTGGGGGGGGTATAAGGGGAAATGTGAGAAAGTTATTTTTCACGGACAGGGTGGTGGATGCATAGAACAGGTTGCCCAAGGAGGTGGTGGGTTAATGCACAGTGGTGGGATTCAAACATGCTTGGGATGGGCACAAAGGAATCTTGGGGATGGATGGGGGGGGCCAAGTCTGATGACTATGTAAAGTCAGTAGGTGCTAATACAGGTATGGTAAATTGGCAGACTAGATGGGCCTGGAAGTCCTTATCTGCCATCAGTTTCTATGTAAAACCATGATGGGGTACAGCCTTAAGTTGGAGGGGAGGGTGCTTAGGAGGGAGGTTAGAAGACACTTCTTTACAGAAAGGGTAGTGAGCAAATAGAACACACTGCCAGAAGAGGTGATCTCATTGAGGACGGTGGGCAACTTCAAGAGGCTGGGATAGGTATGGGAGAAGATAAGGGTCATGGAAAGGGGGGGATATGGAAAGGTCCTCAGAGGACTATCGAGTCCAGGATGGAGGAATGGCAAGTGGTAAAGGGAAGGGGTGGGAATGTAAGGGTAACATCAAGGGTGGGAAATTGTAAAGGGGTGCCTTTATTGAATAGATTTGCACCACTGTTTGGAAGGAGGGAGGGGCAGCAGAAGGTGAGGTAGGAAGTCGCAGGTTGAGCCAGGGCTGAGAGTAAGAGTACAGTGGAGGGAAGCGGGAACTAATCAGGGTGAGTAGGGAAGAGGAGGCAGACAAAATGGAGTGGAGGATGGGGGGGAATACTGAAAGCAGATACAGATAGAAGGGGAGGGCACAGTAGGAAATGAAAAAACAGTTGGGATAAACTGTGGATGTGGAGAGAAGTTCACCAGCGTGCAGAGGGAGCATTTAGGTGGGGAAGCAGCTAGTACCGAAGGTAAGAAAGGAAGGACGGGGAGCACAGATGCAGGGGATGGAAGGTTGGAAATCATAGGGGACTTAATAATTAGGGGTATTCAGTGGGAAAGGAAAGGGGACCCAAATGCAAGCAGGAGGGTGGTTTGTATGCTAGGGATGACAGCGGGGAAGGTGGACCCAAGAATAAGGGAAATGATAATAGAGGTTGGAGGAAAACTTAATTGAGTTACACATTTGGGAACCAATGACCTAGCTGGGGAGGAGGTTGAGGTAGTGTAAAGTAGGTTCAGGCAGTTAGAGAAGATCTGCAGGGAGGGAGGAAGTCAGCTGGCCTTCTCAGGGGTGATACCAGTACCAAGGGCCAGAACAGCCGGGAAAGGAATAGAGGATTTTAATGACTGACTGAGGAAATGGTGCAGGAAGGAAATGTTTCTGTATTGAGGACTGGGAGGAGACCTGGTCAAACAAAGCACTCTCTTCACCAGACAGGCTACACCTCAGTAGGGAGGTTTGAAGGTAATCTGGGACAAACTGGGGGAATACATAGCCACTGCATTTAATTTAAACTACTGCGGGGGTCAGTGGGTGTGCAGGCCCACAGACTCTTGAGAGGAGGAGGTCAGGGAACCTTCCCCCCACAGTGATGGAAGAGTTCTGGTGGGAGGAGGTGGAAGGGGCAAGAACACATGTAGCAAAGGGTGGAGGGGGTGAGGAACACATAACGAGTACATGGAGGAATGCACACAGAGGAGATAAATGTGACTAGAACAATAGAGGGAAGAGAAGGAAGGTCAGATTCTAGGTGGAGGAGGGTGTCTCTGTGCGGAGTCTTGGAAACAAAATGGATGACCTGCAGGCACTGTTGGCAGACAGGAGGGTGGACAAAGCTGCAGTAACAGAGACTTGGGCAATAGTACACCATAACTGGGACCTTGCAATCCCTGGATATAAACTATACAGAAGGGACAGGGTAGTTGGGAAGGGAGGAGGGGTAGCAGTTTATATTAGGGAGGGAATGACGTGCACGAGGGAGGAGTCGAAGGAAGGGGAGGTGGAGGCATTATGGGTTCAGTTAAGATCCAGTAGAGGGAGGAAGGTGAGGTTGGGGGTGGTTTACATACCATCCAGTCAGGATGAGGAGAGGGACAGGGAACTGAGCTCACAAATATTGGAAGCTGGGGGTAAAGGAGAGGTGGTAATTGTGGCGGACTTCAAACGGCCCAAGGTGGACTGGAGCATACCATCCACATGTGCCAGGAGTCGAGTGATCCTGGAAGGACTGCAGAGTGGATTCCTGATTCAGCATCACTGAACCAACAAGAGCTGAGGCAATTCTTGATCTGGTGCTCTGTCACAAACCCACTCAGCAGGTTGGGCCCTCTGCTCCCACAGTGCCAACCTCCGAAGCGCAGTCTTGTGAACAGTTAACAGAACAGGGTAACCCTCCTGTCTGTTTTGTGGGCTCGAATCAAACTTTGGTCTCAAGTTCTGGAGGGATTCAAACTGTGAACCTCTTGCTAGCGTACCCAATGTACAGGCTCAGATAATTCTGTTTTGGGGGGGGCAGATATCTTTCGCCTACAGGCACCTAACCATGCATACAAAATAAACCCCTAAAACTCTGTTAAAGACCTCATACCTCATAATAAACTCATACCTTTTCCCGGTTTGGTAAATCCAGTTAGCTTTGTACAGTGTCAGCTTTAACCATGTATGCCTCACTTGTCAAGAAAAAGAATTTCAAAGGCACACCAAGTAGTCTCTAAAATAGAGGTTTACTTAAAGATAGATAAAAAAAAAATGTAACATATAAATACATAACCATATATCACAAAACATACAAATCACTTAAAACAGGTTTAAAAGTGCAGACAAAATCTCCTACCATAGTACACTTAAAATTGTCTTTTCTAATGAATACTTGTCTCCTAACTGTGCCTGGTGTTGCTTTTTCAGAGTCCCAACATGTGTGTTAGTGGAAAACAGAATACTGTTTTAAAACTGGCTTTGCCCACCTCTTTGCATGAATTCACCTAGCTCCTCCCTATTAGAATATAAAAAAATTATACACCAGGATATCTTATCAATCAGAATGTAAATTAAGTGACATTTCAGCAAAACTCATTTTACAAATTATGACATTCTTTAAATAACATCCCCTCTTTGATCTCAAGTAGCTCTTCTTTGCTGGACACATCAAAGAATATTTTATGACTTCTCACTAAAGCGTCATAACCTGCTCTCTTCTAAATGTTATAAAAAGTTTGATTTCCCATCCTAGCAGCTGGCAAGCTACAAATAAGCTAGAGAAACAGGAGATGCTTAATTTAGGTGCCTTCTTGCTTGTAATTATTGCCTGGCTGTTCTCTTATAGCCGAAACAACATGTCTCATGAGAGACACTCCATGACACATTTTTATATTACAAAAATCATACATTGATCAGAACCAGCTGTCCAAGTGTCACAATCCTCCCCACCTAGACTGAATTTGGGGGCTCTATACCCTGCATGGGATGAGCTTCCCAAATTAGTTCATTCCTCATAGACACGAGACAGCCCATCGGAATTCTGATTTTTGGCTCCAGCCATATGTAATATTGTCATATCATACCCTTGCAAAGCAAGACTCCATCTTAACAATCTACCATTGTTTCTTCCCCATCTGTGTCAGCCAAACCAGGGGGTTGCGGTCAGTCTGTACCACAAAATACTGCCCATTCAAGTATGGCTCCAACTTCTTTAGGGCCCACACTATGGCAAGACACTCCTTTTTCCACCGTGGAGTATGCCTGCTCCCTGGGAACTAACTTTTTACTTGGGTATGCTATTGGGTGATCCCTCCCTTGGCTGGATGTCTGACTCAATACTGCCCCAATACCCACGTCTGAGGCGTCAGTCTGAACTATAAAGGGTCTGCTATAGTCAGGACTTGTCTCCACATCATGAGTCACTATAGGGGTTAGTCCAGGCTTGGCGCTAAATAATGAGGCAAAGTCTGCTAAAACCTCCCTTACTTTCTGGATCTTAAACAGGGCCAGTTGGGGAGATAATTTTACTGCCTCCACAGAAGACTCACGCTTACTTTCCTCCAGCAATTCCAGAAGGGGGTCTTCTTCATCCGTCCCTTCCCCAAGACTACACACTGCAAACACCATATCAGCCTTATTTGCAAATGGCTTCATCATGTTGACATGGTACATTCTTTCTGTCCGTCTTCTGTCAGGTAACTCTATAATGTAGTTCACGTCATTTACCTTCCTAACTACTTTGTACGGTCCTGCCCACTCAGCCTGCAGCTTGTCTTTCCAGACCGGAATAAGGACCATGACTTCCTGACCCACCATGTACGAGCAAGCTCTGGCTCTGCGGTCATACCACACTTTGTGTTTCTATTGGGCAGCTACCAGGTTGCTCTGGGCTGTCCCCATAAGCTCCTTCAGCCTTTCCCTAAACTTAATGACGTATTCCACTATGGGAGTCCCCTGGGTGGCGTGCTTGCCTTCCCAGTCCTCCCAGATCAAGTCTAGGGGCCCACGTACCTGGCGTCCATATAAGAGTTCGAATGGGGAAAATCCCGGCTACTCTTGGGGCACCTCCCTGTATGCAAACAGGTGGGGAAGATATTTCTCCCGGTCCCTCCCATGTAAATGCCCAGAGCACTGACTTCAGGATACCATTGAATCTTTCCACAAGCCCGTTGGCTTGTGGGTGATACAGTGTCATGCATCTCTCACTTCTCCCATAAACATTTCATCAGGTCCGACATGAAGGAACCCCCTGATCAGTGATAACCTCCTGCAGAAACCCAACATGGGAGAAAATCCCAAGTAAGGCATCTGCCACTTTGTCTGTCCTCAGTGAGGATAGGATGACTGCCTCTGGGTACCGGGTGGCATAATCCACCACAGTCAGGATGAATCTCTTCCCTGAGGAGCTGGGGGTATTTAAAGGCCCCACAATATCCATTCCTACCTTCTGGAATGGCTCCTCCACTATGGGCAATGGAATCAGGGCAGCTTGGGTTTTCTTGCCTGTCCTCCATATTTCTTGGCACCGGTGACAAGACCTACAGTACTCCTTCACCTGCTGGGTGAAGTTAAGCCAATAGAAATTCTGGGCCAACCACTGTGTAGTGCGCACAATTCCCAGATGACCAGACAAGGGAATATCATGTGCAGTCTTGAGCAACTGCTCATGATACCCCTGGGGAACGACAAGCTGCCTGCCTACATAGAAACATAGAATTTGATGGCAGATAAGGACCACTTGGCCCACCCAGTCTGCCCATTTCCCTTCCTAATGGATAAGCTGCAGATCCTAGTTAATCAGCAGCCTACTTCTTCCTACCCCCACCCCCTAGAATTGCCTTATGACTGTCCCATGCATGCTTGAATTCCACCACTGTTTTTGACTCCACAACCTCCTCCAGAAGGCCGTTCCATGCATCCACAACTCTCTCTGTGAAAAAATACTTCCTTAAATTACCTCTGAGCCGTCCCCCCTCTATCTTCAAATTGTGCCCCCTTGTTCTTGCACACCTCTTTTTTTGAAAGATGCTACCCTCTTGGACTTTGTTGATTCCCTTGAGGTACTTGAAAGTTTCTATCATGTCCCCCCTCTCCCTCCTTTTCTCGAGGCTATACATATTGAGCTCCGTAAGTCTCTCTTCATATGTCTTCTGGTGCAGACCCTGCACCATTTTAGTTGCCCTCCTCTGGACAGCTTCCATCCTGTCTGTGTCTTTGCGGAGACTGGGTCTCCAGAACTGCACACAGTACTCCAGATGGGGTCTCACCAGCTGTCTGTACAGAGGGATAATAACTTCCTGTTTTCTACTGGTGATGCCTCTCCCTATGCATCCCAGTATCCCCCAACCCTCCTTGCTGCCCTCTCACATTGCTTGCCCACCTTTAGGTCATCTGATATGACTACCCCAGGTCCCTTTCCATTTTGTTATTGTTAGTATCTCACCCCATTGTGTACTCTTCCCCTGGGTTTTTGTTTCCCAGGTGCATTACCTTGCACTTCTTAACATTGAATCTAAGCTGCCATACATTTGACCATTCCTCTAACCTTGCCAAGTCCCTTCTCATCCTTTCCACCCCACCTTGTGCATCAACTCTGTTGCAGATCTTAGTGTCATCTGCAAAGAGACATACTTTTCCTTCCAGTCCCTCTGCAATGTCGCTTATAAAGACATTGAAGAGGACCGATCCTAATACTGAACCCAGCAGTACCCCACTAGTAACCCCCCTTTCTTCAGCGTGGACTCCACTTACTATTACTCTCTGTGTCCTGTTCTCCAGCCAATTCTTTACCCAGGCTGTCATCTTGGGACCCACTCCCAGGCTGGCTAACTCGTATATTAATCTTTTGTGTGGGACTGTGTCAAATGCCTTGCTAAAATCTAGGTAGGCCATGTCCACAGCCCTTCCCTGATCTACTACTTTGGTCACCCAGTCAAAGAAATCTATCAGATTCGTCTGGCATGACCTTCCTTCTGTGAATCCGTGCTGCCTTGGGTCCTGTGCCCCTCTGGCCTCTAGATATTCAAATTCTTTCCTTCAGAAGTGATTCCATCATTTTCCCTATCACTGAGGTTAAACTAACAGGTCTGTAGTTTCCTGCTTCTGCCTTGCTCCCACTTTTGTGAAGGGGAATCACATCTGCACTCCTCCAGTCCTCAGGTACCATCCCATCCTCCCATGATTTGTTAAAGAGGGTAGTCAGTGGTGTCACTAGTTCTACCTTAGTTCTTTTAAATTCTGGGATGAATCCAATCAGGCCCCATTGCTTTGTCCACCTTCAGTTTTAAGAGTTCTTTCAGAACCCTTTCTTCTGTAAATGGGCTGGTATCAACTTCTGTATCCAGAGTGTTTCTGCTGTTTGTTTTAGGTACCTCCCCGTCTTCATTTGTAAATACTGAGCAAAAATATTTGTTTAGTATCTCTGCCTTTTCACAGTCACCCTCTGCCCACGCCTAGCATCCTTCCCTCTGTCTGCACAGCCTGAGTATACATCAGTCCATTTCCCCAATAAACCTTATGTCTGTCGTCACTTCTCTGAGTACCTGCAAACCCCTCACACATTCCCAAGGCATGGGACAGGTCCCTTTCAGTTGCTAAACTAGGGTCCCTAGCACTAGCATCAGGGCACTCAGGATCACTGTCATTCCCAAGCTTCTGACAATGGGTCACCCCTCCCTCTTCGGAGTAACCCTCTGTAGCTGTGTGGTTACTTGCTACTGGGGAAATTTCTACCCCCTTTTCGTTAGTCTCCATATCAGGAGACACAAGCTGGGGAACCAGCCTCTCAGTTGTTTCCACAATGACTTCTGTGGGGTTCAGGGAACTACAATTTTGCCTTGCCGCTTGGCTACGGGTAACTGCACACACCATCTCCTGTTTGAGATTGTTGCCTAGGATCACATCCACTGCTAAGGTTTGGGCTACAGCTACCTGTTGCAGAGTTCCCCCTGTTTCACCCCAGTCTAGGACAACACTAGCAAGGGGCAATGTTTTCTCTTCACCAGTAAAGTCGTGTACAGTGATGTATTTATTGGGTATAAGCTGACCCGGCTCTACTAGATCCCCTTTTACCAATGACAGGGATGACCCTGTGTCCCTTAACCCTTGCATCTGTACACTATTCACCATGACTTGGTGCATGTGTTTCCTCATGTTCACAGGCATGCTTCCAGGGACACACAAATAGCCCACTTCCTTCCTAGCCCCCTGTTGTGTATTGCTTGCCTTTTTGGGACACTGTCTGGCAATATGCCCAGATTCTTTACACAAACAGCATTCATTTCTTCAGTCAGAGAAATCCTTTCTCTGAAACCTGGGGCAAACTGGTTTTGATGGAGGCAGTGAGAGTTTTAGCTGCCTTGAAGGCGCCCTTTTCCCTTTCTGCGCTGCCACGCCCTCCCTATTCGCTCTCAGAGCAGGTCTGCTCTTGGCATAGCGGTCCAAGAGTTCAGCAGCCTCTTGCACTGTTTTGGGATCTCTGTCCTCCAGCCAGGTTTTCAGCTCTGCTGGGCATGCCCAGAAAAACTGTTCTAACAAAATCACATTTTCAATTTTATCAACAGAATTTGCTTCAATTCCTTCCCACCAACATTTTAAAAACTGACGTAGTTTCGTGGCTAGCTCCTCGTAGCTCATGTCAGGGCTTCTCCTGAGCATATGGAATTTAACTCTGTATGATTCGGCAGTTAATTCAAATTTCTTTAACGGTGCACCTTTTAGTTTGCTGTAATCATCACTGTCCTCATTGTCCATTTGATCCAGTGCATCCCGAGCTTTCCGGGTAAGTAGTGGGGATATCTGGAAGCTCCAGGACTCTCTAGGAATTTTAGTCTGAATACAAACTTTTCCAAAAAAATTTAAAAAGGCATCCATATCCTCCCCCTCTTTAAATTCAGCTATCAATCTGGAATTCAATTTGTAACCCAGTCCTGTAGT
Source organism: Neoceratodus forsteri (assembly GCA_016271365.2). Taxonomy (NCBI): domain Eukaryota; kingdom Metazoa; phylum Chordata; order Ceratodontiformes; family Ceratodontidae; genus Neoceratodus; species Neoceratodus forsteri. The sequence goes on along the minus strand of CM057458.1, from coordinate 297,711,890 downwards.
CCTAGTTAAATCCAAGCCACTTACCTGCTCTGGTGCAGCTAGTTGGAGTCGTAGCTTCTCCAGTTTGTGTTGCCTCTGGCGCTCATGCTTCTCACGGTCTGCATCTCGGCGTTCTCGCTCTGCCTCACGGTCCACCTCCCGCTGTTCACGGCCCCTCTCCCTCTGGAACTCCAGCTCCATTCTGCGCAACTCAATTTGCAGCCTGAGTACTTCTGGATCCAGGATACTGGTGACCTTCTCCTGCTGCTGTGGCTCTTTGCTGACACAGGTCCTGTTGCCCTCCTCATCGGTTCTGGACACTGCACTGGCCACTAGCCCTGCCACACTCAAGATCTGGTTCTTTTAAGTCACTGTCTGTGACTCGATGCTCTGGGTATCTGCTACCATCAGGGCATCCACGAGGTTCTGTTTGCTGGCTTTCACCTCAAATGGGACTCCTCTGTAGCCGCACAACTGCTTTAAGTAGTCTACAGTGTGCCTGCTAATGTTGGAAGCCATCTTGTTCCCTAACTACGGCTACTCTGACTTGCACTTTAGAAAAAAAAATAAAACGGGTAGGAACTTGACTGTACACCAAGTAATATAGTTCTGTCTCCTTTTTAAAAAATAAATCACTCTTTTTCTTTCTTTGCAAGTAAGCTGATGGTCTCAAGCTGACACACTGAACAATAAAAGCTTGTAATACCAAAATTTATCGCACCGCTGCCAACCAATCTGTCACAAACCCACTCAGCAGGTCAGGCCCTCTGCTCCCACAGTGCCAACCTCAGAGCGCCAGTCTTGTGAACAGTATAACCCTCCTGTCTGTTTTGTGGGTTCGAATCAAACTTTGGTCTCAAGTTCTGGAGGGATTCAAACTGTGAACCTCTTGCTAGCATACCCAATGTACAGGCTCAGATAATTCTGCTCTTCGGGGTGGGTGGCCAGATATCTTTCGCCCATGGACACCTAACCAGGCATGCAAAATGAACCCCTAAAAAACCAGGCATGCAAAATGAACCCCTAAAACTCTATTAAAGACCTCAGAATAAACTCTTAACCTTTTCCCAGTTTGGTAAAACCAGTAAGCTTTATACAGTGTCAGCTTTAACCATGTATGCTTCACTTGTCAAGAAAAAGAATTTCAAAGGCACACCAAGTAGTCTCTAAAGTAGAGGTTTACTCAAAGATAGATAAAAAAATGTAACATGTAAATACAGAACCATATATCACAAAACACACAAATCACTTAAACCAGGTTTAAAAGTGCAGACAAAATCTCCTACCATAGTACACTTAGAATTGTCTTTTCTAATGTATACTTATCTCCTAACTGTGCTTGATGTTGCTTTTTCAGAGTCCCAACACGTCTTAGTGTAAAACAGAATACTGTTTTAAAACTGGCTTTGCCAACCTCTTTGCATGAGGTCATCTAGCTCCTCCCTGTCAGAATATAAAAAATTATACACCCAGGATGTCTTATCAGGATGTAAATTAATTGACATTTCAGCAAAACTAATTTTACAAATTATGACATTCTTTAAATAACATCCCCTCTTTGATCTCAAGTAGCTCTTCTTCCCAGGACACATCAAAGAATTGTTTATGACTTCGCACTTAAGTGTCATAACCTACTCTTTTCCTCTAAACGTTATAAAAGTCTATGATTTCCCATCCTAGCAGCTGGCAAGCTACAAATAAGCTAGATAAACAGGAGATGCTTAATTTAGGTATCTTCTAGCCTGTAATTATCTCCTGGCTGTACTTTTTTAGCTGAAACAGCATGTCTCATGAGAGACACTCCATAACACATTTTCATATTTCAGAAATCATACAGCGATCAGAACCAGCTGTCCAAGTGTCACAGTGCTCACAAATGGGGAGCATATACAGGAAATAATGGTCAGGGAGCCACTGAGTGGAAGTGACCATTGCACAGTGTGGTTCCAGTTGGATACGGGCAGGGAAAGCATCCCCAACTAAGACCAAAATCTTTTGCTTCAGGAGGGCAGACTTCAGGAAAATGGGCGAAGTGCTAAGGAGCCATCTGGCAGGCATCTGAGCCGATATTGGGGTGGACCAAAGGTGGTCCATCATTAAGGAAGGAATACTGGTTGCCACAGATGAGTGCATTGGGCACAAGGGCCAAATGGCCCAGCTGGTTTAGTTCTGGGGGTTGCTCAAGCAGAAAGGGAAAAGAGGTTGACCTATAGAAAATTCAGGAAGACCTAGGGAGAGGTGGATAGGAAAAATTACCCAAGGTTGGCTTGTGAGGCAAGTAGGCAAAGGCACAAAAGGAGCTGCAGATAACTGAAGGAATTAAGAAGGGGGAGAATGCTTTTTTTTGCTATGTAAGTGAGAAAAGGGAAAAGACAGAAGGGATTGCCTCTCCTTCACTTATTCTCCCTCTCCTACCACTCAACTACCCCGTACCCACCCCTTTTCTCATTCTGTCCCATCTCCCCTGAGGAGACACTAACGACCTTCCTCTCTCTTAATCCCTCCAAAGGCTCCTCTCTGGATGACCTTGACCCTAAACTTCTCTACCTCTCAGCCCCAGCTATTGCCTACCCTCTCTCTCTAATTCTAAATCTCTCCTTTATGTCCTTCTCCATCCCTACACCCTGGAAATGTGGTGGTTCTCCCTCTCCCTAAGGGTGGCGATCTTTCCTCCCATGTCAACTGTCACCCAATTTCCCTCCTCCCTGCCCTTGCTAAGCTCCAAGAACACCTGGTCCTCTCTCAGTTGACCTCTTTTCTTGCTGACGCCTCCTTCTTCACCCCAGTCCAATCTGTTTTTTGGAAGAACCACTCCACTATCACCTCCCTCCTTGGGCTCACTGACTCCATCCTTCCCCGGGATGGACAATGGCCTCATCACCTCTGCCATCTTTGTTGACCTTGCCAAGGCTTTTGACACAGTCTCCTATACCCTCCTTCTCGACTCTCATATGGCTGCTGTTTTGTCTACTCCTGCTCTTACCTGGTTTAGAGCTTACCTCACAGGCAGAACACAATCAGTCAGAATTCAGAATACAATCTCTCCACCCTTCCCAATCACCACAGAAGTCCCACAGGGCTCTGTGCTTGGCCCCATCCTTTTCTCCAGCTTCCTAAATGACCTTCCCTCGGTCTGCTCCCCCTCCTCTTCTATCCATATGTATGCCGATGACACTGTCTTGTTCACCTCTGGCAAAGCCACCATTGATGTAGCAGCCACTCTACAACATGACTTCCACCAGGTTCAGCTCTGGTTTGCCTCACGTCAACTATTACTAAATGCCAAAAAGACAGTCTCCATATCCTTCAGCACTAGGCAAAGACTCTCTAGGCTCCACCCCTTACCCTCTTTCCACACCCTTGATGGGACCATCCATGAGGACACTCCCTCTTTCAGATACCTTGGGGTTTGGCTGGACCAATGCCTCAACTTCTCTGGTCACATTGATGCCATTCTAAAAAAACTGCACCCCAAGCTTGGAGCCCTTTACAGGAATTGTAGTTGCATCCCATCTACGGTCCGGTGAGAACTTGTCCAGAAGATGATCCTCCCAATTTTTGACTACTGTGATATAGTCTGTGGTGCCGCTCACATATCTTCCCTTACCAGATTGGACTCTTTTCAACTCCTTCTATCAATTTGTTCTTGACGTCTCATCTCCAACCCATCATTGTGACCTTTACCGTGCCGTGTCCTTCCCCTCACTCACTAACAGATGCCTGGCTCACTGTGCTAAGCTAACTTCCAAACTTTGGCTTGGTGTACTTCCTTCCTACCTCTCATGCTCCCTCCCCCCCCCGCCTTCCTCCCACTCTCTCAGATCCTCCAACACTCGCACCTTGCTACTCTCCCGTTGTACCACCCTCATCAGCCAATTAGGCTTCTACCATCACTTTCCCAAAATCTGGAACTCCCTCCCACCTCAAATACAACACTCCTCCTCTTCCCACTCCCTTGCCTCTGCCTTACATAGCTTTCTATCTGCTAGCTGCTCCTGCTACAATCGTCCTTAACTTGTTCCCCTATGAGCCTGCTTCAGCTTCATGCCCACCTCTTTCCTGCAAAACCCTCCCCCTACATCCTCCACCAGTACCCTTTCCATTCCAACTTACTCCCACCTGCCTGTTCCCTCCTCAGTAAATCCAGCTTACCCTCACTACCCACTTGCCGTTGCTTGACCTAGGCCCCTGGCAGGGTTCTCTGCATCCTGAAGGGGTCCAGAACCTAGGCAAACACCTTCCTCTCCTCCTGTCTCACCCCATTCATTCCAGACAGGGCTGGGTGTCTGCCCCTCTTCTCTCCTACCTCCCTCACTCTTGGTCCTTCTTAAGCCTACTATCCATCGCTGCCTACTTTCCTCCTGTCATGCTCTACTTCGACTGCTTATAACCTGCTTCCTTCCTGTCATGCTTTACCTCTGCCTTGTGCAGGCAGGGTCCACAGCATACTGGCAGGGTGGGGCCAGGCCCTGGCAGACCCTTCTCTTCCCCCTCTCTTCCTTCCTGACATGCTCCAACTCCCACTACCTACACCCTGCTTCCCTCCTCTTCATACTTGACCGCTGCCTGGTGCAGGCAGGGTCCCCAGCATTCTGGAGGGGTCAGACCCTGGCAGACTCTTCTCCTCCACCCCTAGCCTTCCCCCTCCTTTCCACTCCCCTGTTCTCTGCCTGTATGCCTCCACCCCAGCCATAGTTATTGGCTAACCCCCAATCTCTAATGCACATATAGTCAACCATGCACTTTTGTTACACCTTGCAAATTTTGTTCTGTCTCTCTCCTTGCAATCTCTTGCCATAGTTCAACCTCCTTGAATTCTGTCCAACCATTTTCTAACTACAAAACTATGTCCCACCAGTTGTTTGCCAAATATATTTGTGCTATCATATCTATCTAGTTCAAGACTGTTAGCATTGTATCCATCTAGTTCATACCTGTAAGCATTCCTCCTTTTCAGTACTTCTGCATAGTCTGCTAACTTTATTGAATGTAATCAAACTGTATATCTTTGTGTACCAAATCTCTGTATACTATCCTCATGCTCCCCTACCCCCCAGGTCGCACTGGGAGATGAGCAGTTTGTTGCTCAATGTGCCTTCCTGGTGAAACATTTCAGTAAATAAAAATAAAGATTGTTAGGCTTAAGAAGGTGGCTGAGTGGGTGGAGGATAATGGAGCGAAAAGCAGAGATACTAGATTAATACTTCTGTTCTGTCTTCACTGGGGAGAAGGACAGACCAATGCCTTCAGGAGGGAAAAGAGGAGCAGGGGTGAGGGGAACACAGATGTAGTGATAGAGGAGGATAGAGTGAGAGGGGCTGCTGGCATTGAACGTGGACAAATCACCAGGCCCAGACAGAGTACATCCAAGGGTACTAAAGGAACTGGCAGGTCCACTGGTAGATCTGTTTAATAGTTCACTAGAGTCAGATGTGGAACCTCAAGACTGGAGAACAGCACATGTAGTGCCCTCCACAAAGTGGTCCCAAGGATGACTCTTGGGGATTATAGACCAGTCAGTCTGACTTCCATTGTGGGCAAGCTCATGGAGACCATACTAAAGGAAAGGTTGATGGAATATCTAGAGGAGCATGGTCTCCAGGATGAGGAGTAGCATTGGTTCATGGGGGAGATAAGAAGAGATTGTGTCAAATGAATCTTGATTTACTTTTTTTACTGTCTCACTAAGACATTAGACAGAGGCCAAGCAATAGATATCCTCTGTCTTGATTTCAGCAAGGCCTTTGACTCTGTGCCCCACAAAAGGTTGATCAGGAAGGTGGTGAATCTCAGGGTCAGGGAAAAGATGGCCAGATGAGTGGAAAAATGGCTAAGGAACAGAACCCAGAGGGTGGTTGTAGGGGAAGAGTTATCTGGCACCAGAGAGGTAACCAGTGGGATCCTACAGGGCTCAGTGCTGGGGCCGGTGTCTTCATCAGTGACATTGGGGATAGCATTAAGGGCAAAATGTAACTATTCGCAGATGACATCAATCTCTGTGGGAGAGTGGACACAGCTTCTTTATTGAAATGTTTCACCAGGAGGGCACACTGAACAACAAGTAGCTCGTCTCATGGTGCGATCTGGGGGGAGGGGTTACATAGGGTTGTGAAGGATGATCAGTTACAATAGTATGTGAGTAGTACAAACAATACAACATTGTAAGAGTGTGCAACAGATGGAACACAATGTATTGTACAATAAACAGTAGTACAGCATTGGGTAAATTACATGTCCTAAATCATACAAAAGAACATATGAACGTACAAAACAGTTATAATACGATAGAACCATTTATAGTGCATGAGTGTACCAGGAGCAGGCTTGAGGTAGTAAGCAAGTGCTGTTGGAGTAAAAAGGATGGAGTTAGGCTGTGCACACTTGTGACCCAGAAGGGCAGGAGGAGAAGAGAGGGGTGAGAGGCAAGAACTGAATATGAGGAGAAGGTGTAGCCATTTCCTGATTTCCCCCCTTCAGGATGTTGAGAACCCTGCCGGGGGGGGGGGTGTCATGGTAGGAAGGCAGAAACTGGAACCTGTGTTAGGACTGACTTGGGCAGTAAACGGACCCTAATCTGGCCTGAGTTAGTAAGCACACTAAAAAGGGGACCTGCAATGAATGTAATGCGTGTACGCGCATGGGGATTCCTACCAATACCCCACCACGACCATTAACTTACAGTTACGGGGCAAACAACTGCAGTTATAGCAGATCTGGTGCCTTAAGTACCTGTCCCTGTTGTGATTTGACATGGTTTTCTGAATTTAATTTCATTGTTGCAAGAAAAAGGGACTGTTACGGCAGTAACCACCCGGGCCCAGAGCAAAAGGGACCAGTCACTTGGAGAGGGATTTCCCTTTGAAGAGGAAGTGATTGAGGAACCTGAAATGACCAAACAGTCCCTAAATGCCAAAAAGAGTCTTCAGAAAAACTGGCATTTATGGATCAGAAGGGACTATCACATGAAAATGTAAAAACTGTGTTAATTAATGCTGATATATCTAAAGAACAAAAGGCAGATCCTAGTCTAACTCCTTTTTTTCAGCAGGAGGGGAAATGACAGATGCAAGGGGCCCCTAAAATGGTGATACAAAACCATTTGTTGTATCATGTTTGCACAAACCCTGGTACAGGAGAGAAGGTGGAACAACGTATGGTGCCCTCTTGCTTTAGGAAGGATCTGTTATACCTAGGCCATGATTTGCCCTGGTCGGGGACAGGACCCTGGGTCGTTTGTTACAATTCTTCTGGCTAGGCATACATGAAGAGGTTGCCAGGTATTGTCAAGATTGCAGGGAGTGCCAGCTGATTGTCCGGATGGGGAAAAAGGATGTGGTGCCCCTAATGCCCTTGCCACTACCCCCTTTGAAATAATTGGCATGGATGGGGTAGGTCCCTTGGCCAAAGGTGTGAAAGGCAACCAATTTATATTAGCTGTGTGTGATTACGCAACTAAGTACCCGGAAAGTATCCCGATGCATTCTGTCACCACTCCAAGGATAGCAGAGGCACTAGTGAAGCTGAAGCACAATTCAACCTGGACACACACTCACGCATATAAGGAAGAGACATCCAGAGTAAATGCTTGATTCCTTTATTCATAATTCAGCCACATCAACAGGATAACACTTGTTTCACGCAGACACACTGTGCTTTGTCAAGAGATGCATAACAATGAAATACCATATACTTAAATAGTGTATACATCATTAAAAACAGCTGCACCCATGAATGGGTGGTAATGGACACAACAAATTGCTTAGCCTGTGCAGTAATCATAATACAAAAGTGCAAATGCATACATTTTATACACAGTTACAATCGTTTAATTTGTATTTTAATTAATTTCAAAAATGCTGCAGAATTGCTAGAAAGCCCCACATTAATTTACAGATGCAGTGGCAATTTCACCTTATCATTTAAACCAGGGTAACTGGTAGCCTATAATTTATATATAGGGGGCCAGATATTCAAACTGCGCCCAAAATGTGCACAATAGCAGGAGCAAGCACAAGTCAATTGCGCACATGCACAACAGACGCGATATTCAAACATGGAGCAAGTCAAATTGCGCAACCAGCCAACGTCTGAATATCGCACAACCTGCGCCATAGCGCAACCAGGAAGGGGAAGCTGAGCATATATGATGCACCATAGCACAACAAGGCCAGCCCAGCTGAGCAGTCCAGAGGCGCCATAGCGCAAGCAGAGAGCCCCCCAGCAGCAGAGCAATGGAACTGCACAACCAGGGAGGTAGGCAGGGGCTCACCACCCATGCCACAGATGGGCACAGGAACATACTACATAACTAACAATACACCCCCCCACCCAAAGCACAGCATCACTGGTGGAGGGACGGAATATCCACCGGCCCATGGGGACAAGCCAACAAAGCACAGCTGGGCCATGGTGCCCCAGCACACCCACTGGCAAGCTGAGACTGCCACACAAAGGGGCCGGACAACCCAAGTGTACAACAGCCCCCTGCACAGCACACCCTGCACTGGAACCCCAAGACACCATTCCATGAGCAGTGACTGTGACCGCCACTGCAGGAATCCCCATGCCCCCCGGCACAATGCAACCGTGTGTACCACAGAACCATACAAGCCAGACCCACCAGGAGCACCCAGCGGTGTGTGGCAGCACACGGCCAGACCGGCTGAAAGCCAGTACCACACCAGGGACACCTCCCCACGCACATACACACACAATCCCAGGACAATACCACCCCAGATGCCATGCACACCACTGCAACTGAGCACCCATAGCCAGTTGCAAATCAGAGACCACCACAGTATTCATATCAAAATAGATTTATAAAAGAATATCAACAGGAACACACAACTATAAACTATATACAGATAGATATATACAAGAAAGGGGTGGGGGTATGGGTAAGGGGCAGGGGTGAAGAACTGGGTGAGGGAAGGCAGGGTGTGAGGGAAGGGTAAAGGGGGTAGGTGTGGGGCAGCTACTGCCTTCCAGGCTGCACAGCATCAGGCTGCCTCTGGTCCCGTGGCCTCCTCCGTCGCCTCACTCCCCTCTGGTGCATCTCCCGCAGAATAGACAGGGACTCCATCGACACCTCCAGCAGGCGGTGGACAGCCTGCTCAATCCTCCGCAGGACCCAGACACCTAGGGCAAGGGAACAGAATCAATGGCTGTGACTGTCCACAACCCTGAAGCCCACCCAACATGCATGGCATGCAGCCAAGTGCCCCGTCCCTGTGATGGACTGCACCCACCCACAGTGACCGTGCACAAGACAAGCCCGACCAGTCAGCAACATCCATGTGTGTCACTGCACACACACCCCACCCATGACCAGCACAGCACAACCAAGGCTGTCCAGTGACGTGGCTACGTGGTGAGAAGTTAGTGCCACAGCCATGTGCCCAGTGCATGCATGGACCACCAGTGACGCACTCACAGACATGCAGTGCCACTGGACAGTGCTGACTGTCACACGTCGCATACATGGCAGTGTTGTCCATGGATGGTGGCCATGCCCTCCCCCCCCCACAGCATGCAATAGCATCCATGATGTAATGACACTCACCCTCATCAAGCCGCTGCTGCTGTGGCTGCTGCTGCTGTGGCCCAACACCGCCACCACCTCGACCAGCCACCTCCGCAGCGCCTCTCTGAGCCTCATCCCGGACCCGCCTCCGCTCCTCCATGCCTGTGGGAAACAAAAGTTGAGAAACACATCAGTGAGATCCCAAAGCAGACAGCCCCCTGCCCCATTGAGTGTGCCTGCCCACACAGCCAGACCCATACGTTACACACCTGCAAACACCGTCACAGCCAACCATAGACCAACCCTCCCCCATGCGCTGGTCACATTACACAGTGTTACCCATGCGGACAATACAGGTGCATAGACGGCTCACCCACCGGGCCTAGGCACAACGCCCCTCCTGGCATGTGACCTGAGGTGCGCCAGCAGTGCCCGCTCCCTCCTGCACAGGTCACTGTACCGGTGCCTGCACTGCTCCGGTGTTCGCCGCTGCCCAGTGGCCTGCTCCAGATCGGTGGCCACCTGCTGCCACACATGGGTGTGGGCCATGTTTAGGGGTTCCTCCCCAAACAGTGGCCCATGGTGAGGCTCCACCACAACCACCAGGTTGGCCACCTCCAGTGCACTCCACTGTGGAGCTCTCCTGCGTGCCATCCCTGCAGGTTTATAGTAGGCAATATGGCGCTCTGCAGCACGGCAACCCCACGTGGAAATGTTGCGCAATACAACTCCGTCAGTCCCTATCGTGCTGTCCGTACAGCGCCGTTGAACCTATCGCTGTTACCGAACAGCGATAGAGAGCGACATGCCATACGCATAGCAGGGGCACAAGGTTGGGCACAAGGTCATGGGTGTTCACGGCGCACGACAGCACCATCGGACGCCTACACGCCCAGCGCGGCGTCGCCCGCGCGCTATTGCCACAGTGGACTATTAGCGCAGTTGTGCCAGCGCCATGTGGTGACCAGCGCTGTAGCGCCACTGGCACAATGGTGGCCGTGTCCTGAATTGCCGATCGCGCACAGCACGTCATCAGTGCGGCAGACGCCTGCATAAGCTACCTGGGCATGCACAGTGCGGTGTACTACGCAGTCACAGAACTGCGCCATTGGCTCAGCCGGCTCAACCGTATTGCGCAAAGCGCAACAGCGCAATATTCAGCCGTCATATGCAAATCATCTGATCAGCCATTCAATGGCGCAGCGGCGCGATTTGCATCTCATTAAAGTTGCTCCACTCCTAATTTGCATGCATTGCGCTGTAAATGTGTGACATTGATCTGCAGTAGCCATATTCGGTTACTGCAGGTGATAGGTGAGTTGCATGCTATGTGATGTTCTGGACTATGGTCTTAGGGTATTGCTGTATACTGCACAGTCACAGGTGTCCACTTTCACCCATACAGACTGTGACATGGCCGAGCCAGGAATGGGTGAGGAGGATGATGGTGGGTGGAAGAGGAGGCCCAACTTCACGAAAGCCGAGACAGAGGCACTCTTCGAGGCCTACCTGGAGGAAGAGCCACTACTCGGTGGATGGCGGGGCACCCCTCAGGCCCGTGCTGCTGCATGGGAGGAGGTGGCTCGTGCCATAAACCTGCATGGAAGGCACCAGCGCTCCGTGCAGGAATGTAAAAAGAAGATGGGGACCGACAGGAGGAGGGTGAAGGAGAAGGTGGCAGCCCTCAGGGCAGCACGTGCTGCTACAGGCAGGGGCCAGCCGGAGGTGGTGCAGCTGACCCCGGCGGAGGACTGTCTTGCTGCATCCATGCAGCGCAGTGCCATTGAGGGCGTTCCGGGAGGTGGCTTCCAGACAGGTGGTAGCCTATCACTGCGTGGTATGACATGGTCGGGCCGGGGGAGGTGGATCCCATGCACTAACATGTTCTCACTTTCTGTTACAGATCCTGTGCGTCTGCAGGGGACAGTGGTGGAGGGCCCATCCACTGTGGACATTCAGCTGGAGTTGGAGGAGGGTCCTTCCACCTCTGCTGGTAGCCGGCGTGCTTTGCACTAGTGTGTATGCCTGGCTGCCATCTCCAATGTCAGTGAGACAGGTGTGGGGGGGTGCCCTTCCTGTGTCTCAGCGGTCTGGCATGCAAGCATGCCTGCACGCTGTGGCTGTGGCATGAACCTGCAACATTGATGATGCAATGACCACTATGGGCATTGACACGTGTGTGTCACATAATGGACACACAGCAGGACAGCTTACGCCCATGGACCTAGCTGGTTCCAACGTGTGTGCCAGCACGTCAGCACGGTCCCAGGCTGTGTCTGTCAGCACCGGTGGGGCAACACCGGTGGCTCTACAGGTCACTGGCACTGTTGCGGACACAGCAGTGGAACGATTGGTCCCTTGGGCACAGCAGGCGGAGGGGCAGCAGTCACCCACCGGGTCTGGGGGTACAGGGTTCAGCGGTGGCGTATGTACACCGCCTGTTGACTTGCCCATACCTGGTCCTGGTGAGCAGCGCCCACCCTCAAGGGGTGTTGATCATCAGGCCCTTCCATACCCTGAGGGACAGGTTGCCGATGTGGCAGATGACCCATTTGACGAGCACACCCGCCTGCTGCGGGAATCAGTACAGCAGCAGATGCGGGTTGCAACGTCCGTGGAGGCACTGTGTGTGGCTGTGGAGCGGCACAGCAGGGAGAACGGGATGATCCTTGCAGGGATTGTCCAATTGCGGATGGATGTGACCGCCGCCATTGACAGGCAGACTCAGGCATTGGTCGCTGTCGTGGCCGCATCGGGGACACAGTCAGGTGCCCCTGTGTTGCGCACGCCGCGCAGTACGCTATCCACTCCCGGTTCCCGGTGTCATGCGACACCCAGCCTGTCGATGCCGGGTTCAGCTGTGGCCTTCCCGAGCACCCCTGGTGCAGGTATATTCGGTATGCTGCAGACCCCTGTGCGGACAAGGTCGCGCTCGCGCAGTGGGACCCCTGGTGGTCCATCGATGCCATCCCAAGTGGCCCATGGTCAGCCTGCCAGTGCTGCTGGGTCTCGGCGGGGCCACCCACGATCCGAGCCGCCGTGGCACAGTGCCACATGACTGACCTGTCTCCCAGTGCGGGCCCTGTCTGGTGCTGCCCTGTGTGCAATGTGTATATGGTGGGCAGTGCACCAGTGGTGCCCTGCCCACACGCGGACACACGGACCACCTGCACCCTCCGACTGCTGTCCACAGGTGCGTGTGGATGATGATGCCTGCATTGCACTGTACACCAAGGTGCAAGGGTGCCCAGCATCTGACACACGTACATGGACAGTACAGGTGGTGGAGGTGGCCTGTGGACGTGCGTGTTTCACATGTCTGTTCCTGCTGTGCTGTGCACCTGCCCCTGTGCACTTTGTGCCTGGTGTGTGTGTGTGTGTGTGTGTGTGTGTGTGTGTCTGTCCATGTGGCGTGTGACTGTTCACCCCTCCCTGGTTGTGTGTTTGTGCTCCTGTACCCTTCCACTCCCCTCGCCATCATGCACCCCTGGTGTGTTACTCTGTGTGTATGTGGGTTGCGCCCTGGACAGTGTTGGTTGCACATGGCCCCATGACTTACCTGTGTTGTGCAAAGTGCTCCTCTGTGATGGTGTCCTGGTGCAGCTGGGCCAGCTGGATCAGTCGGGGGTCTCGCCGTCCAAGGGGGGGCTGCTCATCCCCATCATCACCGGCGTCACCAGCATCCCCATTGCTGTCCCGCTCCTCGACCTGTACGGCTATCCCACAGTCTTTGGCCATGTGCAGGATATAACAGGCCAGGAATATCCCACAGGCCTTTATGGGGCTGTACTGTAGGGCACCGCCGGAGGTGTCTAGGCATCGGAAGCGTGCCTTCAGCATCCCAAACACCCGCTCGATGATGTTGCGTGTGGCGGCATGTGCCTCATTGAAGCGTTGCTGCGATGGGGTCGTGGGGCGCCGGTAGGGTGTGAGCAGCCAGGGACGGAGTGGGTATCCACTGTCACCTGTGTGGAGATAGTGGAGGTTAGTGTCATGTTCAGGCCCATATTGCCCCTAGCCCTGTGTGCCACTCCCATGGCAACTGTGGCTTACCCACCCTTGCCCCAACTTTGCCAATCCTACTTGCATACTCACCCACTAGATGTCCTGTGGGGATGTCCCCACTCTCGAATCGATGGCACAGTGCAGACTGGTACCATATGAATGAATCGTGTGCTCTGCCAGGGTGTGTGGCACAGACATTTATGATGCGCCCACTGGCATCACACACCACCTGGCAGTTGACACTGGAGAACCCCTTCCGATTGCGATATGCGGCCCCATCGGGGCCAGGTGGCATGCGAATGGCCACATGGGTGCAGTCTATCGCCCCTAGCACGCCAGGCATACGTACTACCCTGTGGAACTCCTGTATGTTTTGCTGTATGCTCTGCCGCAGTGCTGGGGAAATGGATGTACTCTGCAGCATGTGGCAGCAGTGCGCTGAGGAATTGGGTGAGGATGCATGACGTGGCCGACTGTGTTATGACTGTGGTGTCCCCTGTTGGCCTCTGGAAGGTACCCTTGGTGAGCAAGCACATGCAGGCTGTTACCTTTGTCTCCACTGACAGAGCGTGACTCCGTCGTGAGGGTGCCTGCATCACATCACTGCACAGCTCACAGAGCTGCCTCAGTATTGCCCTGTTCAGGCAGTACCAGCCCACAGTCTCGACGTCTGAATACAGCTCAAAGCTGATGCGGGCACGGTACTGCCTGTTGGGGGCATACCGCTGAGGGGCCCTTCCACGGCCACGTCCCCCTGCAGCATGCCTTCTCACCCCCCTCATTACAGCTTCCATGTGGAAGCTGGCACTGTCCATCTCCCTGGCTTGTGTCCCCTCCCCCCCGGCTGTTGTTGTTCTGTTCCCTCCGCTGTCCTGACTGCTACCTCCACTGCACCAGGTACACCTACTGGCCTCTGCACTCTGTGGCCCCACACATCTTTAGCTGCCCCTATTCTGTCCTCACTACTCCCTGGCCTGCACTGGTTGCTGCTGTGGCCTGCTCTGTGTGGCTGCCTCATGTGCATTCCCTGTCGCGTTCTTGCGCCTCTTCCTTGAGCCTTTTTATTTTGGCTCATTTCCGCCGTGGCGCAACTTCCGCCTGATCCACTGTTGCGCATTGCGAAAGCCTTTGAATATCGCATTGCGCACTTTATGCATGGATCCACCCACTTCGGTTGCGCATACCTTCATTTGCATTGCGCTGTTGCTCAGCATGTTTTCAGTGGCACAACTGCCTCCTGCTGAATATCGCAGAATGGCGCATTTTCGGACTTACGCTGGCGCAACCCTTTTGAATATCCCAGCCAGTGTATGTTAGAATGCTGTTATGGATAGAAATCCATAACTAGAATGGAGTTGTTATGCTGCAGTAGCTATGTCATCACAGCTGTTGTGCTGCACTAGCTATGTCACTACTGCAGCATAACAACTTGGAATGCTGCCACATAGTTGCTTTCCTCAGTCTAGTTAAGCTGGAAGGTGCGTGTTTTTTTTTTTTTAAGCTTGAACTTGCAGAAACGTCTGTAGCACATTGTGTCAGTTAAAAAAAAAAAAAAAAAAAAGAAAATGTTAAAATTTCTATTCTCTGTTGTCTTCTCCAGCTGGTTTTGTGTGA
Organism: Neoceratodus forsteri; assembly: GCA_016271365.2. Classification (NCBI taxonomy): domain Eukaryota; kingdom Metazoa; phylum Chordata; order Ceratodontiformes; family Ceratodontidae; genus Neoceratodus; species Neoceratodus forsteri. Next base: position 297,696,769 of record CM057458.1, on the reverse strand, counting down.
TTTTCTATACTGTGACTGCCCATACACTATAAAACATTGTGTATGAGCAGTCATACACAAACAAGGAAATTCTTGTATCTTGAGGTTCCCTTGGTAACAAAGTACCTCTCGAGCTGCGCTCTCGAGGTCATCTGTTACCAAGGAAACCTCTCGATACAAGAATATCCTTGTTATGTATGACTGCTCATACAATCCTCTATATCCATAGTTCTCCCTGCATGTCAGTTTATTAGTGAGCCCTCCCTGACCTATTTTAACCTTTTCAATACCGGTGAATTTCCACTCAGGTAGGGTTTTATCTGAAACATTAAAAACATGGTGTGCTGTGACATATTCCAAATTTCTATTATTCATTGCATGTATGTGCTCACCCACCCTCTCTTAACTTTCTCTTGGTTCGTCCAACATAATAAGCACCACACTTGCAAAATGCTAAATAAATGATACAAGAAGTATCACAATTGATAAAGGCATTACTCTCCAACATTCTGCCATCAACAGGATTTGAAATTTTTTTGTGGTATTAATATTAGTGCAATACTTATATCGCTGGCATTTAAAACAGCCATGCAGTAAGGCAGATAACTAAATCAGTTCCTCTTGCATTATTTAGGTTAGAGGGTAAAGGTGCATCTAACATAGGTGAAAATGGGGGTGAGGGTACAGGTAATATTTGAAAAGTTGATTCATCCTTTAACCCACTCATTCGTTCTCTAACATTTGATCCATCTTAAGTGCATTTCAAATGCCACATCCAGTAGTCGTGAGGACAATGAAGTTGTCAGATTAGCAGGGGAACTGGACTCATTCACACCATGTTCCATGTCAGGCAAAAACTAGCTACCAGACACAGTACCTCCTGTTTCTAGACTAAGAGTTAGGATAAATTTGTACACTCTCTTTCACCAGCATCAAAACCATCTGGTGCTGCATTTGTATTCAATACGCTGGCACTAGCAGCGGAGTAGAACCAGAGGAGGGAGCTGAAATAAGAGGCTGGAAGGACAGGAGAGGCAACCGGGGTTGAGGGAACAGCTTCCCTTAAAGACGTTACAGACTGCATCTTATATTTTGCCTGATAATCTTGTGTTAAAAACCTGTTGCCCAAATTATCAGCACGTCTAAAAAACATGCGTGGAAATTCTTTTACATGGTGTTTCAGTTTATCCTCTGTCTGCAGGATTGACCAATTTTTCCGAATAAACTATTCTGTTTTTCCTGTCTCAACTCTATATAGTTTCTGTATTTTCTTTAACTAACCATGTTTTTCTTGTAACAAGACCTTCCTTGGTATTTCTGATACTGAATTCTTGGTTAAAAAAAAAAATTTTATTGTAACCTCGTTCCAAAAATATCCTTTCCAAATCCCCTGCCCAATATTCATAACTGTTATCATCACTACAATTACGACGTGCCCTAATAAATTGACTTTTTGGTATAGATTTAACGGCGTGTGAAGGGTGACACGAATTGGCCAGGAGCTCAGTATTTTGGTGGTAGGTTTACGGTAAAGTGATGTTGCCAAACCATTATTGTTGTCCTTGGAAATGGAAATTTCCAGGAAGGAAATCCTTCTCGGTTCAATACTGGCAGTAAACTTTAAGCATGGATTGGTACTGTTGAGATACTGAACGAATGAATGTAGCTCAGCCTCAGTACCCTGCCAAATCAAAAAACAACTGTCAATATAACGTTTGTAAATAGAAATAAATAAAAAAAAAGGATTTTCATCGTAATCATACAAATATTTTTCCTCCCACATTCCCATATACAGACAAGTAAGTAAGTAAGTAAATATTTATTTCTTTAAGGCGCCCTTCCAAAGCTCAGGGCGCCTTTACAATATCAATCATACAAATCAAAACCACAACTATAAAAAACATCAAATTCAAAAAACAATCCAATATAATTTAAATCACTAAAAAAATGCTTAGTTAAAAAGGAAAGTCTTTAAAGCTTTTTTAAAGCTCTCCACAGTCAGGCAATTACGATTCATAGATAGAGAATTCCACAGGGTAGGGGCCATAAAGGCAAATGTTCTTCCACCAGATGTTTTTAAGGTTACCCTGGGAATCTCCAGCAATCCCTCACCAGAGGATCGGAGGGAGCGGGAGGGACAGTAAGAAGTCAGGAGTTCTTTCAGGTAGCAGGTCCCAAACCGTGTAGGGCTTTATAGGTCATCAACATGACCTTGAAAGTGATCCGCCACTGTACAGGCAGCCAGTGCAATTCACGAAGCACAGGTGTTATATGGTTGGACCTCGGGCTTCCAGTCAACAACCTAGCTGCCACGCTTTGCACCAGCTGTAGTTACGGATATCCACTCCCGGCAGCCCTAGATAAAGGCGTTGCAATAATCAAGACGATTGGACACAAAGGCGTGGACCAGGGTAGGAAGATCCTCTGATGGAATCAAGTGTTTCACCCGTGCTATATTCCTTAGATGAAAAGGATGATTTGACTATGGCTGACACCTGTGCCCTCAGGGTCAAGCCTCCCAAATATAACACCAAGATTACGCACTGACCAGATGCCATGAGCAGGGTTCCTCCCAGAAATAAACCTGAGTTTTCCGCCCATGGACTTGATATCCTTACCCTGGTTCCACCACCAATACCTCTGTTTTCCCGGGTTCAACCTCAGCCAATTAGCACTCATCCAGTTCTGTATCTCCTGGAGGCAGTTGTTAAACAATGTACTTGACTCAGACTCCTGCTCAGGCACAAAAGACATATAGAGTTGAGAATCATCGGCATAGCAATGAAAACTCAAACCAAAATGTCTTATGATGTCCCCTAATGGAAGCATATACACTGCAAATAACATGGGGGACAACACTGAACCCTGTGGCACTCCACAGTGTAGACAGCGAGAGGTCGAGGAATAAATCCCCCGACACTACTGTCTGAGTCCTACCCTGCAGAAAAGATTTAAGCCAACTGTGGACCACCCCCCTTAGTCCACAGAGAGACCACAGGCGTTCAAGCAGCACCCCATGATCCACAGTGTCAAATGCAGCTGAAAGATCAAGGAGAACCAAGATAGAACGAGTTCTCCGATCTCTTGCCATCAGGAGATCATTCAATACCCGAACAAGAGCTGTCTCAGTACTGTGCTGTTTCTTGAAGCCAGACTGGAGAGGGTCATAGATATTGTGGATGTTTAAATAATCTTCCAGCTGCAAAGCGACCACCTTCTCAATAATCTTCCCCAAAAAGGGAAGATTCGAGATTGGTCTGTAGTTTCCTGGGCAGTCAGGATCAAAGGAGGGCTTTTCAGAAGGGGACGTACTATTGCCTCCTTCAAAGGATCAGGAAAGATCCCTCTCTCCAATGATGCCACTACTATCCCAGTAAGGATCGGGCCGATAACCTCTATACACCCCACAAGTAGGCGTGTAGGGCCCGGATCCAGCCCACAGAAAGTTGGGCACAGAGTCTGGACGATTCTCACTATATCCATAACTACCGGTTGACTGAATGTGGACCAGGTCAAATGGGTACTTGTGTCCCTCGATTGGTCACTGCAGGACCCAATGGGGAGGCCCTGGCTGATCTCATCTCTGATAGCAGACACCTTATCAGCAAAGAACGTCGCAAACTCCTCACACTGTAACTGTGATAATGCTTGACCGGCATAAAGACAGACTGGATTGCACAGTCTGTCCACAGTCCGGAAGAGCTGGGCCAGTCTATTCCTTGCTGTAGCAATTTCCCTGGACAGGAACTCTGCCTTCTTATGGGAGATTGCTAACTGGTAGATTTTATAATGATTTAGCAGTCTACGCCTGTCAACTTCCAGGTGAGTCTTCCGCCAGCGTCTCTCCATCTTCGGCTCTGTCTCTTCAACCCACGGATCTCCGCCGCTGTAAACCACGGGACTCGGGTGAAGAGTACAGGCGAACACGAAAGGAGCAATGACATTCAGGATCCCTGCATAACTGCCCTATTATAGGCCAGCACTAAAGACCCTGGATCCATGCTATCCATTGAAAACCCGAGAAGTCCAGCTCCGTCATTAGGCCTTCTGAGGTAACTCCTCTCAAAGGACGGAACTGTACTATCTCCTTAGGGGCAGGCCTCTTCCGGGGGGCCATGAAACTGAACCTTAGGGCATGATGGTCAGACCAACCGATGGGCTTCACCTCCACATTGGAGATTTCCATTCCCAGATGGAATATCAGGTCCAATGAATGTCCCCCCTGGTGGGTTGCAGTGTTAATAAGCCATGTCAGGCCCAATGAATCAGTCAATTGGAGGAGGTTTTGTCCAAAAAGCGCGAGTTCATCATCGATCAAGGCATTGAAATCCCCCAGAATTATCCATCGGGGGAATTCCAAAACCCTCTCGGCGATGAAATCCACCACCTCCCTCAGGAATTCTCTCCCATCACCTGGTGGACGATAAATGAGGAGTATCCTGAATCCTGCACCTGCATCCACAATACATTCAAAGGAGTTAGTATATCCAACCGGCTCCTCCCTGAGGTCCAGTTCCTGTCTAAAACAGACTGCAACTCCCCCGCCCCTACGGTCCACTCTCGGGCAGTGAATCACCGAGAACCCATCCAGAACCGCAGATCCCAAAATGAGGCCTGCATTTTCGTCAAGCCAGGTCTCGGTGATGCAAGCTAAGTCCACAGAAGCAACAAGATCTGCTACTAAAGCAGTCTTGTTTCTAATAGTCCTAGCATTGCTTAACACTGCCCAAAAGGGACGAGACTCCAAGGATGACTCCGCTTCCTGCCTGATCAAGTCAGTGCCCTTGGGTATGGACGCAAGATATGACGGACTGCGCTCCTGCATCCATTTCGCCCCAGGGCACCTCCTGGTTCTAACTGTTCCTATCCGCCCACTCCTTTCCCATCCCCCAAGAGTTCCAGGATCTCCTATTCCCACCACTCCTACGTCTCGAAATGCCAAGTATTCGGCATTTCCTATACACTTCTAAAGGGAGTGCGGGACATTCAAAAGGTCGGAGATCCTTTAGTCTTGAGGGGGAGTACCGCCTGACTGTGCTTTCACCAACCCAACACATTAAAACCTATTAATACCACTAAAAATAACACTTTAATAATGCGCCCCCAATCAACTTTACCAAAAAACAGAAAATAAATAATAAAACAAACAAAGACAAACAAAAACACAAAAAAACACTATTTTGATGAAAACTCCACCACTTCCTCTCACAAAGTAGTGGAAAAGAGAGGCAAATTATTTACCAATCCCACCCACTGTCTCTCACACAGAGGGAAGAATAAAATACATTTTCAAACTTAATACTTGTTTAAACTAACATAAAACTAAACTAAAATAACTAAATTATAAAATTTAAATATTCAATCAACAAAATCACTTAATAATCTTGATCAATCCAGCAGCTTTGTCATATCGGAAAAAGTTCACATCTCAGGGAGTCATAAATGTAAATTTGTCCTTCCCATGGGCTCTCACTTCCACGGAGAACCAAAAACAGTCATGTATCCCAACGAAGTTCTAAAAGGGACACTCTAATACAACTTATTATTTACTAATTGTAGATTCAAATGAAACAGACAAACTTGCTATTGTTCCTATATACGGATTCACATGTCAAACCTGCAGGTTCCACATTCCCTCATAGATCCATAATCTTCACTCCAGCCAGAGTTGTGTCAGATTTATTTCCACGACCTCTCCCGGCCTCAACCCAGCCCCAGAACCCTTCCCCAGACCCATTCAGCCAAACGGCAGCCCACCAGCTACTGCCTGATGAGCAGAAGCACCACAGAGCCGACCGCCCTACAGCAGCAAGCCTGCAGCACACCACTGAGTCGGGCCAGGGCTGAGAAAAGACTCCCAGGAGGAAATGACAACTTGCCGTCCGACCAAGCAACAGTCCGATTCCAACTGACTCCTTTGCAGAACCAGAGTACGATAATTCAATCTCCACTTAGTTAAAAGTCCCTGCAGCATGAGAACCCTCCTCCTTCAGTTCCACACCCATCAGCTCCATTCTCCCCATCGACATCCCACTCTGAAACTCGGCACAGTCCAAGCACTGATTCAACTCCAAGCCTCACAACCCAACCAGCAAGGTAAAAATTTCTTATTGATCTCCGGTCTTACTTCACTGACAGTGAAATTTAGGGATTAAGATGATTCTCCATCTCAATCTCAGTCTCCGTCTCCGTCTCCCAATTCAAACAATTCTCCATTTCCTTATTAGTTATACGGTAAAATTTAAGAACGATTTAAACGACTCTCGTTCCCCAGTTTAAAACGATTCTCCATTTCCCGATTCACGCTGTTTTAAAGCAAAGTTAACAAGGGACAAAAAAGAAATCCTGCAGCTATTTCTCCTGCTGCTTACAAGCATACAAGAGTAATATTGCCCTTGAAACTTAAATGTACTGAATTCCAGTACAAACTGGGCTAAATCAACCAAATATTCTGTTGTGGGGGGGAGGGGTTCCTTAATCTCTCTTTTATTCAAATAGTGTTGTAAAGCCTGCAACCCACCCATATGCAGAATATAATGTATGGTAGAACGCAGTTAACACTCAAAAATCATCTTTTTACATCATTGTTACACCACCGATGTGATGTCGTGACCTTGTTATACTACTGCCACTTCATCACATCGATGGTGTAACAAAATAGAACCACCACGCATTGTTGTTGCCATGACACCCATAATGCCGATCTGTAACGTTTAAATAAAAAAAAAAAAGGAAAAAAAAACGCTCGTATTCAAACCACGGGAATGAGTATGTCTTCCTTCATCGCAAGGTAAGCAAGAAAGAAGCCTGTCACATAGTGTCTAATTGCAAAGTAAGCATAAAACGTGTCTTTTCTATCATTTTTCCACTGACCATACACTATAAAAGACAACGTATGGTCAGTGGTGTGTATCCACGCTATGCTTGCCTTCTCATGGTTCCCTTGGCAACTCTGTAAACCTCTTGAGCTTCGCTCTCGAGGTTTAACAGAGATGCCAAGGGAACCACTCAAAAGCAAGCCTAGCGTGGTTACACACCGTGACCATACATTATCCTCTGTATTCGTGTATAATACCTCCACATCGAGTGTTACTAAAAGGTCCCCATCTTCGACATGGAGGTCATTAAAAATATTTGACATGTTTAGTGTCTTTAATGCGGGATCTTAACAGGGGAACAAAGGTTCTAATATAATTCATGTACTGACTCAAGGGTTCAGTGACCAAACCAATCCCGGCCACAACTGGACAATCCTCGGTCAAACTTTTGTGTACTTTGGGCAACATATGTACCGATGGGTGAACTGGACATTTAACTGTTAGAAATTCAGTGTTTCTTTAACCATCACCCGATTAAAAAAAAGACTGTCAAATATGCATCAATTTTACTCTTAAATTCCATAGTGGGATCCTTAGGCAGACACTTATAAAATCTATCAGTCGACAATTGCCATTCCACTTCTGCTACGTAGTCAATGGTTTAGAACAACCACACTGCCCCCACCCCCCCACCGAAATCAGCCTGCTTGATTGTGATGGCCATATTTTTTTCAAGGGTTATTAAAGCTTCCTTCTCTGTTTTAGTCATGTTAACATAATGTGGTTTATTTTCCTTAGTCAGTTTCCTAGGGTCCACTTCACATGCTCTGTAAAAAAAAAAAAAAAAAACTTGAACAGTTGGATTTTGTGGAGGCATGAATTTGGACCTGGCCTTAAATTTTCTACCCTCAGGCAAATGCACATCAGACGTGGAACCAATAGAACTATTAGGATCCAAATCAGTATCATTATTGCTCTCTAATTGTACTGTCTGATTACTAAAGAAGCATTTCAAATTAAGATTGCATGTAAATTTATTCAAATCAATATAGGTTTCAAAGGCATGAAGAGTGCACACACATAGGCACAAACTTTAACCCTTTATTGAGCACAGACAGCTCTGCAGTCATAAGTTGATGGTCTGACAAATTGATAACATTGCACTCTCTTATCTGTTCAGAAGTCCCATCTAATAGTAATAGCCTCTCCTCCCTCATCTCTGTGAGTACTGCTGCTGCCCTTGATGGCCTCTCCTGCTTCATCCACAATTCTGAAACTGCTGTGGATATCTTAATTTGTTTTCTTCTCCTGCCCCTTCTGGTCCATTTTCGTTTTGTTTGTCCCGAAATGCTACTCTGGGGCTGCGTCTCAATGGTGGAGGTACTTGTGTTACCATCTGTTGTGGATCTATACCCTCATCCATGCTGTCCTCGAGAAAAACCGATGACGCTGCTTCTGACTCAGTCCCTGTAGTTGAGTGCTCCAAATTGGTACCATTCTTTTTCAGAAATGATTTTGGCTGATTTTTCCAATTAAATACCCAATTGTTAATGTAATCTCGCTTGTCTCATTTAAGCGTGTTTTTTTCTTTTTGTGCTCTCAATTTTTTGTCCAGTTTTTAATTGCTTTGTGAAGATCTTGTTATAATGTCACATATTCAGATTATTCTGAGAATTTAGCAAAATCCACTTTAATTTTAAGCACTTCAATTAACTCCTTCTGTTTTTCAATCAGTTCTTTAATAATCAATTGAATTAACCTCAACGATGATGAGTGAATCTCTTCAAGCCAAGGTTCATAAAAACATTTTTTTCTCTTTAGCAAACAAAGGAAACTTTAATATGTGTAGACCTCTAGGAACCCTTTTGAGTAATGATGGTCTACTCTGATGGTGTATAGGCAGAGTGTCTGCCCCGAAAGAGAGGGTACTGGGTTAAAATCTAAAGTAAATACTTGTTTAGGAGGCAGTATAGTGCAGTGGGTTAAGGCTCTGAGCTGCAGATCTGGAGACCTGGGTTTGAATCCCACTGCTGCCTAAATGCATACTTTGTGATCCTGAGTAAGTCACTTAACTTCCTTGTGCTCCGAGGTCGCATCTGGAAACAAGCTCCGGCTTAGTGTGCTACTCCTGGTTAAACAATGTTCCCTTTCCCTTCTGACATCAAGGTATTGTTCCATAGTTGTTTGTGTCCATTCAAATGTCTGAATCTTTAAAGCTACTTTATGGTACTCTGTATAGGCTGTTGAAATATTAGGGACAGGTACTGTTTCTTCTGTATTAATAGCATTGTCATGGCCATTACTGCCACTAGCACTGATAGTAAAATGCAACACAGGCTTAAGTAATAAAGTATCCATGAAATTCATACCTATATTGATGGGCAGAACCGAGAGGTTCACCACATTCAGCGTTTCCACTGAATGGGTAGAAGGCGTTGGTACCAACATGCTGTAGTCCAGATCCTGATCACAGTAATCCAAGGCGTTTAACTGGCGTGTAGCTCAATGAAAGTCAATAACAAAAAGGAGGAACAGAGCCATTCTCAGTAGGTGGTGCTCACAGGTAACCGTCAGAACAAGAAGGACAATTCACCCTGGGCACACACGCGTATAAGGAAGAGACATCCAGAGTAAATGCTTGATTCCTTTATTACATAATTCAGCAACACAAACACCTCCGCTACACCAACAGGATAACTCTCAACGTTTCACGCAGACGCACTGCGCTTTGTCAAGAGATGCATAACAATGAAGTACCATATACTTAAATAGTGCATACATCTTTAAAAACAGGTGCACCCACGAATGGGTGGTAATGGACACAACAAATTGCTTAGCCTGTGCAGTAATCATAATATTAAAGTGCAAATGCATTCATTCTATACACAGTTGCGGTCATTTAATTTGCATTTTAATTAATTTAAAACATGCTAGAAAAAAATGCTGCAAAACTGCTAGAAAGCCCCACATTAATATACAGATGCGGTGGCATTTCCACCGTTATCATTTAAACCAGGGTAACTGGTAGCCCGTAATTTATATATCCAAATGTTCTCCCTGCATGCCAATTTATTATTGAGGTCCCCCCCCTCTTGGACCTGTTTTAACCTTTTCAATACCAGTGAATTTCCACTCATGTAAGGTTTTATCTGAAGCATTAAAACACGGTGTGCTGTAACATATTCCAGATTTCTATTATTCACTGCACGTATGTGCTCACCCACCATCTCTTTTAACTTTCTCTTGGTTCGTCCAACATAATAAGCACCACACTTACAAGATGCTAAATAAATAACACAATAAGTATCACAATTGATAAAGGCATTAATCTCCAACATTCTGCCATAAACAGGATTTAAAATTCTTTGTGGTATTAATATTAGTGCAATACTTACACCGCTGGCATTTATTTATTTAAAAATTTTACCAGGAAGGCATGCTGAACAGACTACTGCTCGATTCCAGATGTGTCCTGGAGGGTGTGGGGGATACATACAAAATTCAAAGTACAGACATTTCCCAAAATAAATACAAAAAAAAATTAACTATATATATATATATATAATATATATCTGTGTACAATATAAATACAACAAGCAACCAGAACATCTGGGTAATTTACGGCAGCTAAAGATACTATGCGGTGCAAATGATACATTCACCAGAGTTGGAGATAGTTATTGGGAGTACCCATAGTAGGAGCCAGTTGGAGGGCTAGTACCTGGACTAGCGTGAGTTTAGTCTGCATAGGCAGTTGGCAGAGAAGTGTCCTTTGAGGAGTGAGTTGATTTGCTGAGAGGAGGGAGTGTGGCGAATGTCCATAGGCAGAGAGTTCCATATTTTGGGCATGCGAGCTCTGAAAGCCAACTGGCCGGCGGAGGTCGATATGTTAGGGACAAGCAGGAGCCAGGAGTCGAAATTCCTGAGAGAGTATGCTGGGGTTGGTTGGGCAGTTAGGGTATCAACGAGGTAGGAGGGGAGTGACTGAGTCCAGAATCTGGCCGTGAGGCTATTGCAGTGGGACTGTCGCCTATCGTAGAGAGAGGGGAGGTTAAGGGACCAGTAGAGGTCACAGTGGTGGGTGGAAGGTGTACAGTCCAGGGCGAAACGACAGAAGGAGTGGAAAAGGGGATCCAGTCTAGTCAAGGCGGACTTTGTCGTGGCACTGTAGACTACGTCCCCGTAATCAAAAATAGGGAGGATAATTTTCTGTACGATTGCCCTATGGGCTGGCAGAGGAATACTGCCACAGTTTCAGAATAAGGCGCCCAATCTAGGGTGCAATTTTTTATGGGTAGCAGTGATGTGTGCCGAAGAATCGAGGTGGTGGTCCAGCCAGACCCCAAGATATCTGAAGGAGGGGCAATTTTCTATAGGAGTCCCATCTAGGGTTTTAAAAGTAGGATTGGCGGGTAGACGGGAGAGCCTCTGCCTTGGGCCAAAAGTCAAGGAGACCTTTTTTTTGCATTTAAGATAAGTTGATTTGAGTGAAACCAGTGTTGGATAGCATTGAAGTCTTGCTGGAGTCTGGGTGCCACTTCCAATGGGGAGGAGCCTGAAGTATACAGAACTGTATCATCTGCGTACATATGAATGGATGTGTGTAGGCAGGCTGACGGCGGGTCATTTAGGAAGATGGAAAACAGGATTGGGCCAAGGACAGATCCTTAGGGGACACCAATAGTGGTGGGGAGGGACTCCAAAGTGGAGGTCCCAATTCTGACTGATTGGGACCTGTCCGCCAGGTAAGATTTGAACCAGCTGATGGCTGCAGTGGAGAGCCCTGCGTGGGAGAAGTTCTCCAAGAGAAGGGTATACGAGACAGTGTCGAAAGCCTTAGCTAAGTCGACAAAGATGGCAGATGTGATATGCCTTTATCCATGCCTGTAAGGATGGAGTCAGTGAGTCTGAGGAGGGAAGTGATAGTGGAGTGAGATTTCCTAAAACTTGATTGGTAAGGGGTAAAGAAGGAGGAGGAATCCAGGAAGGAAGATAGTTGCGAGAGGACTAGATGTTCCTGGATTTTAGCAGCAATGGGGAGGAGGGAGTTCGGGTGGTAATTACCAAGGGAGGATGGGTCGCCGCCTTTGGAGAGGGGGATGACTGTGGCATGCTTCCAATCAGACGGGATAGTAGAGGTAGTGAAGGAGAGGTTGTAGAGGGAAGCTAGGGGCTGGCAATGGCTGGGGCCGACAGGAAGAGCATTTTGGCATCCAACCTCGAGGGGCATTTACCCTTAGAGGGATTGAGGGCCCGCAGGGCATGGAGTACTTCATTCAGAGTAACATGTGAGAAAGAGAATGCCGGGTAGGGAGTTTGTGTTGAAGGGGATGCGGATGTAGGAGGGTGTGGTGCAGGCGGAGGATTTGCGTGGAGAGAGATCGCGCTTCTGGTGAAAAAGGAGTTAAATACAGAGGCCACTGCATGTGATTCTGGTATTGTGGAGCCACCTATGAGTGGACAGGGGTGGGGAGCTGGATGGGGGGGTGGTGGAGAAGAGTGATTTGATCGACTTCCAAAACTTGGCCAGATGATTTAAATCTTTTGGGAAGGATGATGAGAAGTAGAAGGCTTTTGCCTGTTGGATAAGCTTGGTGCAGGTATTTCTAAGTGTGCGGTAGTGTTGGTGGTCAGCGAGGGTACCTGATGCTTTGAAGGCTTTCCACGCCTGGTCCCTAGCTTGGAGGTGGTCCATAAGGTCAGCTGTGATCCAGGGCAGATGAGCTCCCCTTACTCTGGCCTTTTTGAGTGGGGCATAGTGGTCCCAGACGGCAAGAAATCTGGACTTAAAGAAGTTTAGGGCGGAGTCAATAGAGTTGGCCTTGGGGATGAAGGACCAGTCAGAATTTGCTAAGTCGTTTAGGAGCCCTTCAAGGTCAAGGGATTTATAAGACCTGGTGAGGAGAGTCCTTGGTGGAGGTGCTTTGGCTTTAAATATGTTTCTTACTACATAAATCATGTGGTGGTCACTCAGAGAGTCTAGTAGAAGACCAGAGGCAATTATCCTGTGTGGGTGCGAGGTGAGGACCCAGTCCAGTAGGGAGTGGTTCTGCGTTTTGTGATTTAGACGTGTGGGCTCAGTGATTTGTTGTGCCACATTTAGTGCAGCCACAAGACTGCGGAGCTTGGTGCTAGCGCTGGAGAGCCAGCTCAGGTTAAAGTCACCGAGGATGTGAAATTCGCCCCCTAAAGCAATGGTTTTTAGGGTGTCCAGGTTCGCTATGACTGAGGTCATATGAGAGTCCAGGAGCAGTAGGAGCCTGCTATGAATATGGGGATAGCGTGAGGTAAGGAGATTTTTATCAGTAGGGCGTTAATGGAAGGTGGTAGATTGGGTAGTGAGACTGTCGAGAACTTTATCCGGGATGATATGTATATGGCTATGCCGCCACCTCTCTTGGTGCCCGGGCAGTCATGATGAGTGATGGAGTAACCAGGGATAGCTACTTCTACATCCAGGTTGTGTGGTTTCAGCCAGGTCTCTGTTATTATCATGACGAAGTGACAGGATGATTGGTTGGAGCAAGGGCAGTTTGTGTAGTAGACTGCATATATTTAAGTGGGCAACTTTTAGGCCTCTGGGTAGTTGGATAGTGGGATAGGTGTTGTGACTGGTGTGGGTTGTAGGTCCTGGGTTTTGCTCGATGTCCCCTGCTAGGAGGAGTAGTAAAGTTAGCACCCGTTTTGTATTAAGTAGAAAACATTTAGGTCTTAGGCGGGCAGAGGGAGAATTGGGGGAAGATGTGAAAAGTCCCACCGCAGGGACTGTTATCGCTGACAGCCCAACGTGAAAGGATGGGTGGAGAATGGAAGGACCAGGAAGCCAGCCATGGTGTGTGGTGACAGGGTGCGGTCCAAAGTTGGGGGAGGAGCAGGTACCTGGGTGTGAAATTCGGGCAGTAGCATATGGGGGACTAGGTTGCATATTCGGCAGATACGAGGGTGGAGGGACGCTATGGTGGCAAGTAGGGCTGCTCCAAGGATGATTTTATAACTACGTGCAGCATTTTATGCTGGAAAGGTAGAGAGAGTACATAATATCTGTGCTGGCCCCTAGTGGTGATAGCTGATAAGCTGCTAAGGGGAAAGAAGGGTGATTGGTTAATTTGCACACGTGACCCTCACAGTAAACACTATATACAGTATATAGTGGCTCACCAAGGGTGGTGGTGGGGCAGCTGACGCTTTAGGAGAAAAAACCGGCAGAAAATCCTTTTTTGCTTAGCCTTCGGGCTGCAGTCCTAGCAGTGCTGGCCAGACTGAAAATTTAAACTTGGTGTCCAAACACTCTATCTCTGGGATTTTGGCTGTCTCTATGCGTACCTTCAGAAATTCGGCTTGGGGGGAGGGCAGCTCTGTGAGCCCTCATGACCACCAGTGGGGAAGCTGCGGGGAGCTGAGGAGAGAAAGCAGAAGGGGAGGTATTTATTATGTGAATGGCTTAGCGAGGGGGAGGGGGAACCGCATGCAAACAAGGTAAAGGTTTAAGGCTCAGGACTGCGTAGCTCCAAATCGCTTGCACATTTAAAACAAGACTGCGAGTTCCAGACGCACTGTCCCTGAGTCTCACAAAATCCGACACAGACTTGTATGAATAAAACAGGGCAATAGGCACATGTAATTCTGCTTGAGTAAACTCCTGATTTTTTTTTTTTTTTTAAACAGCTAGGATGCAGTAAATCAAATTTAGCTGTGCAGTTCTAAAAACAAATTTACTTTTATATGTAGCATTGAACAGTTGCTTTACAGATAAAACAGGGCATATTTCTACTTTAGCAAGCTCCTGATCTCATTTGATAAAATAAAATGGCAGAAAATCCTTTTTTGCTTAGCCTTTGGGCTGCAGTCCTAGCAGCGCTGGCCAGACCGAAAATTTAAACTTGGCCCAAACACTCTATCTCTGGGATTTCGCTGTCTCTATCGTACCTTCAGAAATTCACCAGGGGAGGCGGCCAGTGTATTCCTCACGACCACTCAGCGGGCAAGCTGCGGGAGCTTTAGAAATTCGGCTCGGGGGAAGGCCCGTGAGCCCTCACAATCACCAGTGGGGCAAGCTGCAGGAGCTCAGAAATTCAGCTCAGGGGGGAGGGAGGCTCCATGAGCCTTCATGACCACCAGTGGGGCAAGCTGCGGGGAGCTTCAGAAATTCAGCTCAGGGGGAGGGCGGCTCCGTGTTTTAAAACAGTTATGCTTTACAGCAGGTAACAGTCTGTTCCTCTTGCATTAGTTAGTTTAGTGGGTAATGGTGCATCTAACATAGGTGAAAATGGGGTGGGGTACAGGTAATATTAGAAAAGTTGATTCATCCTCTCTAACATTTGATTCATCTGAGCGCATCTCAAATGCCACATCCAGTAGTCGTGAGGGGTAGGACAATGAAGTTGTCAAATTAGCAGGGGAACCAGACTCATTCACACCATGTTCCGTGTCTGGCAAAAAAACAGTTACCAGACACAGTGCCTCCTGTTTTTAGACTAAGAGTTAGTGAGGATAAGAGTTAGTGAAGTTGTTCAGTCGAGAGGGGATTCCAAAGGAGATGTAACAGATAGGGGGAGCAATTTCAGTGCAACCTTACTAAAAGAATTATATCGTCTCCTGGGGATAGAGGCTGTTAGGAGATTCCTCTACCACCCTCAAACTGACGGACTAGCTGAGCACTTTAATGAGACTCTGAAGGGAATGCTCAAGAAATTTGTCTATGAAGAGGGCAAAGACTGGGACAAATTCCTCCCCTTTGTGTTATTTGCCTGTCAAGAGGTACCCCAGGCCTCCATGGGATATTCCCCCTTCTTGCGCAATTCTATGGCAGAAACCCACAAGGTCCCCTGGATGTGGTTAAAGAGTGTTGGGAGGAGGGGAAAGAGATGAGAAACTCCGGGATAACTACCTACATGACTCCGCTCAGAAAGCGACTGGTCATTTATACCCAGAAGGCCCATGAAAACTGCATGAAGGCACAGGTGACACAAAAAGAGGTGTACAATAGGGGTATCACAAACCAAGTAGTTTACACCCAGGGAACGAGTATTGTTACTGTTACCTTCTTCCACAAATAAACTTTTGATGAAATGGCAAGGGCCATACCAGATATTAAGGCAGACAGGACCTGTAACCTATGAAACATAGACTCCTGATAAGAGGCCAGGAAGAAAGATATACCATGCAAACTTGTTGAAAAAAATGGCATGAGAAAACTAGTGAGGGGATGGGAATGATTGTTCTACCTGAAAAAGGAATGACTGTACTACCTGAAAAAGGAGAGACCAATCTTGATGTGGCCTATAGTAGGCTACAAACTGTCGAATGGCTCCAAGAGGTATACATAAACCCCACACTAGAAAAGCCCCAAAAGGAGGAGTTTCAAGCCTTACTTCACTAATTTCCTTCAACCTTTACAAGTGTATCGGGTAAAGCAGTTGGAGCAGAACCTACCATTCAAACAAACACCTCCACTGAGAAAGAAACCCTATCGTCTCCCCAAAAGAGTGAGAGCAGAGGTTCAACAGGAAATTCTGAAATTACAAAAACTGAACATTACTGAGCCATCCACTAGCGCATGGGGTTCTCCCATTGTGGTGGTCCCTAAGGAGGGATGCATATGAATATACTTAGATTTCCGTTGGTTGAACCAAGTCTCTCAGTTCGATGCCTATCCCCTGCCTAGGGTTGATGACATCCTTGACAGAATTGGCAATGCCAAGAACATATCAACTTTAGATCTCACCAGGGGGTATTGGCAAATCCCCCTGAAAGCATCTGCAAAGGAGAAAACTGCCTTCAGTATGCCTGTGGGGTTGTTCAGTTCTGTACAATGCCACTTGGACTAAATGGAGCGCCCACTACTTGCAGAGATATATGGCCCTGGTGCTGGCACCTCATACTAATTTTTGTGCAGCCTACTGGAGAATGTCATTTTTAATCTGGATTGGGACACTCAGGTGGCACATCTGAAGGCTGTAATTTGTTCTATCGAAAAAGCAAGAATGATTATCAACCCCACAAAGTGTGCCCTAGCCATGAGGGAAACTAAGTATCTGGGGTTCCTTTTGGGTAATGGGCTGATAAAGCCTGAAATTGATAAGACTGATGCCGTTGCTAAAGGTTCAGTGCTCATGACCAAGAAGCATGTGCGTTCTTTTCTGGGTCTGGCTGGATATTACAAATGGTTCATCCTGAATTTTGCATAAATTGTCACACCACTGACTAATCATACCAAAAAGAAGTGTGGCAGTCAAGTTAAGTGGTCCCCTGAATGTGAGGAGGCATTCTAAAAAATTAAAGCAGCCTTATGTTCCTCCCCGGTGCTGAAATGCCCTGGCTTCAGTCACCCCTTTGAGGTCCATATGGATGCCTCAGGTACTGGTATAGAGGCAGTTTTGAGTCTGAGGGTGAAGAACATCCTGTGATTTATATATCCAGGAAGCTGCATGACAGGGAACAAAAGTATTCCACTGTGGAACGAGACTACTTAGCTGCCAAGTGGGCGATAGAAGCCCTCCAGTTCTGTTTATGGGGGGGCTGACTTCACGCTGATTACTGACCGTAATCCCTTGTGCTTTATCCAGCAAATGAAGGATAAGAATAATCTGATTATGCGGTGGTGTCTTGCCCTACAAGTTTACAGTGAAACACAGGGCAGAAAAGTTGCACACAAATAGAGACTTTTTGTCCCGATATGGGGCCACAGCCGAAGTAGAGGATGTGTAAAACATGGTACTGTGATGCTATAGCTGACACATAGACACCCTTGGGTAATAATGCTAATGTTGATGAATGTTTAAATGTACAGCAGGTATGGTTACTTGTGCATAAACTGTACTATGAGGGACCCTGTGGTGGAGCTTTCAAGCGAGGGTGGGCGGATGCTCCATCCTACCCCATTAGCAGTAGGGTAGGTTGTCTTGGAAACCAGCAAGTCATTATACTGATTTCAGCTTAACCTTGGGAGTGTGTGGCATAGGACCCCCGCCCCTAATCCTTTATGCACCTTGGGACTCCCTTCTTGTATCTTTTCTTGTTCTTTAGTCTGCTGCAGCAGAGTTCTCTCTGTCTTTAGCCTTTTTCCCCCATCGGTGGGTGGCCTCCCACCAAAGTATCTTAGTGTTATTCTCTCCCCACAGTTCCTTTTTGGTCCCTGGTGGGTGCATTTAGGCACATTGCGTGCCTCCTTGTGATAACTGTGTGGCAAATGGAACGGAGTGAAAAATAGCCCACGGGGAAGCAAGGTACATAAATAAAATGCTACAGTACCTGAATGACGGGAATAGGGGCCCCTGTTCCGTTCCTTTGCCTGCCACGAACTCCATTAAGAAGCTGAGTACACCGGACCATGCTAATAGTAGCGCGTGCCGTGCTCTCGGATCCCGGTGCCAATCTTGCTCCACCTAAAGGACCCATCTGGACAACTACGGACTGTGCATATTGCTAAATAAGGCAAGCCCTGCAGCTGTCACTTTCCCGGTACCGGAGGAGAGAGTGTAATAGAAGGGCCCGCTGAATGGCAAGCAGTGAGCAATACTCTGAAAGTGAGAGTGCGTGCGCAGTAGCGCACAGTGCATATCTGAGAGATGAGCTAAAAGGGGATACGGGAAACTTGCATCCCATAGTCCCCTCTCACCCATTATATGTGCCCTAGAGGGTAGAGGTTTAAAACGGGCTGGTAATGAAATAAAACAAGTGACTGTTGGCCTGAAAAAAGGAAAAGGCCCAAATGAAAAGTTGCCCCGACAGCTTGGAATTTCAGCTGTCGGGACAGGGAATAAAATGAAAAGCCCAGTAGAAGAATGGCTAGCTTCATACAAAACCCTGAAAAGTTTTTATAGGGGAATGTCATTTTCTGATAAAGAATGTGATAAATATATATGTTTGTAAAGAAAGATAATAAAAGCAAACCGATAGATAAGAGGTAACTTAAAAGCAATATGGTATTATACCCCTTACCTGGTAGTTCGATAGCCCCAGCAAATAATGAATAAAGAAGAAATAATGTGACCAGCTAAGTAACAGCCTTAGGTTAGTCCCATTCTTACCCAATGCAGTCTCAGCCTCTGAGATTCTGTATTCCATTAGGAGCCAGCAGCCCCATATAGAGGCTTATTTATTTAAATCACTATCACTGTAAAGTGGGAGGGGTTTAGCCCCAGTAAATAGCAATTAGGCAGGCAAGCCCTATAACTGTTTTTGCAGACGTTGAATCCACAATTTATTGAACTAACATGATGCATTATGATACACTAGGTCAGAAGCAGTAATCCAGTACAAGGGCTTACAGGTAGACTAGATGGGACAGGCGGTCCTTATCTGCTGACAATTTCTGTGTTTCTGTTGAAGGTGTTGGGTGTTATCCTGATCCCCACCCCATTGTATGTATTAGTGCAGTTACACTGTTGTATTAGTTTAGGGTTGGATCAGCTGACCTCCTGAGCCTGTATAAAGATCCCTTCTTTGTCCGTACGGCAGATCAGCCCTGGGAGCTGTACCAGAAGGACGTATAGCTGATTGGTAAAAGCATAGAGGAAAGTGGAAAACTGATTATAAAAGTAATCCACTTTGTGGCAGTACTACCAGGAGGCTAGTACAGAAGCTTGGGAAGAGCTTATTCTTTATTTTAATTTATTATTTTTATTATGAGTTACTAAGTCTCAAAAAGCCTTGTGTGTTTTAAAGCCTATTTACGTTGTCTGAGTTATCCATTTCCACACCCGATTATGGGGGGGGGCGGGTGTCTGGTGCAAGTAAGTCAGACCCCATAGCGAAGGCTGGGGGTTTCACTGTGACTGGTGTCTGGACTTCTCAGGAGGCCTGCTGGACGCTGGCATCATTGCACGCCACACCTCCTTCAGGGAAAAAGGAAACAAATGCGGCCGCCATAAACATACCTCTCAACCTCCTGCCTCATAAATCAGGGACAATGCTTAAAAAAATCAGGGACAAAGGACCAAAATCAGGGACACATCTTCAAAATTGGTGATATCCACTCAGGAAGCTGGTAGAATAAGGGGCTTAGTGTAAAATGCATTTTCTAAGGAAGAACAAGTCTGTAACTTTAATGTTTTACATTATTTTGTGCTTACAACCCCCACTGTCAGGTCACAGAAACACAATTTTTAGGAGGGACAGAGTAAAATTCTGAGGCAAAATCAGGGACGTCCCTGAAAATCAGGGACAGTTGAGAGGTATGGCCATAAATGATGCCTGCTTCCCAGCTCGATCGCCAGCCACAGCACTCCCAAAGCTGACCTATCCTGTCTTACACTGGCTCTGGTCTAACCTCATGCCCTGCCCTGGGGGGGAAGCCAGCGAGGCAATGTCGGTAGGTGCCCCCACTGGCAACTTTCTCCCATCGCCGTGTAGGTCACCTCTGTGCAGTGTCCCCACCCTAGGGACAATCCAGGGGGTGTTGTTTGGGAGGTAAGTCTAGAGGGGCAAGGAGAGGGTCTGGGGAGGGCAAGGTTGAGCATTTGGTGGTAGAAAAAAAAACAACTGTTGAGTATGAATCATGAGTCCGTAACAAGGGGCATGAATGGAAGCTGGTGGGAGGGAGGTTCAGGATGGATGGATGAAAGTTTTACATCACGGGTAGAGTAGTGGAGCCTTTGGCCTACCATCAGAGGTGGTAGAAGCAAAGACCATTAATGGATTTAAGTACGGTAGGGACAGAGTAAGGGTCTGATAGTTGCACCAAAGAGAACTAGTATGGTAGACCGGGGGGGGGGGGAGTGAAATCCCCCCTGGACAGTAGGTCATGGGTTAAGGTAGAGAAAAATAAGGCAAACCAGATGGACCGGTGGTCCTTTTCTATCAACAGTGTCTGTGTTTCTGTGTTTGCAGCCTGGTTTGCTGCTGGTAGCCAGGTGCCTCCTGGCTTTGTTAATTTCCACTGAAATGCCTTCAAGTTCAAATGATCTCAGGTGGGTGGAGAGAGAGCTCTATGTTCTGCCCACTTCCCTCAGCCAAGAGTCTCTGTTGGTGGCCAACGTTTTATGTTGATTGGGACAGAAGGGCACTCCTCCAGTGTGTGCCAAGGAGTACTTCTTCTCACAGTCTTCTGCCTCAGCACACTCACCGAAAGCCTACATTTCCTAATGAACACACCCTGTAACCTTGCGTTCAACTTGAGGGAGATCCCAGAATTCCTGATATGTTTTGGGGTGCATTTTGTGGCACACAAATCTTATTTTTACCCTAGGTTCTGATCTAAGGCATTGTGGCTCTTCTAAAGTGTAGCAGAAGAGAAACACTGGACTATGAGCTTGTTTGATTCTATTGAAAGGGGACTAGCTGACAGGGTCCTAATTTTTCCCAGCCATGCCTTGTATTTATTTATTTATTTGCTTTTGTTTACCGGGTAAGTCACACTAGACATCCAAGTGCCTATTTTCAGGTGCGACCCGGGAGAGTTAAACTTGAATTTTACAGGTACAGTGACTAATACAACTTTTACATACAGTGAAGTGACTAATACAACTTTTACATACAGTGAAATATCAGAATACATAGAGGAATGACAGTCAGTAAAAAACAACACATGAGCCTGGGGGTGGTTACAGATGACCCAGGAGAATTAAGAGCTAGGGCATACATAGACAGTGAGTGAGTCAAGTTTACATGCAATGGGAGTGCAGACGATACCAGTTAAGGTAATCCTATTTGTCATTGCTTGACCAGGTTGTCAGGAGAGTAAGTGTGGTGGGCCCAGAGGGCGCAGAGGCCCCCTGTGCCAGCGTAGTGTGGGGCGAGGCTACGAGGTGCAAGGGCAAGTGGAGGGGCCCTTCAGGAAGTTCCAAAGGGAAGTTTTAAATCCAGTGTGGGAGGGGGTGGACCGTGTAAGGGCTGGGAATGAATTCCATAATTTTGGGGCATAGTTGGCGAAGGCAGTCCCCGCAAGAAGCGTGTCCTAGGAACTGGGCGGTTGAGTGCGCCCTTGACCTAAGATGGTAGGTAGTGGTGTCAGGGTTGAGGGGAAGGGCAAGGGCAGCAGGGGTGGCTGATCTGACGATGTTGTCAATGACGTTACCTACTACGAAGATACGGTGTTTCTCTGGAGGGAGCCACTCGAGACGAGTGTAGAGGTTGCAGCGGTGTGTAAGGGGAGGGGCAGAAAGTGCGTAGCGGCAGATGCTGTTGTAGGCCGTATCCCATTTCGAGAGGATGGATTTTGGCACGGGGGCAAAGGTCACCAGTCCGTAGCAAAGGAAGGGGAGGAGAACACCCCTGGCTAGAGCCACCCGAGCAGCTGGGGTGAGGCAGTTTTTGGCTCTGTAGGCGAGACCGAGTTTAGCATTCGTGGCCTTGCAGATGTTTCGGACGTGTAGGAAGAGGTCCAGCTAGGGGTCTAGAGTGACGCCAAGATACCTGGCTACGGGAACCGTCTGCAGGGGCAAACCGTCGGCCCCGTGGATTAGAAGGGGGGGGCAGAGCAGGATTTAGTTCTGCTCAGGGAGCCAAAGAGCATGGCCTGGGTTTTCTTAAGGTTGGTGGTGAGCTTGTGTTCAGCCAGCCAGGACTGGATCTGCTTGAAGTCGGAGTTTAGTTGGGAATTGATTACAAAGTATAAATTACAGCATAAAATGTGTATAGGTTAGTATAGTTGTTTTATACAAAATAAGATTCAGTATGACAAATTCATGTTCAACCTGAGGGATAACCTGGGAGTCGCCACTGTATAATGTGCATAACAGGGCACTCTGACTCCAGAACAGACTCCCCATACTCTCAAGAATTTGAGAGACTAGTTATAGCTGACCATAAGGCTGCTGCTGCACATACTGGAGCTCAGGTCCGTGCTGGGTGGAGCAGTCTAACCCTTAAACATTTATGCATGGTAATTCACCTATACAGTATCACATTTTGCTTCTGCGCCCTCCTGTTTCTGCAAAACTACCATGCTTTCCACTGTAAAACAGGCAAAGTTGTGGGTCTCCGGTCCTGTTAGTTTCAGCATTTTGGGGATCACAGAGAGCAAAAGAAAAGGAGATGCAAAGCAAAGGGGGATAGATAATATAAAGGAAGAACAAATGGAACAGTATATCATGCTGCTGTCAGTCACTTGACCAAATTTAGCCTTTCATATTTTTCTGGGGGAACACTGGACACAGAGTGAAAAAAAAAAAAGTGATTTAGTGTATCAAGCCAGAAAAGTACATCCAAGAGAAGATGCTCCACTTGTGAGCATGCCAGGTATGCAGTACATAACCAGGAACAGAGAAAAGACTGACACCAGGAACATACAGTAATAGCATTTTTTCAGTGCAGTGTTTTTTTCTTTTTTGGGGGATATATACTCACAAGGTGCAGTACCACAACAGGATATACAGAACACCTACCAAAAGTCAAGACTGGTTTCACACATGCGTGCTTCCTCAGGGAGTGTGTTTGAGTGTGTTGTTTTTTTTTTTTTTTACAATGCACTGAAATAAATGTTATTGCTGTGTATGGCTGGTATTAGTGCCAGTCTTTTTGATGTTCCAAGCCAGTGCAGTATCCAATCAGAGACCTAGTTTCCAAACTGTCTGGTCTGTGGTGCTCCTGTTCTTTTGATGGATTCATTTCTCCAGTGCCCCCCCCACCCCCCATATCACTGGTTACCCTACAACATGTCCACTTCACTGAAGACCTCTGTTTTGAGGCCAGTAAAACCATCAGGAGGTCGGGGAGAGCCTCCTCCACCATCTTATGGTAACCTTGACCTCCCAGGAAGCATCCACACAGAAGCTTCCTGTGAGATCATGCAGTGATAGCGATCCACCAGACATCTTTTTCTTCCCCATCTCAGCAAGGTTGCATTCCTTGTGCATTTTCTTAGGGCAGCAGCACCCTTCTCTGGAAGAGTGTCTGTCTGGATTCTTTTCCAACCATCAGCAGCTGTCCCTGACCCAGGATGTGACCCTGGGTCCACTTCATGGCAGGTGGCAGCATGGCCAGTTGACTGTCAGGCTGCCTGTGCCCCAGTCTGATTACAGAAGGCTGCTAGTTTTGGAGGGGCAACACTGAGAGCAGAGAATGACTGCAATGCAGGCCTGCAATGGGGGAGGATCCTCGACAGTGGTATTCATGTACTATCATTACCATATCCCTGATGAACCTCAACCTTAAAATCCGGGCCAAGACACTGGCAAACAGAGGAGGGTACGGGACAGCATAAGGTCAGGAATGGGTGGGATTCATGCAGGGCAGGTCCTCAGCCGACGACTATGCCTAAACTCCTCCACGTAATTTAAATCTCTACTGGGATGTATTTTCACTGGATGTAGAAAAAGCCTTTGCTAGTGTTAATTGGAAATACTTGTTCATGACCCTAGCAGAATTCAGCTTCCCTAAAGCTTTCATTCAGTGGCTGGATTTTTTTGTATTCCTCCCCTATGCTAAAATCCTACATAATGGCTTAATCTCACACAGTTTCCCTCTACAGAGGAGGACTAGACAGGGGTTCCCCTATCCCCCTACTTATTCAACCTCCTATATAGAGCCTCTTACTAGAATGATGAATCAAACTTCTGATGTAGAAGGCATAACTATTGGCCAGCATAAACGATACACTTATGGAGATGATATTTTATTTCATGTGCAAAACCCTGAAATAGTGTTCATCCACACTTATCGGCATGTCCCTTTCTCCTTTAAATCTTGCCGGAAGTCTTGAAGCTGGCTCCTCCCACCCACCGGGGTGGTGTGTACCTCGGCTCTGTCCCATGACGCCAGATCTTAGCCCACTGGAAGCCAGGCTGTGTGCGTCCGCAGCCGGGGAGGTCGGGTGGGTCCATGTGGCTGAACAACATATACCACTCCTAGAACTACTGTTACAGGTGAGTAACCTATTTTTCTAGGATTGTGTATATGTTGTTCATCCTTACTTATTGGCAGACTCCTAGCAGTTCTCCGGGAGGAGGGAGGCAAGGTGCACAGCCCCTACTTAGGGAACAGAGATTGCAGAACTGAGGTCCCAAAACCAGCATCCCGGTGTGATTCAAGGTCGATGTGGTAGTGGGTAATGAAGGTGTTTGCTGACTTCCAGGTAGCAGCCCAACAGATTTTGATATGGATGTCCCTGGAAGCAGCCACCGATGCAGCAGTATGGAGGGTAGAATGAGCTTTTATCCTTCTGGGAGGCTCCATGCCCACCAACTCATAGCACAGACCTATGCATGACGTAATCCATCTTGCTATGGTCCGTTTGGCTGCAGGTCTGCCAGAAGTGGCTTCAGCGTAGGTGACAAACAGCTGGCGAACCTCTCCATAAATTTCCGCTGTCTTCTCCTTGTAATAGGAGAGAGAGCACGTTTCAGGTCCAAAGTATGGAGCCTGTACTCGCCCTCCGAGGTGTAATTAGGGTAGTATACCGGCTGAGTCAACAGCTGGTTAAGGTGAAACTCTGACACCACCTTCGGAAGGAATTTCGGGTGGGGGCACAGGACAACTTTGTCCCTGTAGAAGACCAGATAAGGGGAGTCCACTGAAAGTGCCTGGAGCTCCCCTGTCCTTCTGGCAGACATGATAGCCACCAGGAAGGCCATCTTCCATGACAAGTGTGACAGCTCACACTTGTGCATTGGTTCGAATGGCTTGCCCATGAGCTTAGCCAATACCAGCAGTAGATCCCATGGAGGTGGAGGTTCACGCACCAGAGGGGATATGTGATCCAGGCCTTTAAAAATGTGCCCGACCACTGTCTCCTGCGCCAGTGTTGGCTGACTGTCCTGCGCCCGTTAAGAAGAAATGGCTGCCAGGTGCACCTTAAGGGTCGATGACCGCAGATCCCCTTTGGAGAGAGACCAAAGGTAGTCGAGAATGTTAGCCACAGAACAGGACAAGGGGTCCAGACCCTTACCCTGACACCAAATGGAAAATCTTTTCCATTTGAAGGCATAACATTTCCTGGTCGATTCCTTTCTAGATGCCTCCACCACAGTATAGACATCTTTGGAAAGACCCAAAGCCTGGAATTCTAGCTGCTCAGGTACCAGGCTGTGAGGTGCAGAGATTGAAGGTCTGGATGGAAGACCTTCCCCTGGTTCAGAGATATCAGGTCCGGGCGTGTACAGAGCCGCTCAGGGGGCCTGCAGCTGAGGCTGAGGAGATCTAGATACCAGAACTGGCGTGGCCAGTCTGGGGCTACCAGAATCACCTTCGCCTTGTCCCTCCTCACCTTGAGTAACACCTTGTGGATCAAGGGAAATGGAGGGAAGGCATAGAGGAGGCCTGGGGTCCATGGCCTCGAGAAGGCATCCCCCTGCAGCGAGCCCTGCTGAGGGGGGCAGGCATGAAACAGCCTCATCTTGGTGTTTTCTCTGGAGGTAAACAGGTCCACCATCAGTTTGCCCCAAAGGAAGAAACGGCTGTAAGCCACCTCTGGATGGAGAGACCACTCGTGGATTGTCTGGCCTATGCAGCTGAGAGCATCCGCCAGCTGGTTCGAGACTCCTGCCACATAGATGGCTAGGGGATCCGCCTCCAACCAGCTCACGAGGGTCCAGATGCGGAGCGCCTCCTTGCACAGCAGAAGGAAGTGCGTGCCGCCCTGTTTGGTGAGGTAGTACATGGTCGTGGTATTGTCCATCTGGACTTGAACCACTTGACCCCAGAGCTGAGGAGCGAAAGCTGACAGTGCCAGTCTGACTGCTCTGAGCTCCAACAGGTTGATGTTGCATTGGGACTCCTCGGGGTCCAGAACCCGTGGGCCCTGTTGTCCCCCATGTGGGCTCCCCAGCCCATGAGAGAGGCATCAGTCGTAAGGACAACCGTCTGCTCGAGGCGAACAAATGGGATCCCTTCCTGCAACTGGTCTGGGGCGGTCCACCATTGGAGAGTGTCCCACATCTTCTGGGTTACAGTGTACAGCTGGTTGAAATGGCCGTGATGCTGAGTCCACTATGCTGCCAGCTCCCATTGGAGGAAGCGCATGTGAAACCGGGCCCAACGGACCACTGAGGTGTATGCCGCCATGTAACCCAGAAGGTGCAGAAAGTCCCAGGCAGGGTGCAAGTGCCCAACCAGAAATGATTGGGCAAAGGAGGAGAGAACATCCGCCCTGTCCGCCGGGAGCCAGGCTCTGGCTTGACAAGAGTCGAGCTCTGCCCAGATGAAGCCCATCACCTGGGAAGGCACGAGTTCTGACTTGGTCTCATTGATAAGGAGGATGAGTTGGGAGCAGGTCTGGAGGGCCAGATCCCTGGACCTCTCCATCTCCTGGTGGGTGGAACCTGCCAGGAGCCAATCGTTGAGGTGGGGTAAATTCTGACTCCCCAGCGCCGGAGATGAGCTGCCACCACTGCAATGCATTTGATGAAGACCCGTGGGGCTGATGACAGGCCGAACGGCATGGCTCGGAATTCGTAAAGGGTCTCTTCGACCCTGAAGTGGAGGAACCGCTGATGGGATGGACGGATTGGGATGTGAAAGAATGCGTCCTGCAGATCCAGTGAACAGAACCACGTGTTTCGCTCCAAGGATGGTATGATCTGGGACAGAGTGACCATCCAAAAGGTGCGTTACCCGAGAAACTAATTCAGGTCATGGAGCTCTAGAATGGGGCGCTAGCCCCCCATCTGCTTGGGCTTCAGGAAGTATCTGGAGACAAAGCTTGAGTCTGCAGACGGATCCGCCATGATAGCTACTGCCTCCTTGAGGAGGAGCTGAGCAATGTCATCTCGAACAGCCGACTGGGTGCATGCGGAAATCCTTTCTTCCTGAGGAGCGCAGGCTTGGCTGGGAGGGTACTGCTTCAATTCTAGAGGCAGTCCCTGACCGACCACTTCGAGAACCCACCGGTCCGTAGTGATAGCGGACCAGGCGGAAAGGAAGTGGTGGAGCTGGCTCTCCCCGGGAGGACCCAGAGCTGGCGTGATGGAAATAGGGGTGGCAACCCCCACCCCGTCACTGGGCAGACTTAGAGGAGAAGGCTCCAGGACCTGAGCATCGGCCTCCTTTGTGGGCCTGTTGGGGTCCAGGCTTGGGCCGACGGCGCCAAGCTTGAGCCTGCTGCTGATGCTGATGTCCTCCTTGGTCAGAGGACTGCTGAACCACAGGGGAAGAGTGCCAAAAAGGCTTCTTCTTCTTCTTCTGCTGGTTCTTGCCCAAAGAACTCTTGGCAGAAGTGGCATCCAAGGTGGCACTGGACTGCTCAGTGCGCTGTAGGTGACCGGCCACTCCTGGGCTGAACAAGTCGGTCCCAAGGAAAGGCACATCATCTAACTTATGCAGAGTATCTGCCGGGAAGGAGGAGAGCCTCAGTGAAGCCCTGTGGCAAGAGGCCACTGCGGCAGCCATCAAGCGGGCACAAGAACCCCCAATGTTCAGGGCCGTCTGGAGCTGCTGTTTGGCAACAGCACAGACCTGTTCCTGGACCTGCTTAACCGTGGTTTGCATGTCTGCGGGGAGATGTGGGAGGACTTCATCTAATGACCCGAGAAGGGCATAAGAGAAGTGTGCCATGATGAGGGCCGAACTGGCCTGCCGGCCCAAGGAGGAAGCCACATAGACTTTCCATGCTGAATGGTCCAAAAGCTTGGGTGGACGGTCAGAGTCAGCAGAACCGCCAGCACAATTGAACACAGAGGTGGTCACCAGGCTCTTGGCCGAAGGGTCCTCTGTGAACCATGCCAAGGACCCCATGGGCACTGCATACTTGCGGGCCAAGCAGGCAGACGGTGCTGGACATGAGGCAGGGCATTGCCATAGTTCAAGTGCCAGACCAACAATGGCCTTGGCCACAGGAAAGGCCTCCATCGATGTATCTCCTCTCTTGAGGATGTCCGTGATAGGGTACTTCGCCTTTTTCTGGATGGGTTCAAGGGGCATGCCTGTAGAATCAGAAATGAAATGAAGGATCCCTTGGAAGGAGGAAGGACATTCCTCCATCCCTGTGCCAATGGACGACTCATCATCCCCGGGATGAGAGTGGAGCCTGGTGACATCTGAGTCCGAGGAGTCTGGGTACAGCGGCCTGCCGCCCAAATCGCCCTCGACCCGTCGAGGATGGTCCAGGGTGACCATGGCCAACAGACATCGGGGAAGCCTAGTATCTGGTCAGTCCTCTTTGGAAGGAGCCCCTCCCACAGGCTGCTTAGGCAGCGGCTCCACCACTATCAGTGGAGAGACCGGAAAGGCCGAACCAGAGGATGGGCCAGCCCCGCGGGCAGGGGAACCAAAGCCTTTGGTTCTGAGGGGGGTTGGCTTCGGCCTGGGAGGCGAGAGCCAAGTAATGGCCGGGGTAGGCGGCGGAACAGGCTTCTGCCCGGTCAAAATCAGCTGTTGCCACATAAGGTCCTCGTAGCACCGATGGAGTTTCCATCGGAGCCTCTCCTCATCCAAGGAGGAGGACGACGACCTGTGGCATTGCATCTTTTTGGAGCGCTAATGGCTCTTCCTTGACTGTTCAGCTGAGGGAGTTCTAGACCTCGACTGAGATCAGGCAGGCCGACTCGGTCGCTCAGGAGACACTGGAGGGATCGGTGAAACCCGGGGGTCTGGAACCGGGCCCTCAATGCGGACACCAGTGGTCTGAGTCTCCTCATCAGGGAACACAGGGACTGGAGTCCTCTCTAAGGAGTTGTCAGCCATGGCCAGCGACAGAGGGTCGATTGGATCAAGAACAATCTCGACCTCATCGACCACTTCCTCGGTCGTCTGGCCAGACGGAAGGTCTGTGAAGCCTGAGGCCAAGGAAGCGATCTCGACCGAGGTTGAGACCGTATGCTCCTGGGACTGAGACCTCTCTCGGTCCCAAGAGTGCCTTCGCTGAGACAAAGATGAGCTGAGTTCTTTTTTCCATCTTTCGAGAGCGGGAGGGGTGTGAGCCCGTGGGCACCTCACCCCAGGTGTGGAGAGACTGGCCCAACTCCTTAAAAGAACCCGTGAAGGTGGAGCCCAGGTTGAGTGGAGCCGAAAAAGCTTTGATTCGCCAGCGTGGGCGGTTTCTTCTTAACGCCTCTCATGCTGAAAGGAGGGCAACTAAATGGTGCAGGGTCTGCAAGAGAAGCCGACGAGGAGAGAAGCAGCTTAATATGTATACCCTTGGGAAAGAAGGAGAGGAGGGACATGATAGAAACTTTTAAGTACCTCAGTGGAATCAACAAAGTCCAAGAGGGTAGCATCTTTCAGAAAAGAGACATGCAAGAACAAGGGACACAATTTAAAGATAGAGGCGGTTCCGGGGCAATGTGAGGAAGTATTTTTCACAGAGAGGGTAGTGGATGCATGGAACAGCCTTCCTGAGGAGGTTGTGGGTCTAAAACTGTGGGAGAATTCAAGAATGCATGGGACAGACATAAGGCAATTCTTGTGGGGGGTACGAAGAAATAGGCTGTTGGTCAACTAGGATCTGCGGCCTATCCTGTAGGTAGGGAAATGGGCAGACTAGGTGGGCCAAGCGGTCCTTATCTGCCATCAAAGTCTATGTTTCTGTGTTTCCAGCTGCTCGGCAGAACCCGCAGCCATGGAAACCGCCCATCTAGCCTCCTTAGACTTCACCGGAGGATTCCTTTTCTCCGGTCTTCCCAACTTTAAACGTGCCAGGCGGTCGTCCAGGACATTGTGTGGGAAGGTCAAGCAAAAACTGCAGGACGAGATGTCATGGCCGACACCTAGGCAGTAGACGCACATGAGATGGGGATCAGTGCGTGACATCTTCTGGCCGCAGCGACACCAGCGAAATCCTGAGAAGATTTCTCTTCCATGATCGAGGACGCAAAAGCGCAATAAGCTAACACCGACGAGTATTAATCTCGGTAAAACCAAAGTTTTGAAAGCCAGGGCCTACGAAATGCGTGAGTACTTGGGAGGCAACCTATATCTTCCAGCGGAAAGGAAGATCTGGCGTCATGGGGTGGAGCCGAGGTATATACCACCCGGGTTGGTGGGAGGAGCCAGCTTGAAGACTTCCAGCAAGATTTAAAGGGGAAAGGGACATGCCAATAAGTGTGGATGAACAACATATCCACGATCCTAGAAATGTTATTCTTTGCCATTCTGGATAAGCTCCAACTGTTTAGGCAGTTGGCTGGTTATAAACTTAACCTGTCCAAAACAGGGATGTCACGATAACACGATATGATGATATATCATGATAATTACCACAGACAATAATTTATTGTTGTAAAAAAACAGTATCGTGATTATCGTGCAGCATGATATACCGCAGTATACAGTGATAAAGGGCCTCAGCTTGCTTTTCCAATAGTGCGTCCTTTTCAAGTGCAGCCATGATTCCTGATTCCCCACCATCCTCCTATCAGATTTTTACTATTTTTCCTTAAAATTAGAAATGCAGTGCCGGCTCCGTGGTGCAGAGTGCTGAGGGCCTGGGCGCCTCACCTGCCGCCTTGCCAGTAAACCAGGTTCAGGAATAGACCTGGGTCACTCGAGGGCTGGTTGCATGAAGGAGGACTGAGCATCCATTGACAGCTCTCCTCCTTTGGGAGGGCAGGGGTGGTGGGGAGACCATGCAAGCCACTGCTTAGTTGCCATCTAGTGGAGGCTGGATGATGCAGCAGTAACAGCCTTTTGACTGTCTGGGTGCAGGGGCTGGGGCTGAATACGTGCAAATCTTACATCACACTTTTTTAAAGACATTTAAAGAAACACATTTTTTGAATACATAAGCAAAAAAATAAAAGAAAACCTAGGGAGGGATAGTAAGGCTGCAAAGGGAAGGAGGAGCTTGTGTGGAAGTGGACCACCAAAAAGCAGACATACTGAACAAATTCTTCGGTTCAGTATTCATGGAGGAGAGGATAGGTAGCGGGCCTATGATAAAAGACAAGGGCATTAAGGGACAGGAGGTGGACACTAGCCCTTTGACAAAGGAAAGAGTCCTAAGGAACTGTCAGTTAAAAGTAGACAAGGCAATGGGACCAGACGGGGTGCACCCCAGGTTACTGAGGTAGCTCAAGGAGGAGCTGACTGCTTCTCTGACAGCCCTGTTCAACCTGTCACTAGAAATGGGAGAGCTACTGGGAGACTGGAGAAGGGCTGATGTAGTCCCAACTCCACAAAAGTGGAAGCAAAGAGGAGGCAGAAAACTACAGGTCTGTCAGGCTGACTTCGGTAGTGGGCAAAGTAATGGAATTGCTACTGAAGGAAAGGTTTGAGGAATACCTTGTTATCAGTGGACTACAGGATCCAAGGCAACATGGTTTCATGGGAGGGGGGAGTCTCGCCAGACAGACCTAATCAAGTTTTTTCATTAGGTAACCAAGGAAGTGGATAAGGGGAGGAGCAGTTGACATGGCCTACCTTGATTTCAGTAAGGCCTTTGGCACTATTCCACATAGAAGGCTGGTGAGCAAGCTAAAAAGCCTAGCAGTAAGCCCTAAAGTAGTAAGATGGGTAGTGAGCTGGCTAGGCAATTGGAGTCAGAGGGTGGTGGTAAATGGCGTCCACTCTGGAAAAGGTAAAGTGACCAGTGGGGTGCCACAAAGATCAGTACTAGGCCCAGTTCTCTTTAATGTCCTTTATTAGCTACATTGCAGAAGGAATGCCTGTTCGGAGATGACACAAAAATCCAACAAACTGGCGGGGGGGAATGAGAGAAGATCTAAAAATGGTGGAAGAATGGTCACGAGTTTGGCAGCTGGGTTTCAAAGCAAAAAAGTGCAAAATAATGCACTTGGGGCTCAGAAACCCAGAGGCAACGTACCAAACGGGAGGAGAAGTACTAGCAGTCACAAAACAAGAAAGAAACCTGGGGGTAATCATTACTGATGACTTGAAGGTAGCTGAACAGTGTAACAAGTCAGTGGGAAAGACTAGTGGGATGCTTGGATGCATAGGCAGGGGTATCACCAGCAGAAAGAGGGAGGTAATAATACCCCTGTATAGATCACTGATGAGACCCCACCTTGAGTACTGTGTACAGTTCTGGAGACCCCACCTCTGAAAGGACATTGAGAGGGTAGAGGTGGTATGGAAAAGGGCAACCAGAATGGTGCAGAGCCTGCACCAGGAGCCCTATGAAAACAGGCTTAAGGAATTAAATATGTACTCTCTAGAAGGAAGGAGGGAAAGGGGGGATATGACTGAAAGATTCAAATACCTCAGAGATATAAACAAGGTACAGGGAGGAAACATCTTCCAAAGAAAAACATGCTCGAGGGCAAGGGGTCGCATTATGAAGCTGGAGGGGGGGAGGCTGAGAGGAAATGTGAGGAAGTACTTCTTCACAGAAAGGGTGGTGGATGCTTGGAACAGCCTCCCAGTGGAGGTCATGGGGGCTAAACAGGTTGCAGGGTTAAAAAATGCATGAGATAGACACAAGGAATCTTAGAAGTAAGGCAAGGGAGAGTGAAAGCCAGAGATCGAGTAGGCTCTGTGGTGGCACTGTAGGTAGGGAAAATAGGGCAGACTAGGTGGGCCAGGAGGTGCTTATCTGCTGATACCTTTTATGTTATGCTTCTGTTTTTCACACACCCACACCATAACACATATACCAGCCTCAGGGACGGGAAAAAGAAATGTAGGGGAAGGTATAAGCACCAGTCGACTTACTTACATAGAAACTGACAGCAGATAAATACCACTTGGCACACTACTTGGCCCACCAGCAGAGGTCGTGGGGACTAAAATGCTCACAGGATTTAAGAATGTATGGGATAGACATAAGGGAATCTTAGAAGCAAGAGGTGGGTGTAAGCTGGAGTCCAAGTAGGATCTCTGGAGGCACTGTAGGTAGGGAATTTAGGGCAGACTAGGTGTGCCATGTGGTCATTATCTGCTGACAACTTCTATGTTTTTATCTTTCTATGTGTCTACCTAGTCTGCCCATTTTCCCTACTCCCCCCCCCCCCGGAGTGTCTACCCTATTGCAGATCTTTGTGTCATCAGCAAAAAGGCTTCCCTTCCCTTCTAGCCTGTCTGCAGTGTTGCTAATAAAGAGACTAAGGAGGACTGGTCCCAGTACTGATCCTTGTGGCACTACACTGGTCACCCTCCCTTCCTCGGAGTGAGCACTGTTTACCACCACCCTCTGTCGTCTATCCCCCAAACAATTTTATACCCAGTTTACCACCTTTGGATCAACTCCCATGCTGCCCAGCTTGTTTACGAGTCTTCTATATGGAACGGTGTTGAAGTCCTTACTGAAATCTAGGTAGGCCACATCCAAGGCTTCACTGTGATCTAATTCCCTAGTCGCCAGTCAAATAAATCTATCACATTTGTTTGACATGATCTCCCTGTTGTGAATCCATGCTGCCTCGGATTCTGTAAGCCACTAGATTCAAGATATTACACAGTCCTTTCCTTCAGTAGTGATTTTCCTCAGTGGTACTTAAGGGCGAACAGGAGCCCTCTGATATCTCCCCATGTTGATCCCCACTGGTGAGACAGCTGGTAAAGTGGCGGTTGGGGTTGGGGCACCAGGATGCCTGAAGGCTGGAACTGGTGGCACCTGTGTCCAAACAGCTATGTGGGGAATTTATTATTTTTTTAAACTCTGCTGATTATTGTGATGATCAATACACCATGATATCGTGACATCCTTAGTCCAAAACCAATTTCATGTTCCTCAGCAAAACCACTCACACAGAGCTAATGTTATGAAGTGGGGAGGTAGATGAAGACCACGTTTTATGTGCATACTAGATAGAATGACATGATTACGAACATATGACTTTGACAGCAGATAAAGGCCTTATAGTCTATCGAGTCTGCTCGAGTGTGCAGCTAGCAACCCTTATACTGCAGCTGCCCCTCCCCTGACAATCCCTCTTACCCTATCCCATCCCCTTTTGAAGCAGTCCACTGTTCTACAGGATACCACTTCCACAGGCAGTGCATTCCACCCAGACACCACTCTCTCCGTAAAAAAGTGTCTTCTCATTTCCCTCCTCCAATCTGAGATCGTGACCTTGAGTGTCCCTACCCCCCTTAACGTGAATAGTCCCTCCGTGCCTGTCTTGTTTATTCCCTTCATGTACTTGAAGGTTTCAGTCATATCCCCCCTGCCTTTCCTCTTCCCCAGTGAGTACATGTTCAGCTCCCTCAGCCTGCTCACATAGGGTATGTCCCCTAGTCCCTGGATCAACTTTGTTGCCCTGCGCTTCTAACATTCTGACATTCATAACAATCGTAATAAGTGGTCTCCTCAGTTGCCTTCTGCCCCCTGACTTCAGGTTAGATTATCTGGCCATCCACGCTACATTTATCCTCTGCTGGAGACAGGGTATTCCCACTGCATCCATGAACCCTAATATCCCACACTGGAATCACAGATTTAGACCTCTGTTCACATCATCACCTATCCCCTCAGGCTCTCATCAGCTGCACACTAAGTAAACTCCCAGGTTCTTCGCATGATACCCCAACTGGGACATCTGTCAGGGTCTGCAAGCAGCTCCACAACTTTTTGGGGACCAAGCCACTCTGATCCCTCCCAACCCCTCAGGGGGGAACCTAATTTTAGAATCAGTGGTAATATAATGTCAGCCTCCTTCATGCTCTTTGCCTTCCTGAACTCGCTGTCAAAAGTACTCCTGGGCAGTGCTGTTATTCCTTTTGAGTCCTTCCATGTAATTAGACAATAACTCTGTCTTCTCCTTCCTCTAACTTTGGCAAATAAATTATTAAACTCTGTTCCTCATCCTTAGAATAGTGGTAAAGTAAAACTTGGGGATTCATTTACTCCGCTGGCCACGCAAAGGCATAAGAGATAGCCATGGGTAGACTGCATCTACAACTAGGTTACTGAGAATCTGAGTTCCTAGAACTGGATGTGCCTGGGGGCGCTGAAAGAGCATGGAAAGCAGCATATAGGTGCTTGAAGTTCAGTGCCCTCAGACTGATGCAGTTCAGACACCCTCTGCTTTAACAAACTGCTTCCACGCTGTCTCCAACCAACACCAGGAACATGGCAAGGAATGCCCTTAAGCCTCCTTTCTGACATAATTATTTATTTGTATGTAAATCAGACAGCCTTTGAGCTAAGTGCTCATTTGCAAAGGTTCCATGTCAAGTTTTGTAACAAACATATTTGGATACAGGCAGCATAGATGAGCATTTGTCAATACAGTCAGTACATTGGGTACATGCAGCTCAAGTGAGCATTGTTGAAGCAGTCGGCTGGGCAAGTGGTCATTTTCAGTCAGGGCCGCTAATTGGTTAAAGTAACAAACTGCCTGTTACACTGCTGAATTTCATCAAGATTAATCATTGTACGAGATCTTTGCAATCTGCCCTTGCAGTCCAGTGCAATTGTAACCATTAAACTGTTTTATTTGGTTTCTCTCTGTACATATCCTGTGATTTTATACAACGATCTGCATGGATTTTTTTCAAAATTGTATGTAATTGTTCGATCTTAAGTGCTTTGAGCCTGACTCAAATGCATTTCCTCTGGAACTGCTTATTGTACCTGGAGTGTTTTTTGTGACTTTGTATTTGACGTGGAACCTTTGTAAATGAGCATTTTTACTATTTGACGTGGAACCGTCGTAAATAAGCACTTGTGCTCAAAGATAATTTCCAAAGTTTTCAATAAAAATCCTCTCTAATACAGTATATACTGTATTATACTTCACTAACACTCCATAGAATGTGGAAGCTAGACACTGACCTTGCTGTAGATGCAGGGAGTACAGAGTGACACTCTGACATATCCTTTGGGAACTCTCCACAGGCAAAACCGTTTTGGGGGACCTGCAACTCTGACTTGACCCCCTACTGGGTTTGCAAGAGTCTTTTACACCAGCGCTATACCGGACTGGCCTAGGGCTGAATGAACGGGTGTGGGGCACGTAAAATATTACATGGCATTGATAACAGCCATAGCAAAAGACATTGGCTAGATATCTCTATCCCCACTTTTCGTGAATGCTGCCAGTGTATCCTGGAAAATCTCATGGTGGAGAAAACAGTGGCTAGCATGGGACACAACATAGGGGCTTACAAAAAGAGAAGGGAAAAACTGCACACATTATTGTTGGTAGATCCCAGATAGTCTCAAGGGCTCTTCTTAAGTGCCTCTCATTTTATGTCCTGTATAACTGATTTAATTATTCTCATGATCATGACCGGCTGGATGAGCGGGGTGGGGGGGCGCGAATTCGAGCGGAAGCGGAGTCAGCGAGGGCCTACGGACTTCTCGCTCTCCCCTGAGCCTCCTTGATGGTCGAGAGGCGACTGTGCTCTCCAGGACAGAAGACTTGAACAGTGGAACCCCACCCCACCCGAAGCCAGAAGGCGGGTCAAGGGACTCGGACTCTCGCCTCCCCTGAGCCTCCTTGATGGTCGAGAGAGCCGACTGCGCTCTCCCAGGACAGGAAGACTTGAACAGCGGAACCCCCCACCCCACCCCAGTCACAAGAAACGGGTCGCGAGGGCTACGGACTTTCGCCTCCCTGAGCTTCCTTGATGGTCGAGAGCCGCCGCGCCTCCCAGGACAGGAAGACTTGAACATCAGAACCCCCACCCCACCTCGAAGCCAGAAGAAGCGGGTCGCAAGGGCTACGGACTTCTCGCCTCTCCCTGAGCCTCCTTGATGGTCGAGAGAGCCTGCTGCGCTCTCCCAGGACAGGAAGACTTGAACAGCGGAACCCTCCACCCCACCCCCGAAGCCAGAAGGTAAGGCGTTCGCTGGGAGCCTGGACTCAGCTCCTTTGTCCATCCTTTTTGAATTTTGGCGCCTCTTTCAGCGGAGGCCCTGAGGCGAGCGCCGCGCTGCTCTGCTCTGCCGTGGTTCTTAAAGGCAGTGCAGTCGGCGTAGCACTATAGATAGTTTTTTTGTTTTTGTATTATTTTTCTGCATCTGCTGCATCTGTTTGAACGAGTAATTAGCTGCTTGTTGGTCGAGTGGAGCCCTCCCCTTTAATGCCTACTGCTGGATTTTGACTGAACATTGTATGGAAGCTGCTAAACTGAGTGTCTAGTGAAGGCTAAGGTTCTCTTATATCAGTCTCTAGACCTGGGACAAGTCAGCGACAGGCTGATGCACATAGCAGGGGAGATAAAGCTAGGGAAATATATCCAACTTAGGGTACCGAGAGCTTGCCGCTAAACTGAGTCTCGTGTCTCAGGTCAAAGCACTCAGTCTACTCGGGGCTATTTTAACAGCTGAATTTACATCTCGCTTTACCTGCTAATGCACACTTTGTATTTCTGTAGCATTGCAACCCATTACCACCCTGCACACTGCTCTTACCTGTAAACTGCTTCCGCCTCCTGCTGCACATATATTTCCTAACCTCCTTTCTCCTTCCAGAAGTGGGTCACGAGGGCTACGGACTTCTCTCTCCCCTGAGCCTCCTTGATGGTCGAGAGAGCCGCTGTGCTCTCCCAGGACAGGAAGACTTGAACAGCGGAACCCCCACCCCACCCCCGCCAGAAGGTACGGCGTTCACTGGGAGCCTGGACTCAGCTCCTTTGTCCATCCTTTTTGAATTTTGGCTTCTTTCAGCGGAGTGCCCGAGACGAAGGCC
This sequence comes from Neoceratodus forsteri, assembly GCA_016271365.2. NCBI lineage: Eukaryota > Metazoa > Chordata > Ceratodontiformes > Ceratodontidae > Neoceratodus > Neoceratodus forsteri. Next base: position 297,658,566 of record CM057458.1, on the reverse strand, counting down.
AGCGCTGCTCTGCTCTGCCGTGTTCTGCCCCACCGGGCGCTGTGCGCCGGCTCCCCACCGCCCCCACCACCACCCTTGGTCGGCTCTCAGATTTATAGGCTGCTGGCAGGTCAGGTTACGCTGCCAAAACCTATCAGCCAACTTTCAGGTCTGCAGGTTATCACCTCTCACCAGCAGAGGCCGCCAGCCCAATCCTACCACCCTGCTCTAGCTTTCTCCTATTTCAAACATGCATTTTCTTGTAGTAGCAGTGCTTGCCACGGTTATGCCCCTCTCCTCACTACCCCAGGCAAACCTGCCTTCTTGCAACCCTGCTCCTAGCATTTGTCTCTCCACTTCTCCCTCTCCCCACCCCTGCCAACCCCCATGGGCTGGCTATTCCACAACCACCCCATCGTGGTGCATAAGCCCTCAATTATACCACTGTCCTTTTCCATGAGGTTACCTGTCCTATAACCAAGTGCTGGTGCCCTCCCAAGCGACACACCTGCCCAGATCCAGACGCAAGCCAAGACTTACATGGCACACGCCCTAGATATCTCACCTTGCTACTCCTCATGTCAGGTGACATAGAAACTAACCCAGGCCCAATATCCCAGCACAACCACGAGCTCCCTACAAAGGGAATTAGCATACTCCATCTGAATATCCACAGCCTACTAAAAAAAATATCTGAGCTGCAAGTCACCATCCAAACACTCAAGCCAGACATCTGCATCATATCTGAGACTTGGCTCAAACCTCATCATATGGATGCCTCAATAGCCATCCCGGGGTATACTGCAATCAGACAGGACCGCCTAGGCCCTAAGAAAGGCGGAGGCATAGCCATGTATATGGCTACCAGTCTTAATTTCACCCCTGTCCAAATCAGCAGCCCATCTCCCCAGACTGAATCTACAATGATTAAACTCCTGCTGCCACACTCCTCCCCGGTATACGTTGCGGGCATCTACTCCGCCCCGGCTACTCCTGGTGATACCATCATCAGTCATCTAGTCAGCATTAAAACTCTGCTGCTACAGGCGAACTCCATATCCTAGGTGACATTAAATCAATCTGGCTTGCACCTGCATGTACGAAACACGCACAGTGTCAAAGCCCTTAACCTCTCCCAACTAATTGAACAACCCACGCCTCAATCCTGCAACAAGCAACCACTCCCTCCTGGACTGGGCTCTCACCTCCACCCACACAGAATAATCAGGGCTGGCATCCTCCCAGACTCTTTGAGTGATCACCACATGATCTATATGTCAAGGAAAGTGCACAGACCTACTAACCACCTCCCTCCTAGGCTGATCCTCACCAGAGCCTACAAACCTTCGTCTCCAATCACTCCTAGATGATTTCATACTTGCCGACTGGTCCTTTATCAATCTAGCCCTCAATTGACCATGCTTTTGATAGGTTTAGAAAGCAGTTCCTCAACATATGGGACTATCATGCCCCCTAAGAAAGAAAAGAGTCAGGATTTCCACCTCCCTGGATATCAGCAGACATAATTGGCAAATGCTAGCTAGGGATCAGGCCTGGAAAATCACAGGAGACTTCAATCCCTACATCTCTGCAACACTACCGCACTCTCTGAAACAATTGCACAAAAGCCATAAGACAGGCAAAACTACTATTTCCTGACACCTTCACCAAAAATCTTAGCCATCCCTCCAAATTCTGGAAACCGTTAAAGCCCTGTTCTCTCCCCGCCCAGACTCCCTCCCCACCCTAAACCTTCAGGACAACATCTTATCAACCCCAGCGGTTGCATCCGCTTTCAACTCCTTCTTCGCTACAAGCGCCAAATCTCTCCTAGACAACTTACAGCCTTGCGCAGCCGCCAACAACCACCCTGCCATACCCCAGCCGCCCCCAAGCACGCCCACCTTCTCCTTCCGGCCGGTCTCCCCCGCAGAAGTCTTCGCTGCTCTACGCCCCCTCGACCCAAACAAAGGCAAGTGCCCACAAGGCCTGGACGCCAAACTCCTCTTCCTATCTGCCCCTGCCATTGCCTCCCCTGCAGACCTACTAAACCTCTCCTTCGCTATGGCGAAAATTCCAGGCGCCTGGAAGGAAGCAGTAATCATCCCCCTACCGAAAGGGGCAACCCATCTGAACCGGAAACTACCATCCTATCTTCCTCTTACTGGCTCCTGGCCAAGCTGCAAGAGCAGCTCGTACCACCCAAATAACACAGTTCCTCGACTCCACCTCTTTCTTCACTCCATTCCAGTTGGGTTTTCCCAAAATCACTCCACCATCACAGCCTTGCTAAGGCTCACTAACGATATCTCCTTGCATGGACAAAGGCCTTGTCACCTCTGTATTTTTATTGACCTGGCCAAAGCCTTTGATACCGTGTCCCACACTAAACTCCTCTCAAAATTGCAAAAAGCAGGCCTCTCCCAACCCGCCTCTAACTGGTTCCAAGCCTACCTGTCAGGCAGAGTGCAGGCGTCAAAAATTGGCCTCACATCTCCTCCCAACTACCAGTGAACATGGGGTCCCCAGGGTTCAGTCCTGGGTCCCCTACTTTCTCTATACTCTTAAACGATCTGCCTCAAGTCTGCTCTAACTCAGCGCTACAAATGTACGCGGATGATACAGTACTGTACACCTCTGGCCCCCCTACCGATGTCACATTTGCATCTCTACAATGGGATTTTGATGCCATACAAACATGGCTCAGGTCCAACCAGCTTATCCTAAACGCCAAGAAAACCATCTCCATAACCTTCGGCACCCATCCCAAGTTATCCCGCCTAGCAGCCCCCCTGTCTTCCACACCCTGGATGGCTCAAACCTAGATTCCTGCACCTCCTTCAGGTACCTAGGGATATGGCTAGATCAACACCTCGATTTTCACGCCCACATCAAATCACTGCAGAGAAAACTCCACCCTAGGTTAGGAGCTCTGTACCGTCACAAAGGTTCCCTTCCCACCTATGTTAGACGGGAGATAGTCCTCAAAATGATCCTTCCCATCTTTGACTACGGGGACGTGGTCTACAGCGGAGCCCCCCCCATCCACATTGGCTGGACTGACCTCTATCACTCTGCCTGCCATTACGCCTTGACCGCCTCCCACCACCCATCATCTGACCTGTACAGCGCCTGGCCTTCCCATCCTTAGAGTCTCGGCGTAAACAACATTGCACTAACCTTATCTCAAAGTACTGGTCAAATACCCTCCCCCACCTCAGCAGTGCTATATCTGCCCAACCTCCCGGCCTACCTGCTCAGAGCTTATGATCAGAAAAGCTCCATGTCCCTTTCATGCGCACTCTAAGGGCCAAATGGCCTTCATGCACCTGTCTGCCAAACTATGGAATGAGCTACCTGCAGACATCAGGCATTCAGACTCCCACTGGGCTCTCAAACCACTCCTGAGGTCCTACTACTCTGCTGCTTGTAATTGCTACCCGAAGACCTAGTTGCCAAATAATAATATTTGCCTCTGAACCGCTGTCTGTTGTCTCCCCACACTGTGCACTTTAACTATGACTATGACTACTGTTAGCCACTCTAGACCTATGTAACACTGATGTACTGTGTTTTACTGCTTTACGGTATTGAATGTACTGTGTTTTACTGATTACTGTATCTGTTGTCTGACCTATGTAACCCCAGGTCGCATCTGGAAACGAGCGGTCCCCGCTCAGAATGCTTATCTGGTAAATCTCTTAAATAAATAAAATAAATAAAATAAAATGATGTATGTTTATACTCTTTAAAATGTATTTGTACATTTTATTAACTATGCCCATTAGATTTTATGCTGTAGTTCCTTAAATGTTGATGGGGACTATGTCCAGTTTGTATATGTAAACCCCTCCCCAGGTTGGGGCTTGCCTTCCCACCTGCCAAGTCCTGACCCACTAGTTCCAGCCTTCCCGCGGGTCCCGTTTGTGGTCTTCTGTGTACTCCTGCCAGCCCCAGGTTCAGGAATCTATTAGGGGACTGGCAGAGCAAAGAAGAACAGTAAAACAGCTAGTTGTCAGCTTTGCCTATCGTCGCACGGCTTGTATTGTGCGCACTTCCTTGGTTGGCTCTTTAGTTCTCTGTCTCTGTGGGTGCTGTGGTGTTTAGACGTGAAAACCACTCCAGTGGCTTCTGCAACTCTCTGGTGTGTTCCCCGGCCCTCTGCAGGAATTCCAATAGTGAAAGGGGGTGCGGAGGTACTGGGAAGGAAAAAATAAATGTAAAAACGCTCTTAAGCACTATTAATTTAAAAGGGTGCACTGTAAGTTTAAGAGCAGCCAGGGCCATTTAATGAATATTTGTGAGCACTGCGTGCTGCCTAGAGGGGATATCGCTACAGAGGTAGTGGTGGGCAATAGAAGCCCTGTTCTGAGCTCACTCTGCCACCGGATGCAAGGGCAGATAGGCAGCTACAAGTGTACAGGGGCAAATGAATGTAAAACAATGTGGTTTGTCTGTAAAGTAATGTAAAAATTGGGACACTGTGAACTATTTGCCAGCAGCTACCTTTGACCCCTTCAACAGCCAGTCAGCAAACAAGGAGTCCGAGGAGCTGCTGTGATGGCTTCTGGAAAAAGGGGTGGTACGAGGTTTTGCCTCCCATCAGCCAGTCAATAGGGCATTGAGTTAGCCCATTCACTACTACTTTTCAGATTGACAGCCTGCATCAGCCAATCAGAGGCTGCCAGGTTCCCCTGAAAGCCTGTTCTGACCAATCAAGAGCTGCCCTGAGCTCTTAAACTCCTGAGAAGAGAGACGGTTCAGCCCCTTGCTCCAGTATTGCGTGGGGGGGGGGAAGGAGGCCTACCTGGGGGCTTGTATAGCCACTAGCCCAGGAGGCACCTGTGTTGCCTTCCAATGCCTGGAAGGTATTTCAGTTTAAATTGTGATTTATTGACCAGAGGCAGGGAAGTTACCTGAGAGTTTTCCTGAGGGAAAGGACGCCTCTCTGTGGTTTTCAGCAAAGAAGGCTTGCCTGGGGGCTTGCACATCCACTAGCCCAGGAGGCACCCATGTTGCCTTCCAATGGCTGGAAGGAGTTTTGTCAGAATGAAGATGTCATTGCTAACCAGTGTGAAGGTCATCAGCTGGGAGTCCCTGGAGGGAAGGGAAACTGCCCAGGATGTCTGTGATGTCTGAAGAGGTACGGATACCTATTTGGAGGCTTGGACAGATGAATAGCCAAGGGAAGCCTCCCTGAAGTTTCCAGTAGATGGAAAGTGAATGTGAGAAGATTCACTCTTCTGTTAGACTGTACCTGTATAGTGAGATTTTGTTCTTTTGGACAAGCCTGCACCTGAATGTCTGTGCCTGAGAGACTATTTCTTGGTAATATTTGGAGGGAAGCCCAAAGACTGTTCCAGTCAAGAAAGCCACTGCTGCTCACAGGCGGTGTGGTTGAAGCCATCTGCATCCTGTGTGATTCCTGGTTTCCAAGAGAAAAGTCCGAATGCAGCAGAAGATGGAATGGGGAATCAGCCAGGTAGTGTCAGTGCTAGGCATTACCCACCCCCTGAGGGTCGGGTGCCTAGATGTGTGGGGTTCTGGTCCCCAGTACTGATCTTTCCCAGCCTGCTGTCATAGCCGAGAAAGAAGATGACGAGCTGCCAGACTCTGCAATCAAGCAAGAAGATGACAAGCTGCAAGAGGAACTGAGAGGTTCCTGCCTGCTACAGCTGTAAGGGACTGCCAGCAAAAAGGCCCACGCTGCAAGAAAGGCAGACAGGAGGGCCCAAGCTGCAGTGTACCTGTTGCTCACCTCGGCTTGTCACATTTCTGCTGATTCCATGCACCCCAGATCTACAGTCTGAAGTCCACAGAGTCTGTCTGCAAAACCGTGAATAATTGTGTTTGCCCTTCATCTGTGGAGAAGTGTAAATAGTTTCTACCACAGTTTGGTTTGGTCATTGGGCCAGAATTTACAGTTCCATTTAAAAGTCATTTTCGCAATTGAATGGCCTGTGGGGTTGTGGGCTTAAAATATCTGTGAAAAGTGCACCGATATCAGGCCTGCAACTAGACCCTGGGTACCCAGATAGGACTCTTAGGGGTTTAAACTGGTGCCAGCGGGGAAGTTTGGAAATGTGTTACAACTTGTGGACTAACACAGTGTTAAAGTAAAATGCTGGTGAGAGGCAGGCACTGGAAGTGTTTTGGATTTACAGACAAGGTGATTGATTGACGTTAACCAAATGCCAGTGTTAAAAATGTTTAACCTTGCATCCATTTTACCTCTCCTAGCCCTACCCCACGTAAATAGTTTATTTACTTTTTACAAATGTCTCATGAGCATATTATTAGCTTGTCAGTAATCACAAGTTATTGAAAATGTGGTTTTGGTTTATGATGATCCATGTGTGGGGTGACTGTGAGGGGAGATGGGTAGGTACAGCATCCCAGAGGGCTGTACTACACAGATATCTGACCCACTTTATATTTTACTGTGGGTGAAGGCACCGCGCTATTTATCTTACTTTTGGGAAAGAACCCCCCTTTTTCCACCAGAAACCCAACCCAGGCCCCTCAACCTTGTTTGAGCCAACAAGGTATGTTGGAAAATGATATGGAGCAATGCAAGGAGTCTTGGCAACAAAATACTAGAACTTCATGCAGTGATCACAGAAGGGAGCATCAACCTTCCCGTCACAGAGATGTGGGCAACCTCGAATGGGACATGACCCTACTAGGGTCCTCGCTGTTCAGGAAGGACAGAGCAAAGGGCAGAGGAGGGGTGGAATAGCACTCTAAGTAAAGGAAGGAATAAGGGCAACTGATATCCTAGGGGATTCAGAAAAACTAGAAACCCTGTGGATGCTAGCAGTGATGGGGAATGGGGAAACAAGATGGGATCGGGTGGTCTACAGACCGTCAAGTCAGGATCAAGTGACACAGAACTCGGGGAGATGCTTAGGAAGGTGGCCAAGTCTGGGGAGGTGGTAGTAGGGGACTTTATTGTTCCAAATGTGGACTGGGCAGTTCCAGTTGCAGTAAGTACTAGGAATTGGCTCATTGGTAGGTGCATGTCAGGAGGTGTTTCTAGCTCAGTACTCTAGTGCCCAACAAGAGAAGGGGCTGTGATGGATTTGGTGCTTACCAACAGTGTGAGGATCCAAAATGTTGCAGTCCTGGGACCACTTGTTTCCAGGGATCACAGATAAATGGCACTAGAGGGCCAGATAGGAACCGCCAGAGGTGCAAATGCAGCAAGGGTGTGGGACTTTAAAAAGGCAGATTTCAACAGGATGAGGAAGCTGCTGGAAAGAAATGTGGATAATAGGACAGCCATAAGGGATGGAGAAAATTGGGAATAATAAAATAAAAAGCGATGATTGAGATGGCAGAAAACTTAACTGGCAAGGTGTCAAAGTGAAAGAGAGCAAGGGGTCCAGTGTGGCTGAAGTAAAGAGGGCAGTAAGAGCCAAAAGGAGGGCATTCCTGAAGTAAAAAGGAAGCCGGGGGGGGGGCAGCTATGGTAGCCAGCAGGAAGGTGAAGGAGGCCAAGGCTGAGACGAAACTCTGACTTGAGTGGGAGTGAAGAAAGGGGAAAATACATTCTTCAATTACATCTGGGAGAAGTACTGAGTTAAAGGGGCATTGTAAGGCTGAAGAATGAGGAAAGATGAAAGGAGGACAAATGGAAAGCAGAGATATTGAGCAAATATGCTTGCTCAGTCTGGCAGTATAGTCTAGTGGTTAAAGCAACAAGTTGTAAATGAGCTTGGTACATCCAGCAGACAGACCTGGGTTTGATTCTCACAACCTCCACTTACATACTGTGACTCTGAGCAGATCAGTTAACCTCCCCAGTGCTGTCAGGTCGCCCCTGAAAACAGTACCTGTGCCTAGTGGGCCTTACCCGGTTACCAATGAAAAAAAAAAATTACTGGGGAACAGGATGGGCCACTACTGGAATGCGGGGTTGAGAGCAGAAGACAGGAAAGCAAGTGCTCAAATACTATGGCCGAAATAACAGGAAAAGGGGTGTTAGAAAAGCTTAAAGGATTGAAAGTAGATACTTTTATGGAACTTGATGGCTCCAACCCAAAGATGCTTAAGAAGGCAGTGGAGGTGACAGCAGGACCACTTCCAGACATATTGCTCGCTGGACATGGAATGGTCCCTAGGAACTGAAGGACCACAGATGTGGTCCTGCCACACTAAAGGGGAAAAGAAAATGATGAGCCAGGGAATTATAGATCAGTCAGCTTGACGCCTATAGTGGGAAAAATTGAGTCTATAACAAGTGAGGAAATAATGGACTTCCAGAGAGAGAAATCAGTGACAGGACCACAGACAGCTTGGGTTCACAAGAGTAAGGTCTTACCAGACAAATCTGGTGGACTTGTTTGTCTGGATGACTGGAAGAGCTAATAAAGGACAGGCAGCTGATATAGTGAACTTGGATTTCAACAAGGCCTTTGACTCAGTCCCCCACAAAGGCTGGTCAAGTAAGTATTAACACACTCCAGGATGTGCGATTATTGGGGATTAACGCACACCTTGGGTGTGTTATGAGGCACAAGGCCACAGGCCGAGTGTCCTCACAGCACCCTGGATGTGCGTTAATCCCCAATAACCGCACACCCTGGAGTGTGTTAATGCATTTATAACATGGGGTATGTTTAAAGAACAAAAAAAATTCAAAAAGGTGTTTTTTTGCTGATTTTTTTTTCCAACTCTTTTTCCTTGCCTTCCCAGCTGGAACTCTCTCAGGCTGCCTCTCTCGCCGTGACCGCTCTACCGACCGCTGCGTTCCCCACCATCTTCAAGTTAGTTTCGACCCCGCTGGAGGCTCAGGAGGGACTACAACCCCCAGGAAGGTAGAGGGGGCAGTGGTGAGGAACCAGCGTTGGTCATGTGGCAGCGCTGGCACAGGAGGAGCCGTCGCCTATCCGGCGGGAAGGGTGGTTTCTTCCCCTAGTTATGCCCCAGACATAGGACGTGCAGTGCTGTTCAGCCTGCGGCGTGGGTGCTCCCACTCACGTCTGGAAGACAACACGCCAGTCTTCATTTCCAACCCACTGTCTGCGTCGGTGCCGCCGGTCTCCACCGGGGGCGCTGCTGCACTGGGCTACCCCTGGATCCCTCTCAAGAGAGGAGAGCAACTTCCTCTCTCCCTGCAGACCCCCGTGCTCCGGGTCTCATTCCCCGAACCCAGGTCACTGGCGTGGCAGCAGGTGTGGCATCCAGCGCCCAACCCTCAGGGCCACCAGGCCAGCGTTTTTTTTTTTGCTGTTTAAACAGCAAAAAAGGTACTGTATCCTGCCACCTTGCAAAATAGTCCCCAGCAAAGAATGCACGCTGCATTACTCTGATGGACAAAGAAATGTCACACATATGGTAATGATGTGATTTGTGACACTGCTTTGTCCATCACAGCCTCTGCTACCTTGCCCACTACCTTTCCTTTAGCCAACCCCCCTCCGACCCACACATCTGTGCTGCTGTTAAAACACACACTGCTTGATCAGAGTGCTGTCTCCCTGTCAAGCATGCCCTGAACTGGCTGAACTGAATGTGACTAGGTAGAGAGACAGGACAGTGCAGCAATTTAGAATGACATGTCCTTCTATCTCTCAGAGAGTTAGGAAGTCGACTACATCTGTGTACAGACACACAAAAAGGAGTTCTTGCTCTTAACATCACCGTGAGCTTCTCTTTATTTCACTCTCGCTCTCTCTCCAGATCCTCGCTCTGTCTCCATGCCCACGGTGTTCTGTCTCTCTCTCTCACACCTGACAGTGTATGGCAGCTCTCTTGCATCCCTGCATATCACCCCCTGCTGTCACTACCTTCTCCTTGGCATAACGAAGCAAGCGCTGATCGGGGGGAGTGTCTATGGGGAAAGTGCTGTCACTCTGTCACTGGACTGCACAGTGGAAAATGCTGTCTCTCCATGTCGCGTTTGCTCTGAGAAAAAGAAAACAGGAGACAGTCGTAAACTGCTTTTCCAGATCGGGATGCCTGAGAGATACACTAACGCATTTTCTCCCAAGTGCTCGCTATCTGACAGTTGCAGCTGAGTCACTCACTTCTTGCTCTCTCCAGGAACTGGTACAATGGGGACTAACATTATAAGTCTTCTGTGCAGTCTGGAATGACGGGTAGAGAATTGTGCATCTGAATAGAGTTCTGCGGGGTGGGCAGATGGGTTTCCGAAATATTAGGGCTCTCACTTACTAGTGTTTTAATGGCGGCGACAACAAACTTCTACTGTTGCAGAGTCAACAAGTTCGACACCGCCAGACAAATTGTGCCGCCTGGACTTCTCACCACGACTGGTTAACAGTCATTAATGAACAGTCATGGGGTGCAATTCCACCAATTGTATCGGTGTATTTCTTGTCCCATGTTATAAGAAATGTCAAGGCAACAGGTGGTGGAGGAAAACAATTGATGAATCAGAGAACTGGCTGAGGGGAAGAACACAGAGGGTAGTTGTAAATAGGGAGTTTTTAGAGGTAAGGGATTTAGCAAGCAGAATACCTTGCGTCAGTGATCCTTATCGGTGTGTTTCTGTGACATAGAGGAAGGTATCAAGGGGACAATTTGCCCTTTCGCAGACAACACAAAGATCTACACAAGGGTGGACACAGAGGAGGGGATAAGGAAACTCTGGAAGGATCTGGGTAATTTTAAGGTCTGGTAAAAAAATACAGCAGGTGAGCTTCAGTGCAAAAAAAAACAAAAACAAAAGGCAAGGTGATGCACAATGGGAAAAGAAACCCAAGAGTGCAGTATGAGAAGGGTGATGGTGGTACTGGAAAGCACTATGGATGGATGAAAAGAACCTAGGGGTCACAATATCAGAGAGCCTGAAACCAGCACTCTGTAATAGAGCTGTAGGTAAGGCAAAAAATGGTGCTAGGATGTGTAGGAAGCGGGATAAGCAGCAGAAGCCGGGAAGTGATTGTCTTATTGTATAGGTCAGTGGTGCATCTGCATCTGAAATACTACGCAAGTTATTAGAGTCCACACCTGAAGAAAGATTGTGACAAGGTGGAAGCAGTATAGTGCAGGGCATCCAAGATGGTCCCCGGATGAGAAGGGGCTGCAGGACTTGAACATAAACACTCTTGGAAAAAGGAGGGAAAGGGGCAACATGATTGAAACATACAAGGACCTGCATCGGATAAATATATGGTGGATGCTAAGGTGTCGCCGTTATCTATGCATTGGGAAACAAGCCTGGAGTGTGTGTGTGGGGGTGGGGGTGGAGGAGGATTGAACATCTCACAGGAAGTTGTTGTTCTCCAGGGAGAGTATAGCAAGCTCTGCAGCAGTATCACCACCTTTGCGGTTGGAGTTGCAGGGAACAGCTACTTAACCGCTTCCCCTGGTCCTCCTGGAAGATTTTTTTTTTGGGGTAACTGCCAGAAAATGAAGGCTGGGGTTGGGAGAAGGCTGAGGTGGGCAGCTCCAGTGAGGGGGGGGTGGTTCTAAACAAAATATCAAGTTGAGGTGAACCTAAGGTTTGTGACTGTGAAAAACACAGCAAGGGGAGAAGTGTTGGATCAGCTGTTATTCATACCAGTGCTGTGTTTTTACAGCTGCCCAACCATTTCCCGTCACAGAGGAAAAGTAAACTTTAAAGGGGTCTCGTTTAACTGCAGAATATTAAGTGAATGCATCAACCATTGCTTAATTTAGCTTTGAGTTTCAGCTGACTATCCACATTTTCAAGTCATAGCAGCCAGGAGGAAAAAACGTCCTAATAAGCAAATATGAAGTCTTTCCTGCAGCTAGAATTAATGGGGCTTGTCCATCTTCACTTTACTGACTGATTAGTCCTGCTTGGTTCTTGTGTTGATATATAATGGTTTCCTGCCAATACGGTAGCCTGTGGTGTCCAGCGTACCATTTATGGAAGCATCATAGAATGTACTAGTTTTTGTGTTCTTTTTCTTTTTACCCATAAAGATAAATTCAGTAAACCTGTTCCAGAAAAACTGACGGAGGTGGTGGTAGTGGTGTTGTGCAGGGGTTCAACACAATAAGCCAATGCTGCTACATGTTTGCATGTTGGGGGGGATAAGAAACCCATCCTGTCCCTCCTGGGGAGCCAAGAGCCTTACCTGTACAACATGCTTGGCCCCCCACCTAACCAAAGTGTGAGATTCTGAGGCTTACACGCAGACTTATGTGGTAGTGTGATGAGCTACTGCCCCATCACTGGACTGGTTCCAGCCCTTTCTTTCGAGTTAGGCTGTTGGTCTGTTATCTGTATAAAATTATTCAAATCTAGATGTTTTTGAGATGCCTTTATTATACAAGGTGATGTGATTCAGAGAGTGTCCATTTGGGTTCAATATAATCTGTGAACAGCCGCAGTTCAAGTTTTCTTACAGCACTCTTCGTCTTTCATGCTTGGGAAGGGGCTTTGCTGGGTGAAATGCGGATTTGCTTATTAACTGGTGATGTAGGTTTGTGTGAATAAGCATTAGGGATGAAGCACAAAACCATCACATCGGGGAACTGTAATGTTAAGGTAAAAAGTCCCCTGAATCTTCATGATTGTGTGGTATGGTGATGCATTCCCTTGGGACTTAAAAGTATTGCTCTGTGCAGCTGTCGTGTTACCCTAACTTTGCCAAAGCTAAAGAAAAGTCAGCACTGTCAAGCGCTGTTAGTGAAACCACGAGGAGCACCACACAACATAGTCCGGAAGATTCTAGGGACTTTTACCCCAACATCTTATTTTCCTAATGTTGTGAGTGAAAGAGAAAACAGAGAGTATGGGGCAGCCATTTAGGTAACAGGAAACTGGACTAGACATTGGGTGGAAACCTGAGGGACATCTAAAGGGATATGTGTGGATAGGGCGAAGCAAATCTAAAGGGATATGTGTGGATAGGGTGTGGGACATCTAAAGGGACGTGTGGATAGGGCGAAGCACATCTAAAGGGATACGTGTGGATAGAGTGGGGGACATCTAAAGGGACATGTGTGGATAGGGCGAAGCACATCTAAAGGGACATGTGTGGATAGGGTGGGGGACATCTAAAGGGACATGTGTGGATAGGGTGAAGCGCATCTAAAGGGACGTGTGGATAGGGTGGGGGACATCTAAAGGGACATGTGTGGATAGGGTGGGGGACATCTAAAGGGACAGGTGTAGATAGGGCGAAGCACATGAAAGGGATATGTGTGGATAGGGTGGGGGACATCTAAAGGGACTTGTGTGGCTAGGGTGGGGGACATCTAAAGGGACATGTGTGGCTAGGGTGGGGGACATCTAAAGAGATGTGTGGATAGAGCGGGGGACATCTAAAGGGATATGTATGGATAGGGCGGGGGACATCTAAAGGGATATGTGTGGATAGGGTGGGGGACATCTAAAGGGACATGTGTGGATAGGGTGAAGCACATCTAAAGGGACATGTGTGGATAGGGTGGGGGACATCTAAAGGGACATGTGTGGATAGGGTGGGGGACATCTAAAGGGACATGTGTGGATAGGGTGGGGGACATCTAAAGGGACATGTGTGGATAGGGTGGGGGACATCTAAAGGGACAGGTGTAGATAGGGCGAAGCACATGAAAGGGATATGTGTGGCTGGGTGGGGGACATCTAAAGGGACTTGTGTGGCTAGGGTGGGGGACATCTAAAGGGACATGTGTGGCTAGGGTGGGGGACATCTAAAGAGATGTGTGGATAGAGCGGGGGACATCTAAAGGGATCTGTATGGATAGGGCGGGGGACATCTAAAGGGGTATGTGTGGATAGGGTGGGGGACATCTAAAGGGACATGTGTGGATAGGGCGGGGGACATCTAAAGGGACATGTGTGGATAGGGCGGGGGACATCTAAAGGGACGTGTGGATAGGGCAGCGGGACATCTAAAGGGACATGTGTGGATAGGGCGGTTGTGATCTAAAGGGACATGTGTGGATAGGGCAGGGGAACATCTAAAGGGACATGTGTGGATAGGGCAGGGGGACATCTAAAGGGACATGTGTGGATAGGACGGGGACATCTAAAGGGACATGTGTGGATAGGGTGGAGGACATCTAAAGGGACATGTGTGGATAGGGCGGGGGACATCTAAAGGGACATGTGTGGATAGGGCGGGGACATCTAAAGGGACGTGTGGATAGGGCGAGGCACATCTAAAGGGACTTGTGTGGACAGGGGCGGGGGCACATTTAAAGGGACTTGTGTGGACAGGGCGGGGGCACATCTAAAGGGACATGTGTGGACAGGGTGGGGAACATCTAAAGGGACATGTGTGGATAGGGTGGGGGAGATCTAAAGGGATATGTAAACAGGGGGGGCAATCTAAAGGGACATGTGGACAGGGTGGGAGCACACCTAAAGGGACATGTGTGGACAGGCGGGGCACATCTAAAGGGACGGTGGATAGAGCGGGGCACATCTAAAGGGACATGTGTGATAGGGCGGGGCACATCTAAAGGGACATGTGTGGATAGGGTGGGGGACATCTAAAGGGACGTGTGGACAGGGCGGGGGACATCTAAAGGGATATGTGTGGATAGGGCGGGGGACATCTAAAGGGATATTTTCTATTTATTTTTTTATTTATTTCAGTTTGGGATTAAATACCTTTGAGCCATAGGCTCATTTAAAATGGTTCCAGGTCAGACATTGTACAATACAGATAAGACAGACAACAGGAATAATACATTGGTAATATAGAATCAAGTAAAAAAAAAACAATGAATTCGTAACTGGTAGAGTAGCACGTGTTACTTCATAGGTAAAATTCACTATGAGGAAGATAATAAATGTTAGGTTCCCAGAGAGCTTAGAATTTTGCAAGAAGACTTCAGTGCCGTTCCATCTAGAATGGAAGTAGTATATGCCCGTAGGCTGGAATAGGCAGCAGCAGTGTTGATAGCGGACGGGGGGGGTTAAAAAACCCGAGCAACAGTGGGGGAGTGGCATCCAGAGCGGGGCTAGGGATTGTAGTGAGAGTAGCAGCCAGGGTAGGCATTGTCAAGGGAGGCAAGGGATCAAGAAGGGAGGATTAATTGGGAAGGAAAAGAAAGAAACTAAGGGGTAGAAAGCGAGGAGATGGAAGGTGGGGAGAGGAAATTGGTGGAGGCGGGTGTGGGGTAGAGGGAGTGATAAGGGAGGGTGTAGGGTAGTATGTGGGAATTTGGGGGGACATGAGGAGAGAGAAGAGGGAGGGAAGAAAGGCAATGAAAATACATGGGGGATGAGTACAGGGCGAGGAGGGGCCAGAGCTAGTCAATTAGGGGTGGGTCAGGTGAGTGAGGTGATGGAGATATGTGAATAGGGTGGGGGGCATCTAAAGGGATATGTGTGGATAGGGCATCACCTACTTGGACTGACTGGAGCCAGTCCAGAAGCTTAGAACAAAACCAGTTGACGGAAAGGGCAGCGAAATATGCTTCTGCAAGTTTATCAAGTAGGATAGGATGGGCCATGGCCACGAGGGAATCCTTTATGAAATCCACAAAGATGTCAGAGGTGAACAGGCCCTCATCCATGTCCTTCAGGACAGAATCTGTGAGCTGTAATAGGGATGCAGCTGTGGAACGGGATTATGAGGGCATGACTGGAAAGGGCAGAGAGTTGGGATAGCACAAGTTTTTATGCAGTTTGTTCAGCAAGTGCAGGGAAGAGGGAGAATGGGGTGTTAGATTCCAGGTGAGGTGTGTTGCCCCCCCGCCCCCGAATACTGTTTTCTGGCAGATTTTCTATTACTGCTTTAAGCAGCAGTACTACGAAATCAGGAAGTGACCTATCAAAATTCTGTTTTTCTGCTGTAAGCATGCAGCCAAGTTGCAGTTTCCATACCTGTAAATGTTTTTTTCCAGTCGTCTTTAGTTTTTTTAGATATTTGCAATTTATTTGAAGTGTTGTAGCGCTACAACAAATATGGCGGCTGACTAATTTCAGCTGCGCTTTTTCTCCAGGTCGCATCACATCTTTTGACAACAGCAGAGGGACCCTCTGCTGACCATTCCCGATGTCCCTACAAGTTATAACCATGTGCAGTTGGCAGCAGAGGGGGTTCCAGTGCAACATGCTTAGTGGCAGAAATGCAAACAAAAGCAGAGAATAACTGAGCAAATTACTCGGCGATAGTACAGTGCCAGCTGAGAAAGAGTACCAGGTATATGATTAGCAGGGCACAGGGAATAAACTGTCAAAAAAAGCACAATTTTTTCCCCCTTTCCCCGTAGTACTGCTGCTTTAAAGATGTCTTGTCACTTAGTAAATATACTGTACATATCAGTACTGGTTAATACATTTTTCTCCTACTTGCAGAGTCAAATATTTGTATGCAAGACTGTTTCTAATTCTGAACCCATACTGCTTTACACTGAAGCTCTGAAGCATAATAAAGTTAAGCAGACAGAGGTATGCAAAAGCACACAAAAAGGAGAAGCAGAGGGGGGTCTCTTGGTTTACAGCTGTGTATCTGCAGTGTAATAGGAAGTGGCTTTGTTTTCTGCAGTTCTTTTCTGCAAAGAAAGGAAACAACCACTTGTTCTCTTCACTTTCCTTTTATAACACTGATTTATTGCAAATTCATTTCTGGTCTAGACGGATTTGCAAATGTCACAACCCAGCAAGAGCGTTCGGTACATTTGCTGCATTTGCAGTAAATGATACAGAAGTCTGTGGACTTGCTGACTAAGCTAAGTGCAGTGCCTTATTCTGCAAAGGTTCTTGCATTTGACATGTGGCAAAAAGCAAGTATTCCCTTCATATTTGCTGTGTTAGGCTCTGTTCGTACATAGTTTGCATAGCACTGATGTTAACAGTGTAGGCTTGGGGGGGGCGTGGCTAGCAGCCGACAGCAACGGTCGCATTCCAGAGAGCTCCTGCACTACCACGTAAAATACCTTCTAGTTTCTCAATTTTTTTAAAGCTGGAACTGTATCAAATGATAAAAACTTTTGGACTACTAATTAGTGGGAGTCTGCCGTCGATTTTCACCACTAAATGTTATGGGGAACCCTCAGAAAGCTGGGCAGTCAGATTTGCTCCGCGAGAAACAAGGCAAGCGGCCTGATGGCGCCGATCACTGTGCCCTCGTGGCTGAAGCTACCGGAGACTCTCAGCCTTCTAACAGCGCCGTGCTATAAGCTGTCCAAGTGTTAGACAGATCGATGCAAGCACTGGATGCCAAAATGGATCTCTATAATAAGAGAGTAACTGACCTGGAGAATAAAGTAGAGATCATCTCAGTGGAATCGCATTTGGCGAAGGTATCAGCTGATAAAACCTCTGCAGTGACAGCAGGACTGGTTTCTGAAAACAAACTTCCTAGGCTCCGTTTAGAGCATGTAGAGAACGGAGCCCGTGTAGCCCATGTTCGATTGCTCAGTGTCCCTGAAGGCTATGAGGGGGATGATTTCCAGCATTTCATTGTTCAACTGCTTTCTAATATGTTAGACCTATCCCTTGCTGAGTTTATTTTAAGTGCTTACTGGATTATACCTTGGTGAAAGAATGCTGAACAAGACTCTCCTGGTACCATTTTGCTTGTTCAGCAGAGCAGTATATTAGGAATAGGATCCTTCAGGCAGCAGAAAATAAAGGTACCCTTCAGTTGTCTGATGACCCTAGAATTTTTTGCTTCCCAAATCTCAGCTACACTACCCGCCAGCAATGAAAGGCCTTTGATGTGGTTCGTGGAGAATTAAAGTCACCGGGGATCAACCAGTCCTTACTGGTGCCTGCGAAACTTAGGATCTCATATGCAGGTAAAACTTTTATTTTCACCAATCCTGCTGAAGCAGGCAAAAGACTGGTTAAGATTGAAGAGGACTTCATGCAGAACAGTATGATCCCTGGAAAGACTGACAAGGGCTGAAATAGGCCTAAAAGTACTGTTTTGTGGCTAAACAAGTTTGCTAATATGGTTCCTCATTATTTGGAATCATGTTTAAGTTCTTAATAGACAATGGCTTTTTGTCTATGTAATATTACAGTTCCTTAAATATTGTTCACTCAAATGTAAAGTTGGTTATTGGGGTGGACTGCAGACTCGATGGTCTGTCACATTTAAATAAATTATTATAGCATTTTGAGTTTATACATGGACTTTGTTGTGAATCACTGGCTGACTTAATGGGTCTTGTACCCTGGGACTTATTGGTTATTTAGTAAACAGTCCATGGTCATAACTGCAATTAGCAATGTGTTAATCCTTTCTTATACATGCTGAAAACTCAGTAGTACTTCCTCCTCTTATGATGTAACCCTGGGCGAGAAGAGAAACGCATCCTGATTTAAATGTATGCACCTCTATTACTTCCTATGCCTTTGAACCAAGTATGTATCTGTATCAGTTTTGATATAAGGATTTAAAAATAAAGTTTAAAAAAAAACAGTGTGGTCTTAGCATGGTATTGGTACATGCAGTAATGTGAACTCTCAACAGTTTCAAAGAAAGGTTTGGAAAGGGCAAGTATATTCTTGCATCTGTTGATTCTGGAGACATTTAGACATGCAACAACACAAAAATGGAGTACCCCACCCCCCTTATTTATTCAACAGAAAACCAGCCAGCCCAGTGGCATGGAGGATGAGGTCCTCCTGATCCCTCTACTCCCCCAACCCATTTGATGATTGTAGAGACTCCCTCGGTTGAGGGGAAGGTTGAGAGGTCCTCGATACCCCAGTTGGGCTTGTCTACTTCAACTCCATTCAGGCAGGCCATGTAGATCTTTCTTGAGCCTATCGACTGACTGTCAGATGAGATAAAGGATTCAATCTCTCAGACCCAGTCCTCCCTCATGGGAATGTGACACAGTCAGTGTTCCCAGTCGGATCACCCTGGGAGCTGCCTCCGCTGGTATTGAGCCCCTGAAGCCACTCCTGCTTCACATAGTGAAGCATGTGGTCTACTATGACCAGCCCAGCCAGATAGCTGTGCTCGATGTCGATGGTCTGTTTGACAAGTCAGGTCTAGGTCGAGGCGGACCCATTCTCAATCCCGTTGGACTTGGAGGTGTTGCTGTCGATGTTGCTTAACCTCCTCATCCTCGGGTGAGGAGAGGCACTGGCGGAAGATGCACTGGAGCTACAAGGAGCACCTTTGGCAGCAGTGGGCTATTGTGGGGTGGGGTGGGGTTCCACCCCCTGGACCTTCAGACGCCCGTTATTCCCTCGTAGGTCCACACAGTGCAGATGTTCCCCGCAACTGCTTCTTCATCCATGAGGGTGGAGCCACCATAGTCGAAGGTGGGTGCTACAACCAAAGAGGCCCAGTAAGCAACTGGCTTGCCAGGCTGGCTATCGGTGGAGTTCACCCAATCTGACAATACTTGGATGGTCCGTGGCAAGAAATGGTTGAGGGCCATTTTTGAGGAGTCCTCAGATGACTCTGATCAAATGTTCATAGCCTGCTCCAGGACTCCTATCCTCGACTGGGGTTCAGTCGAGGAGTTCCAGCAGACAGCCACTTCTCGTCCAGGAACGCCCACGCCTGGAAAAACTGAAAGCTCATTCACTAACAAACAGTCCAGCACTAAGAAACGGGCAATGCAGTTACATGACACTTTATTAAGCAACAATAAAAAACACACACTTTTAAGTGGATGTTTCTGCAAGGCAGTGCAATTGCAAAACGATAGAGTGCAGGTAAAAGCCGCTGGTGACTCGACTGGTTTCGCCTACTGCTTTTTCCAAGAGTCCCAAAACCAGGAAATAGATCTCATTTAGAGCATGGGATTTAAAGACACAGTGTATAAATTCAGTATTTAAAAACTTAGTCATACCCTCTCATAAGGCACCAAGGGAGTCAAATGGCATGATGCCCCACCAATGTGATGGCCTGCCAATCCTTTCTCTCGCTCCTTGACTCTAGGTGGCCTAAATGAGCAGGTATCTGGAAAGGGAACTAGAGAAATGCAGCTAGTGGAAGGTTATACTATATTTTACACTATTCATCTTAATTTTATAAGTGGCAATATTTCAATCCGATCATTCAGCCCTGGGAGACGGTGTTCCCCCTAGCTTGTACTATCCACGTAACCTCTCTTTTCAAAATAGCTTTTCCATATCCCCTCCCCTTTTCCCCAATGTAACTTTTTCAATTCCACAGTGTCTAAACTTGTGTGGATTCGGATCCTGCTGGGTGTGCAAGATAGTGGCAAAGATAGTGGCAAAAAGCTGGAACATAATGCACAGTGATCCAGTACTGCATAATTATTGTCCCAACCGGGCCAGATTTACTTATAAAAGGGCATCAAACTTAGCAGACACCCTAACACACAATTTACAGCCTTCAGAGGCTGTTACAAGGGAAACCTGGTTGCCATCATTACCCTATGGGAGTTTCACCTGTGGCAGGTGTAAGTACTGCCCAGTAATAGAAAAAAACTACCTAATTCACAAGAGTCGATGCTAAAAAATGCTTCAGTATTAGACAGTTCATTGATTGTGATTCTAATCACATTATTTATCTAGCAACTTATAGCTGTGACACATTTTATATAGGCAAGACTAACCACAGCTTTACATTAAGAGGTGGGGGAGCATCAGAGAGCATTCCAGCGCAGTGACCTCACTAGTGCCCTCTCTGTACACGTGCACACCCAGCAGGATCAGAATCCACACAAGTTTGGATACTGTGGAATTGAAAAAGTTACACTGGGCAAGAGGGAAGGGGATGTGAAGAAGCTAATTTTGAAAAGAGAGGTTATGTGGCTAGTACAAGCTGGGGTGGGGGGGGGCACTGTCCCCCAGGACTGAGTGATCGGATTGAAATATTTCCACTTATTAAAAGAAAATGAAGATGAATAGAGTAAAATATAGTATAACCTCCTACTAGCTGCCTTTCTCTAATTCTCTTTCCAGATACCTGCTCATTTAGGCCATCTAGAGTCAAGGTGCAAGCAAAAGGATTGGCAGGCCATCACACTGGTGAGGTATCATGCCATTTGACTCCCTTGGTGCCATTTAATGTAGAATTGTAGGTCAAGGTTTGAAAATCTGTAAATTTGAAAAAAATGTTAAGTGAAAGTATGGAACATGAACGGTTATATATACAGTAATGTACACTTCCTTGATTAGAGGGACAAGAGTACCTTGAATCCTTCCGGAGCCACTGCACCTCTTCGCCCGCACAACTCGAACACAGTTGGATTATTACTCTGGAGGGCCCACAGGTGCAGTTAGTATATTTGGAGTCATAATGAGATGTGGCATCTCCCATATGCCAAATTAAGATTGATACTTAAGACTTTGACTATATCCCAGAAGCTTCCTAACCATTGTTCGATCAACCACTTAGTCTGATCTTCTTGGCATCTGGGAAAGAGAGATGAAAAGTCTAATAGCTAGGGATTTTTCTTAAAGTTCCTAATGTGGTTTAGTATATTTTTCAACTCTGGCAGATTTCAAATAAGGCAGGGTCCTAATAGAGGGGGCATGGAGATGCTTCCTCCATACTCAGGGGGAAATAGAATTGTTTAACTAGGACGAGGTCTTTTGGTCCTGTCTTTGGCTACCTGCTCAGTGCAGCCAATATTGTAACTGCACTTACCTCGTCCCCCCCTCGACACACCCTCATTTACTGGGGAGCGGTCCAGAGACCACCAGTCAAGCTAAGCCTCCAGCCACGAAGGACCTGCATCTTTTTTCCCTCCCATATCATTCCCATTCCCTACCACTTGTTATTTTTTTTCTACACGTAGTTTTAACCATCTCTACTCTTATCCTCTTCCTTTCCGGATTTAGGGGCAGGAGTTTCCCCAGGACCTCCCACCATATTATGGTGCGGGAGTCCACTTTAGGATGGCTGTGTGACCGTCCTCAAATGCTTGTTCCAACTGAGCATGCATTGTTGGAAGTCACAAATACCCCCATAACCAGGGTCCGTATATAGTTACAATTTTTCTCTACCAGGTAAACACCCATATAAGCATGCCTAGTTGGCATGCTAGGTTCGTTATAGTTCTTGGCCAGTTGTTATTTTCCTTTTTATTTTTGGATCACACAACACTGGATTACTGCAATATGTACAGATCTTATTGGTTGTATATAACAGGAACCCTTGGAGGTTGGATAAGTGGGGGGTCTCTGACACTGGGGGGGGGGCGCCCCGGGAGGTCTTGAGATGCCCATGTGCACACAGAAATGCAGCACCCTGGGGGGGCGCTAGAGAGCAGCTTACTGGCAAGATGTATTGCTTTTCAGCTCTGCAGATACACCTCTTAAAACTATTAAAATAATAATTTTGAGCAAGATTTCTCATCTAATTTGAATACCACTGGATAGCTAAGATCATCCTGAGAAGATCGGTACCTGGAGTCAGTATGGGGTACAACCAGGGAGTGAATACTACTAATCCTAAAAGTACAGGGCAAACTCCGACCAGGCCTCGTCCTCAACAGGAGGTACTACAGGACCAGACCCTCCGTGGAAGGCCTTGCAAGCCTCTATGCAGGCTATAAATTTAAAAGTTGAATCAATCCTACAGCACTTTGCGGAACAGGATACAAAGCTGGTAGTAACATCGAAAACTGCAGAATTGGCAGAAAAGACCACAAATCAAGCGTTGGCTGCTGCAGCAAAAATAGTGCAGGAAAATACCCAGTTAAGGTATCGCCTTGAGGCATTGGAAAATGCAAGTCGGGCTTCTCACATATGTATTATAGGACTCCCAGAGGGGAGTGAAGATATGGACTTACTGATGTTCCTGCAGTCTTGGCTACCAGATGCCTTAAATCTGCCTAAAGAATCCATCCAAGAGCAAATGCTGAAGGCCATTTGAATAACCCCTAGAGCAGCAGGGCCTCGTGGTGAGGCTCCCAGAGTGGTGCGTCTAGTTACGACTGGTGCCAGTGTTCATGACCACATCTTACAGGTGGCTCAGGCTGCCGATGGAGTTTTCTTCAATGGGGCTACAATACATTTATTCCCCAACTTATCCTTTGCTACAAGGACCAGGCGCAAGAAATTTGGCCCCGTTCGTGCTCACCTTCGAAGTCTGGGAGTGAGCCACTCATTACTGATGCCGGCATGCTTGAGAATACATTATGGAGGGCGTACATATTTATACAGTGATCCTATGGAGGCAGGCAAGAAGGCCGAAGCCATTGCTCGAGAATTCAATACGTCCGAAGCTCACCCTGATTCTGAATCCGGATCTGAAGATGAAGTGGACACTTAAACATGAGGGCTTTTTCTCAGGAGAGACACTTGAGTATCTCTGTTTTGTTCTTGAAGTTTCCTTGATTTTCACGATATAACCAGGGCTATTAGTTCTAAAATGTATCAGATGTTATAGAGTATTCTTGCCTAATTAATATGTGTGTCTATCTGTGTAATGATTAGCAGTGCTATGCATGTGAGGCGTACATTTTATGTTTCACAGGATTTGGGGTCATATCTGCACTGGACGCTGAGTAACAAACATTTGAAAGAACTATATTCTGGACTGGTTCCCCAAAAGCCTTAGCAAGCTGTAGCCTTTCTGGTCTATAATTTAGTTTATTAACTTTATTGCTTTTTTCCCCCCACATCCTTATATCATTTGATGTAGCCAAATGAACACCAATGTGATCTCTCTCTCAGCTCTGTAAATTGTAAAGTTGTTGCTTTATTTTAAATGCAATAAATATAAATTTCAAAAAAAAAAAGAAATGCAGCACCCTTTTAGACTTATATCACATAATGTAAACAGACTGGCTGGCCCCATCAAGCGGGATCATACACTCAGAGCACTTAAAAAACTTAATCCAGACATTCTTCTATTACAGGAGATTCACCTCTCCTCTAGTGAGCAACCAAAAATTGCTTAAATTCGGATTCTCACAGATAATTGAATCCTCATATCAGAGGGGCAGAAGGAGAGGTTCAGTGATTCTAATCCTGAAACATTCCAAATTACAATTACTTGACCAATATTTAGATAGAGAGGGTAGATTGGCACTGGCAGTAGTCAGATTAAATGAACAGATCTTGACAGTGGGTAGTCCGCTACGTCCCACCGGGTTCTGATGCCTCCACTATGCTGCATCTATTGGACGCTATTCTGACCGGGCAGCAAGGTGTCTTAATTCTCGGTGGAGACTTTAATTGTCTCCTTAACCCTTCTTTGGACTCTTCGGCGACTCGTCCCCCCCACACACACACAGTCGTCTGGACCAAAATAGCTGCAACATCTTATTCAAGATATAGGCCTGGTGGATGTCTGTAGACAGCTTCATCCTTCACAGCGGAAATTTACTTATTACTCCAATGCCTTAAGCATTATTCCAGGTTAGACTATTTTTGTCTAGGTAAAGAATGCATCAACCTAATTTGGGCGGCTGTGATTCTCAATATTTGCCTATCTGATCATGCCCCCATCACCTTAGATCTTAATATTCAGAAAGATAAAATAAACACTGAATGGAGATTCAACCCGTCCCTTTTCCGAGATAAGGAATTTCGGGATTTACTACATAAACGGGTTTCAGTAATCACTGGAGATAACACATCTTCCCAGACTTCCCCTCAGACCCTTTGGGATACCTTCAAGGTAATACTTAGAGGCTATATAGTAGCCTGTGCCTCCCATAAGAAAAAACAGACAGAGTCCAATTTATTAGCTCTACAAGAAAAACTTAAATTCCTTCAGGAGGCCCACATGCAAGGAGATACTGATCTCCTTCCTTTAATAACCCAAACACAAGTAAAGATTCAACAATTACTGACAGCTAAAACCGAGCAGGCATTGGCCTGGCTGCGGCAGCGCTATTACGAGGAAGGGGCTCAGGCTTCCAAACTCCTGGCATATCATCTCAGAAATCAAATACAACAACATACTGTCTGTAAAATAAAGAACCCTATTCTGGCCCCGGTGGCGCTGAGGGTTGAGGTGCTGGACACCACACCTCGCGCTGCGCTGGCAACCTGGGTTCAGGAACAAGCCAGGGTCATTGGCGGGAAGGGGGAAGGATAGAGTGTCTGCTGGACTGCTCTCCTTCCCCGGGGAGGGAAGGATGCTGTCACCGGTGCTCTGGTGGCCTCTAGCAGTGGCTGGGGGCAATGCAGTGGCACAGGCAGTCAGGGGGATGTGCTGGGGCCGACGTTGGGAAGGTGTGTGTTCGGTAGTATGTGCGTGCCTGTCCATTGGCGACATTGCACGCCTCACACACCAAGGGGAGAAAATGGGAAAACTGGCACTGGTTGTGGCGGCATGATGGCCGTCTCTGATGGGAGCAGTGGCTCCGAGGGTACGCAGGGACACACTGGATCCGGGGCCCCTTACACCCTCCGCCGCCCCGGCGCGGGGGTACTAGCTGCAGACCCAAATGGGAGCCGGGGATCCCTGGAGATGGCGGCTGGAAGACCTGAGGGGATGCCAGGACGTGATAGAGGTAGGCAGACCAGGGCCAAGGGAGAAAAATGATTAACAAAAAAAAAAATAAAGGACCCTTTGTCAGGTCAAACTTAATACTCCACACCACAAATATTAGACACATTTAAGAAATATTATCAGACTCTGTACTCCCTCCCCACCCCTCCTGACCCACATAAAATGTCCACTTTCCTCACCCAGCTTCATCTTCCTGCGCTCTCAGTGGAACAACAGAACCAGATAGTAGCCCCGATTACGGAATTAGAGCTTCAAAGCACAATTCAAAGCCTTAAGAATGGCAAATCTCTGGGTCCAAACGGTTTCAGGGCAGAATTCTATAAAAGCGCATGGGACCTCCTGAAAACCCTGCTTCTTCAAGCATTAACATCTGCACACACTACCTCTTCTTTTCCTATCTCATGGAGACAGGCCACAATTTCAGTAATCTTGAAGCCCCAAAAACCTCCGCATCTCTGTGACTCATACCACCCTATTTTGATGCTCAACCAAGATTACAAAATATACACGAGTATAATGGCACACAGACTTGATCATATCCTTCCCTCATTGATACACCCAGACCAGTCAGGATTTATCAAAGGTAGACAGACAACTGATAACATCAGAAGAACATTATACCTTATAGACCATGCCCTGTCCACAAAATCCCCCTTTTAATATTAAGCCTGGATGCCCAAAAGGCTTTTGATATGGTTTCTTGGGAATTCCTCCAGGCAGCCTTACAAAGGTTCCGTTTTCTGGCCTTTTTTATGGATGCAATTAAGGGAATTTATACAGATCTGGTGGCAGTAGTGAAGTTGAATGGCTCTCACTCGGAACATTTCTCCCTACACAAGGGCACCCAGCAGGGCTGCCCCCTCTCCCCGTATCTGTTTGCTACTTTTGTAAAACCCATAGCCCAGTTCCTTAGAGGGACAAGAGTAGGCAGTATTCCTTGGCACTGAATATGTAATATTGTTTCAGCATTAATTCTATCAGTAAGTGGGTACCTACCCCCTCTTTATGAGGGAGGTATGACTTTAAGTTTTTAAATATTGAATTTACACACTCTGTCTTTAAATCCCATGCTTTAAAGGAAATTTCTGATATATTGGTCTTCATAGCCCAATACCTTATGTCATCCTGAGCTGACCGGTGCCAAAATTTAAATTTAAAAGTGCTTACTTTTTCCTCTGGAAGGGATCATAACTGGCACTGAAGCCTCGGGCCAGCCGATCCCTTCCAGCTTCCTGGTGCCCCTGCTGTGCCCCAGCGCTCTTGGAATTTGTGACGTGTGGCCTGGGAGAGTGCAGGGGTGAGCCGCATACAAGTTTATGAGGGCTATTTTTAAAACCGTTTTTCAGCCATTTTAAACAGTCCTAGAGAAAAATTAAAGCAGTCGCTTAACTAGCAGGGTCCCTCTTAGTTAAACGCCTGCTTTGGTTTTCTGACTGTTAAAATGACTAAAACTAGTTTAAAAACCAGCCCCACTCAGGCTTTGTATGGGGCTACCCCCACCTCTCCCTGGCCACGTCTGAAGTCAGAGGCGCAGGGGGCACTAGGAAGCTGGAAGGATTGGCTGGTTGAGGCTTTGGCCAGTCGATCCCTTCCAGAGGAAAAAGCAGGCACTTTAAATTTAAATTTTTGCACCTGTCAGCTCACACTGCTATAAGGTATTGGGCTATGAAGCCCAATACCTTATAGCGCTAGGTCGGAACATCACTTTAAATGGGATCTATTTCCTGGTTTTGGGACTCTTGAAAAAGCTGTAAGCAAAACTGATCAAGTCACTGGAGGCTTTTACCTGCACTATCATTTTGCAATTGCACTGCCTTGCAGAAACATCCACCAGTAAGTGTGCATATTTTTATTGTTGCTTAATAAAGTGTCACGTAGAGGTGAAGGAAAGAACAGAAGCTTTTCTAAACAATATTCAGATATGGTAGAATTCCTTAATGCCCCTATTATAACACAGGAGGTTAAAATGGTGATTAAAACACTTCCCTACAGGCAGGACTCTGGGAACTGATTGATTTAGTTTGGAATTTTATAAACATCTAAATAATACCCTAGTTCCCATACTAGCACACGTTTCCAATGACTGCCTGGAGGACTAGAACATCTCGCGCTCATGGACAGATGCTTTAATCACAGTTATACCGAAACCAGGTAAAACTAGGGATATATGAGAACTACCATCCCATATCGTTATTAAATCAGGATATGAAGATTCTTACAAAATTATCTATAAGATTATAGAAATACATGGAATATTTAGTACATATCGACCAAATAGGATTTATTCCTAATCGGTAATTAGCAGATAATATTAGAAAACTTCTAAATATCTTGGCATATGGAGGGGCCAACCAATTCTGCTCAATTAGCTATTTTTTTAGATGCCAGGAAGGCATCTGACCACTTTAATTGGACATATTTAATTACAGTATTAAAACATTTCAGCATTAAATGGAATTTCTTAGAGTGGGTATCATTGTGCTACAGTCAGCCTAAAGAGAAAATAAGCGTAAATGGCACACTATCTGAAGGCTTCTCCGTAGAACGAGGCACTAGACAGGGGTGCCCACTGTCACCCCTGTTATTTGCAATGAGTGTGGAGCCTCTGGCAGCAGCTGCTATAGAATCGGCAACAATTCAGGGTGTAGCATTGGGTAATACTGTTTGTAAAACCTCCCCTCTATGCAGATGATACCCCAATTTATATGGATAATCCTGAGAAGTCCCTCTTACTACTTGACATTATTAGAATTATATGAGAAAATTTCAGGATTTAAAATTACTACTAACAAAAGTGAAGTCCTCCTTATTAGAGGAAAAGTTTCCTGAACATTAAAAGAAGGGGTTCCATTCCGTTGGGTTACAGACAAGGTGAGATATCTAGGGATCTAAGTCTCAAGGCATTTATTTGACCTCTATAAATATAATTATCCTCCTTTGTTTCACAGATTTTTTTAGATTTAGATGGTCCCACCTTCCCTGACCATCTCTAATAAAACAGATACCCTTAAAATGAGCATTCTACCCCACTGTCTATTTCTTTTCACTGCCCTACCCATACCTATACCCGCCAAAGATTGGAAAAACCTTAAAAAGGAAATATTATAGTTTATATGGGTGGGTAAGAGACTGAGAATCAAGTGGCAAGTTCTCCTGGAAAACAAACAGGCTGGTGGATGGGGCCTGCCTAATCTTCCTAATTATTATATAGCAGCATAAATTCAAGTATTGGTGAAGATGATTAATCCCAGAGAGGGGGATGGTACATCTTGGAAGAGAAAGTCCACCCACACATTCCCCTCTGCTTTCTTCCATGGACGCTGCTGCAGAGGGACCTATATATGGTTCAGAACTAATGGACAATACATTGCCCGTTTGGCTAAAAGCTAATCAAGTTTGGGATTCCCAACAGAGATCTGGCAGTTTGTCCCCCTTAAACATATTTTTGATTTTCCAGTACAGGAATCTGCTAAATGCTTTGTACGTTGGGAGAAGCAGGGGCTGAGATTCCTACACCAATTGATAGAGGGAGAGATTATCAAGGAATTTTTAACTATGCAAAACTAATTTGCCATACCCAAATAAGATCTGTATCGTTATTTACAATGTCGACATTATATCCAGAAAGGAGTGGGTATTTCTAGTTTAATCTCTGAACCTGTGTTAGGAGTAAAACTAATATATGAGAGGAGAAAGCAATCTAACACCAAACATCAAATTTTGCAATTTTATGCCTTACTACAAGAAGGAGTGGGAGTGCTGGCCATACAAAAAATCCAAGATAAATGGGAAGCAGAATTAGGGCAATCTCTGGGAGAAAATATGAAAAGATGTACCTAAAATACAGCTATGGCTAGTTGGCAGGAGTTTCACTGGAAGGTATGTGGTAGGTACTTTATTACACCCACGGCATCCAAACATTATAATACTTACCATCAGGATAAATGCTAGAGAAATTGTGGACAAACAGGAACACACTACCATATCAAGTCACCGAGTTCAAATACTTGGGTATAACTCTTGACTGCTCCCTCTCTTACAGAAAGCATGTTAATCTCATCTCTAAGACCATAAATTCTAGACCAGGCATTTTCTGCAGAATCAACGCTGTCTGACAACTGAGGCCATGCATGTAGCTCTGTTTCCTCCATAGTGGACTGTGGGTTAATCTTTTATGGGTACACCACAGACCACATTAAAAAGAAGTAAGACTGCCCTAAATGAGTGCTGCCGCCTTGTAACTGGAGCAGGAAGTCGCACGCATACTTGTGTTCTCTATCAGTTCTCCAACTGGCTTAACCTACAGGGTAGACTAGTGTACCAAACCTGCCTCCTAGCAAAGAAAATCTGCCTTGGCCTTACTCCGCCAGCAACACATGCCCTTATGCTGCCCACCCCTCGTACGCGGCTTACACACAGTACCAACAAATGTCTCTACATGATCCTGTTCTGCTGGACATCTCGGGCTCAACTCTCATTCCATGTCAGGGCCCCAACTTTGTTAAATGGGCTCCCCCTGAAATCTCAACTGAGAACAAACTTGGCTCCTACAAATGTAAACTGCGCCAACACTTTACTGAAAGTAGTCCATGCATGCGACTGTACTGATTAGTGTTGCTCAATTGCTGATGCACTTCTACCCCCTCATTTATCCCTCCCATTCCCTCTCCTATACACTCCCTTTCCCCATCTTCCCCCTCAATTACTACCTTCATCTTTGATCCTACACACTTCCCCCTACCTCCTATCCCACATCCATCACCCCTCCCCCCTGACCTGCCTACCTGATCACCTGTCACCCCCTCCCCACCCTACTTTTTACCCCACTTCTCCCCATCTGTCTACCACTCTTCCTATCTGTCTCACCCTCTTCCCCCCCCAATTTGGCCATTTGTGGCTTATAGCACTTAGCTGACAATGTCTCCAAGACAGCTCTTAAATTATCATACACCTGGCCCTGCTCCCTCCTTTATTCCACTTTAATTTTGGGTATAGCTAATCTCCCCACTCTAACAAGTCCTACCTTCCGTACTCCCCCTTCTGCTTAATGTTTGATTCCTTCAAGCCTGTGTAATAAGATTGCAAAAACAAAGCTTTGTTGATTAATTCTCCTGATCTTTATGCCAGTTGGTGTTGTCCTACAACTGCACTTGACGTAGTACCTTTGTAATTGAACCACTGGTTCAAAGGTATTCGTAATCCTAGTATTCAATAAATAAATAAATAAATACCTACCCCCTTCCTATCTATCACCTATCTCCCTCTTCTCCACTATCCTCCCACCTCCTGTAGGATTCACCCCCCACACCCTACCTCTCTCCCCCCTTACCCTCCTTTGGGCCCTTTGATTTCCTCCACTACTCTGACAAGGCCCCTCTTGGGCGGCTCTTCCACCCTCAATCCTCAGCCTACCTCTTATTTTTGGTTCTCTTCACTGATACCTACTACCCAGCTCTTGGCTTTCCTACTTCTGCCTAACTTTTCTTCCTGTTCTCCCTGCCCCCTTACCGCCTACTCAAACTCCTAATGTGGTAACTTAATCCAGCATTACTAAGCTTTTGGCTCGGCATCGCCAAATTTTTGTATCTCTGTTGTATTACTTATGAATTACTGTATAACTCTCAACAAGTGTGAACTGTACTGAAACTCAAAAAATCTGTTAACCCTTCTATGCTGAACCTTCATAACTCTGTTATATCTTTGAAATGGTGTATAACCCTCTATTTTGTGTGTAATGAATTCAGTGATGTGGAACCTTTGTAAACAAGCTTTTACCTCAAAGGTGTTAATCCGAGATGAAAAAAAAAAAATAAATAAAATATATCCTGGGAATGTCCACAGGCACAATCCTTTTGGCTTCAGATATGTCCAGTCTTGCAAAACAGGAATCGCTGACTTTCCAAACCTGGTGCTTGGGCTGCCTCGGGAGGAACTTCGGTCAACAGCTACTAAATACCTGGGTTTTTTTTTTGTCCTGGTGGTGGCTGCCTTGAAAGTTAATTGCACAGAACTAGCTAACACCAAAAGGACTGACAATAACTCAATGGAAAATAAATGTCACTTCTGTTAAAAATATGGAGGCTATCACGGCCAGAATAAGATTGCAAGTGGACAGATTTAATTACAGGTGGCTGCCCTACTATAATTATATAGAGGAAATGGAGGGAAGGGCAGTATTAGAGCAATTGCTCATTTAAATTACCTATGAAAAGTTAGAGGGCAGGAATGGAAATACTGTCTGGGAATGAAGACTAGAGAAGGGCGGTACATTTTATTATAGCACTTGAATATGCAGATGAATAAACATTCAAAACAAAAATGTATGTTTATGGTTGTAATAAGTTTCAACAGTTGGAAAGTTTTCCCTTAATGATCTAGATATGATAGCATAGCAGTACATACCCCCTCAGTACATAGCAGTACATAGTCTGTTACAAAGCAGGAATTGTTTTTAAAGATGAGATGAGCAGGGTATTAGAAGGGCTATAAAGTCTGGACGCCACATCTAGGTTGAGAGCCATAGCAAAGAAGACACTTGGAACCTGCATAGAAAAAGAAAACTGATATTATTGGCTGGACATTGCAAGAATAATGAAAAATACTATCTGACTTGTACCTTTCTTTTAGGTACCCCTTACCTTGAAAACTGTTACTGTACAGATGATTAATAGTGGCTTTGTAAAATGGATGGCATTATACGTGCTAAAAAACTGCTTAATAAAATATAAGTTCCAGAAAATATATAAAGTGTCATGTAACTGCATTGCCCTTTATGAGGTGTTGACCACCGACCATGGGCCGTTGTCATTTGGGGCTGTAATCCAGCTCATATGGGAGTCAATATATGTCCCTCTGGATCCTGTCCAGAAAAGGGCCAAGTAGCTTTTCACCAACATTTTAGAGAGGAACAAATCCCCAGGGGTTGCCTTTCCTGTGGGTGAGGCCATTTTGAGATTGGCCCTGGAACTTTGGCAGCATCCAGCATCTTGCCTGGCACCCTCACCCATATGGTCTGCAGGTATCTGGTCCCTACAGGGTCCTTTTTGGTGTTCTTAGACCTCCCTTCAGCTGAAGGACTGGTTTCCGACTCAGCCATCAGCAGATGTGGGGGCCAAGGGGATGTGGGCAAGCCTCCGGACAAGGAGTCCAAAAAGATTGACAGTGCCGCAAAATAGGTGTACACTGCAGCATCCTTGGGTCTCCATCCGCCAAATTACTCTGTCATGATGGACAACTTTGGGTAATCCCTGTTAGGAGTCCTTGACAAGATGCTTCTTCACCTTCCTGCTGAGCAGCAGTTGCCGGTGAAGCTAGTCTGTGACCAAGATCAATCTCTGGCTAAGCACAAGATCCAGCTGGCCTTGGATATGAACGATTCCTGTGCCCTTGCCATGGCAGTGGCCATCTCCATACTTCACAGGGCTTAGCTGCATCAATCCACCTTTATGGCGGACACTCTGCACAAGCTGGCTGATGTCCCTTGCTTGGGCACCAACCTCTTTGACCCAGGGGTGGAAGGACATCTTGTACTCCGAGAACTCCAACACCACTCTTGAGTCTGTGGCATTCTCCCAGGAGGGCCAGAAACTGAAACCGAAGAAAAAGGTTTTTCAGTACTGGCCCTTTCAGCCAAGCTTCCTCAGCAGCAGCCCCAGCAAGGGCAGTACTAGGTGCCCAAAACCCAGGTCTGGTGGGTAGAAGCCTTAGCTAGGTGGGGGCAGGGATAGTGGTGGTGGTGGTGCCCATCCAGTCACAGTGGCCGGTGCCCCACAAAAGCTGCACAGTGACAGGCTGGGGATTGTCATCCTTCCACCCATCCTGTCCCTGTCTGCACTCCCTGGCAAGGGTTCGTTATGCCACTTCTTGCCAGGTTGGTCCACTATCAGTCTGGAAAATGTGGCGTTACAGGTGGTAGGCAGAGGGCTACCTCTGGACTTCAAGGCTCTCTCGCCTCCCCGACTCCATGCTCCTCAAGAGTGCAGCATTTTGCAGGGCATGCTGTCTGCCCTTCAGGAGGACATCATTCAGCTCCTCATCAACAGAGTCATAGCCGGTGTCCTGGATACCCTGGCCAGTCAGGGTTACATGTCCAGGTACTTCTTGGTTCTGAAACGGATGAGGGGCTGGCACTCCATACTGGATCTGCACAATTTGAACCAGTTCATGTGGAAGCCCAACTTCTGGATGGTCACCCTGAATCAGAACATTCCATCTATAGAGCAGAAGACGTGGTTCTGCTCCCTAGACCTCCAGGATGCACTCTTCCACTTCCCAGTCTGCCCGTTCCATTGTTGGTACCTCCAGTTCAGTGCAGAAGGGATACTATACCAGTTCCATGTCATGCGCTTTGGTCTTTCATCTATGCCCAGGGCCTTCACCATGTGCATGGCAGTGGTGGCAGTGTCCTGTACCACAAGGGCATCACAATACATCCCTACCTGGATGCTTCCTGGCCAAAGTGTGCAAATGTCCACTTGGCCCAAGCCCACGAAGTTGTCAGGGGAGGGGGACCAATGGGGAAGAAAACACCTCCGTGCCTGCAGCAGTATGACGTTGCCTACCCTCCACAGGCCTTGCACCATTTGCCAGGCTCCTGACTGCAACCCAGATGCAACATCTCCTGGGCTTGGGGAGCCCCAGGGGGCTCCACCATTGGGGGGGGTGGCAACTCATGGAGCACTGACTGGTTGGAAGGTAAATCCTGGGTATAGTAGGTGATAGGGAGGGGAGGACGGCTGAAGACAGCCAGGCAGGATGGAAAAAAGTACAGTAAATTAAACAAAAATAAATTGCTCCTCTAGTCAGAGGTCAGGTCATGCAGGTACAGACAGACAACACTGCAGCCATGCTCTACCTGAACAGGCAGTGCAGAACACACTCCTTTCCCCTGTGTGGGGAGGCCCTCCACACATGGACCCTTGTGCACAGCCTAAGTGTGGATCTCCTGGCGATCCATGTCATGGGAGTTCACAGTCAGCTGGCAGGTGCACTCAGCCAAGTAGGAGAGATGTCATACGAGTGGTCCCTGAATCAGGAGGTGATGAACCACCTGTTCCCCCTGTGGAGCACTCCTCTGGTGGACCTGTTTGCTTCCTGGGAGAATGCCAAACTGATGCTGTTTTGTGCCCCCCTCAAATCTGGGTCATTGTTTGGTGATGCTTTCACGAACCCCTGAACCCCGGCCTCATGTACGCCTTCCCTACCTTCCCTTGATTGTGGAAAAGGTGCAGATGATCCTGATAGCTCCAGACTGGCCCAGGCAGTTCTGGTACCCAGATCTCCTCAACCTTAGCAGTAGACCTCCATGGTGGCTGCCTCTTTAGCTAGATCTGCTGACCAGACAACAGAGGACAATTCTGCACCCGGTCCTGACATCTGTGCTCCTCTCAGCCTGGTTCCTGAGCAGCTAGAGTTCCAAGCCTTGGGTCTGTTGGAAGAAGTGCTACATGTTGTGGAGGCTGCCTAAAAGGAGTCAACTCATGAATACTGCACATTTAAGTGGAAGAGGTTCTCCATATGGTGCTAAAGCAAGGAGCTTGATCCCTTTGCCTGCCCTGTGGCAAGTATCTTGGTGTACCTCTGGTCCCTCTCTCAGCTGAGACTGCAAGCATTGACCCTTAAAGTGCACCTGGCAGCCATCTCTGCATACTAGGCTTAGGCTGGTAAGCTGATGGTGGCCCAGAAGAAGGTGGTCAAGCATTTTTGCAAAGGCCTGGACCACCTGTCCCCTCTAGTGCATGAACCTCCACCACCGTGGGACTTACTGCTAGTGCTGGCTGTGCTCATGGGCAAGTCATTTGAGTCTATGCACAGGTATGAAATGTCTGACTTGTCATGGAAAACAGCCTTCTTGGTGGCCATAACATCAGCTATAAGGATCAGTGAGCTCTAGACGGAGTTTCCATGTCTGGTCTTCACAAGAACAAGGTTGTCTTTCGCCCACACCTGAAGTTCCTCGTAAAGGTGGTACTGGAGTATCACCATAACCAGGTGATAAACCTTCCAGTATACTTTACCAACCCATCTTCGGAGGCCGACTGTATGTATTGCTTCAATTTACAGAAACATTTCAGCTCCCCCCCAACAAACACTCACTTAGGGGCTCCTAGGGCCCAGAAATATCTCCAATTGCCACCTGATGTGGTACACGTGTACCTATATTATGACTACTGTGATGTACCTATTACCAAGCTTGTACTACCAGTGAATTCCTGTAATACTGGTTGCTTTTTTAATCTAAGCGTTATGTACTGTACTGTTTTGTTTGCTGTGATGTTTTGTCTTGACAAGGTGCCTTTGTAAATGAGTCTTTGACTCAAAGGTCTGTAAACCGATGATCTAATAAATAAATAAAATAAGGAAGCTCGGAGGGAGCAATGTCTCCCTTTGGCACTGACAGCAACCAGAGAATCCACCACCAGAGTAACCGCTTGTTCCTCAGAAGCCTTCCAGTTTAACCAGTATCCCTACTGAGGTGTCCCTAGCAAACCCCTGGCAGCAGTAAAAGGTGTCAGCGAAAGGGAGAGTGGAACAATGACAGGACCCAACACACTCACAGTAAACTGCTGTTTGCAGTTTGAGTCCTTTTTCTTTCTCTCCCCTTTCTACCTGGCAGTTTCCTGCCCCGGAACATGGCATGAGCCATCTGGACCATTGGTTGCCCCAATGTTGCCAGGGTGGGAGCCAGGAGAGTAAAGTCTGATCAGGTGGCCATTAAGAGGAGCAGCCAAGAAGAGGTCTGAGAGTGCTCTCAGGAAAAGAGAAAGGGCTTACCTGAGCTGGTGGTCCTTGTCTCCAGGGCCTTTCTGTGTGGCGATCACCTCAGGCATCATCATCATCAGTCCTGCATCCCCCGAAGCAGCAGCCATGCAGTGTGGTCTTAGTAAACAGTCCTGTTTTTTTTTTGTTTAATAAAGTTGTCGATCCCATGGCGGTGTCAGCAGGCTGCAGCGGTGAGCAGGAAGAGTAGAAAGAGTGTGCATTGCCAAATTGAGGTTGTGTTGGGTGGAGCAACAAGTTCCATAATAGAGCCATCCTGAACCACCCACTGCCAGCAGCAGAGCCAGCCTACCAGCCTGACTCCCCCTCAGCAGTACTTCACCCCAGGTTGGAGCAGTGAGTCAGCCGCAGCAACACTGGACAGGTTCTGACTGCCAGAAGATTATTATAGAAAATAAATTTGTTTAGCACACCAGATGGCACGAGCAAATGACGGGGGGCTCGGAGCAGTGGGCCAGAGGCCATAGGTGGAATGAAAAGGAGCTCCTGGAGGGCAGAGCAGGCCCCAAAATTAAGCAAATCCAAGCAAGGTTTTGTTTTGTTTAAATACATCAGGTGGTGCTAAGTGAAGCAGCAAAGGCCACGTGGGTGGGAGGGCATTGTCCCACCTCAGGACTATCCACCGAGGTGGCTGAGAACCAAATCAGGACAGCGAGGCCCCAGTAAATGGACAGCCCAAGCTTCATAGAATCCAGCAGTGAGTTCAGGCACCCCAGAGTTCCCACAGGGCACAGCAAATACCGCTCCCTAGGAGTAGCTACAGTGGGGTTGGGGCAATTAATGGGATGACTGTTGCATGTTTATAATCTGCTAAGTGAATTGCATTTAAAGTGACAGTGTACCTTATATAAAGACTGCCTGTAGAACTGTATTTACAAAGCTTCATTACTGGAACTGCCTTCTGAACTGGTGCATTGCTCATTTTGCCCTAACAAACTACCTGAAATGGTGTATTGCCGTTTGCCTAATGGACTGCTTGTTTACTGTTTTTTTATTTATTTATTTTTAACCAGGAGAGACACACTATTTTTTTTATTTATTTTATTTATTTGTTCTAGGAATTAATACCTTTGAGCCAAAGGCTCTTTTACAAAGGTTCCACGTCAATTGAGTACAATACAAGCATAGATTACAAAGTATGGCAAATTTATTTATTTGTTTATTTATTTACGAGATTTACCAGGAAAGCATACTGAGCTAAAAGCTTGATTCCAGATGCGACCTGGGGGTCAAGACCCATAAATACAGTACATGGATATACACAGAAAACATTTTTGGGAAGACAATGCTTGCCTATATAACATTAGTTCAAAAATACAGACAGAGGTTCTCGATACATTATACAGAATGACAGGGTCATAGCATTACATATACTTGCATAGTAACAGCAAGCAGGAAACACTAGAGTGACTAGTTATAACAGGTGCAGCTGGAAGAGAAATGGGCTCTGAATAGAGGGTTCCGTTGGTGCGGGTTCTGTGCATGTCTTATGGAGGCCGGTAGAGCATTCCAGAGCTGTGGGATTCAGAAACTAAAAGCGGCCTGGCCTTTGGAAGTACGCATGAGCGGGACGTGTAGCAGTCTGGGATCTGTGTTCCTGAGGGAGTAAGCAGGAGGGATTGTCTGGAGAGGGTAGAGGCCAGATGGGGGAGGAGTGGGACCAGAATTTGGCAGCAGCAAACCTAACGCAGTTTGTTTGTCTACGATCGTGGAGTGACGGCAGGGTAGTGGAGCTGTATAGGTTGCAATGGTGAGTGGATTGCAGACAATCTAGAATGAACCGGCAGAAAGAGTAGAAGATGGTGTCTAGGCTGGCCAGAGCTGATGTGGGGGCAATGGAATAGACTATGTCTCCGTAGTCGAAAACAGGGAGAATCATTTTTTGGACAATGTCGAGCCTAGTTTGTGTGGGGAGGCATTTTTTGTTGCGGAATAGAGCACCTAGTTTGGGGAGTAGTCTCTTGTGTAGTGAGTCAATATGAGAGGTGAAATCTAGATGCTGGTCTAGCCAGACGCCTAGATATCTGAAGGAAGTACAATTGTCCAGGGGTAGTCCCGTCTAAGGTTTTGAAGGGGGGCAGGGGGTTTGGCGGGAGAGTCTCTGTTGGGAACCGAAAGTTTATGATACTGTTTTTTGGGGGTTTAGGAATAGCTGATTTGTCCTCAGCCAGCACTGGATGGCATAGAAATCCTCCTGAAGTAGGGTTACTACGCTTTGTGGTAGGGCGGAGGCATACAGGACAGTGTCGTCCATACATTTGGATCGATGAGTGGGTACATGCTGATGGGAGGTCATTTAAAAAATGGAAAAAGTAGGGGCCTAGGACCGATCCTTGTGGGACACCAGTAGTGACTGGCAGGGGGTTTGAGGTGAGAGGCCAGTTTGACTATTTGCTTCCTGTCCGCTAGATAATCATGGAACCAACCAATGGCCGGCTCAGAGAGCCCTGCATTGGAGAGTTTTGAGAGAAGTAGGGAGTGAGAGACGGTATCAAAAGCCTTGGCTAGATCTATGTAAATGGCCAAAGTGACGTGACCTTTGTCCATGCCAGTGAGAATGTCACCAGTGACACGTAGCAGGGAGGTGGTGGTGGAGTGGGATTTACGGAAACCTGATTGGAACGGTGTGAAAAAGGAGGAGGCTTCCAGGTAAGGGGTGAGCTGGGACATGACTAGCCGTTCCTGTAATTTGGACAGGATTGGGAGCAGGGAGATGGGTCTGTAGTTTTCTGGGGAGGAGGGGTCTCCACCTTTTGGCAGGGGTATGACTGTGGCCATTTTCCAGGCCGTGGGTACTTTTCCCAGAGAGAAAGATAGGTTAAAAAGGGCAGTGAGAGGGGCAGCTATGGCTGGGGCAGATAGGAAGAGCATCTTTGTGTCCAGGGATGTAGGGCACTTGTCTTTGTTTGGGTTTAGGGCCCGTAGTGAGCGTAGGACTTTGGCATGGGTTACTGGGTGGAACGAGAAAGGCAGGACTGCGGGGCAGGCTTTTGGGGCATGAGCTGTGGGGGGACCGGGGGGATTCGAGAGGGAGGATAGGAGTTTGGCAGCGCAACTGGAGAAATGTGTATTAAAGGCTTCTGCTACGCAGATGGGGTCGGAGATGTGGGAGCCCTGGTCGGATAGTGTAGGAGATGGGGGTGTAGTGGGGGAGAGCAGGAATTTTAGTGATTTCCAGAAATCAGTCGAGTGGTTTATGTTCTTATTAAATGCCGACAGAAAGTAAGTCTTCTTTGCTTGCCTGATGGAGTTTGTGCATGCATTTCGGAGCCTTCTATATGTGGAGTGGGTTTCCTGTGTTCCTGATTTCTTATAGTTTTTCCAGGCACGGTCTCTGGTGTGGCAATTCCTGATTATATCGGCTGAGATCCAGGGGAGATGCGCGCCTCTAACTCTCTTTGTCCGTAGGGGGGCATGTTTGTCCCAGATTTTTAGGAAGCAGGTTTGAAACCTACAAAGCTGCGTCAATGAAGGAGACTCAGGTATGAAAGACCAGTTTACAAGTCTTCAGTCAGATAAGAGAGATGCTAAGATGAGTGAGTTGAAAGACCTGGTGCGCAGTGTCTTTGGAGGGGGGGCTGGGGGCTATGCACCTTTCTGATCAGAAAGATCATGTGGTGATCACTTATAGAATTGGGTAATATGCCGACTCTTAGGATCCTGTGGGGTTGAGTGGTGAGTGCCCAATCTAATAGAGAATGGTTCAGTGTCTTGTGGTTTAGTCTTGTAGGATCCATAATGAGTTGTGTTGGGTTCAGAGCCTTTATTTTGGTCTTCAAATGGGCTTTATCTGTGCCTAGCCAGTTTGTGTTAAAATCGCCTGGTGGCGTGTAGCTCGCCACCGGCAGCTAGGGATTGAAGGGAGTTTAGGTGGGAGAGGATGTCCACTGGGGGTGTGCTGGGGGCAGTATGAGCCTGCCACGTAGACCGGGGATGAACAGGGGAGAGATAGTTTGATGAGAATGGAGTTTATGCCTGCAGGGGTTGTAGGGATTTCCACTATAGAGAAATGGTGTTTGTTTGCGATATACATTGCTATGCCGCCTCCACGCTTTTTGCCTGGCCAGTCATGTCTGATTATAGTGTAACCTGGAATGGAGGCTTCCGAGTCTGAGTGATGGGGTTTTAGCCAGGTTTCAGAGATGACCAGGATGTCAGGGCTCTGTGTTAAAGCAATAGGTTGTAGTAGATAGATTTTTGATAAAAGGCTGCAGGTGTTTAGGTGTAAAATGCGGAGGCCTTTAGGAAAGGAGAAAGGGGAATGGGGAATTGTGTGGTTTGGACCAGGGTTTACCTCTATGTCCCCGGACAGGAGTAGAAGTAAGGAGACGAGATGCTTTATTTTTGACCTAGCGAGGTATGAGCAGGATGTGGAGGACCGGGTGTTTGAGATAAATTTGGGGCAACAACGAGTTAGGATGTGCAAGACGCGTGCCCTGGTGAAAGGATGGAGGAATGACGCTGGCATTTATAGCTCTGCGTAGTGGTTTTGGGCCATGGCTTTGGCAGGTGCGAACGAGGGGACTGTGTGGCCGGGCTGGGGGACAAGTCTAGGGGGGTGGGGACAGTGGTGGTTCGCAGTGTGGGAGGGTGGCGGGGGCAGGAAGGAGAGAGTGGCCAGAGAGATAAAAAATAAGGATGCAAACAGCAGCATCCTTGCTTAATTCCTATGGGAAACTGTAAATGTATTGGGTTTTAGCCCTCTGGTGGTGGCAGCTGATAAGCTGCAAATGGAGAAATTGGCTGATAGGTTTTTCCAAATCATGTGACCTTAGCCTATAAAAGGAGGCACTCACCAAGGGGGGTGGTGGGGAGCTGGCGCACAGCACCGGCGGGGTAGAAGCTCCTAGTTTCAGAGAAAGAAAGCAGTCTTTTAGAAGCAGCACTTGTGGGGAAGTTCAAAAATGGCGCCTTTACTTGGCGTTCTTTCTGCCTTCAGCTTTACCTTGATGCCTCGGGGGTTGGGGGTCGGCGACCAGAAAAGTGTCCAGGGGAGGGCTGGGCAACCCTCACGACCTGATTTGAAGCCCCAGCGTCTGTCTGCAGGGAGAGAGAAAAAAGGAGGACCTTTATATCCAGGTAAGTGGGAGGAGTGCCTAACAAAAAAATCCTGCTGCATTACTGTTTCTGGATGGCTGCATGTGGATTTTCACTAATACAACCTGAGATTACAGAAAAGAGCTGGTTTAGAAGTCATTTGTTACTGTATTGCATTAAACACGCGTAAGCGCTAAAAACATGCTTGCTCCAGAGGAGTTAACTTTCAGAAATGGAGCAGTTTCTTAATTTGTGGCTGTAAATTTAGTGGCTTTTCAAAAAGAAAATGTATGCAGCGTGGGCGAGGAAGCGTTGTGCTACTCGGGCTCTCGGACACGCTTCACTGGTCAGAATTTAAACATTTCAGGACATTTTTTGAGGTACACTAAGTTATTTATGCAAATACATATATCAGTCAATAGGCAAAGTTCTTTAAAGTGATTACTGATTTGATTTGTTTAAAAAGGCAATAAAACAACTTCCTACAAGGTGACGGAAATTGCGATGTATTTTAAACATATTGCATTAACTCAAATAGCTTCTTAAGGCACTTCTGCTGTGGCAAGAAAATACAGGGCTAAGCAGAGAAATGTACTAATTTCAAAACATACAAGGTGACGGAAATTGCGATGTATTTTAAACATATTGCATTAACTTAAATGGCTTCTTAAGGCACTTCTGCTGTGGCAAGAAAATACAGGGCTAAGCAGAGAAATGTACTAATTTAAAACAGTCTCCACTCGTGTGCCGAAAGATAATAAAGCTCCTAGTTTCAGAGAAAGAAAGCAGTCTTTTAGAAGCAGCACTTGTGGGACAGTTCAAAAATGGCCCCTTTAC
This sequence comes from Neoceratodus forsteri, assembly GCA_016271365.2. Taxonomy (NCBI): domain Eukaryota; kingdom Metazoa; phylum Chordata; order Ceratodontiformes; family Ceratodontidae; genus Neoceratodus; species Neoceratodus forsteri. Next base: position 297,616,621 of record CM057458.1, on the reverse strand, counting down.
TTGGCGTTCTTTCTGCCTTCAGCTTTACCTTGATGCCTCGGGGGGTGGGGGTTGGCGACCAGAAAAGCGTCCAGGGGAGGGCTGGGCAACCCTCACGACCCGATTTGAAGCCCCAGCGTCTGTCTTGATGCCTCAGGGGGTGGAGGTCGGCGACCAGAAAAGCGTCCAGGGGAGGGCTGGGCAACCCTCACGACCCGATTTGAAGCCCCAGCGTCTGTCTTGATGCCTCAGGGGTGGGGTCGGCGACCGAAGCGTCCAGGGAGGCTGAGGCAACCCTCGCGTGACCCGATTTGAAGCCCCAGCGTCTGTCTTGATGCCTCGGGGTGGGGTTCGGCGACCAGAAAAGCGTCCAGGGGAGGGCTGGGCAACCCTCACGACCCGATTTGAAGCCCCAGCGTCTGTCTTGATGCCTCAGGGTGGGGTCGGCGACCAGAAAAGCGTCCAGGGAGGCTAGGCAACCCTCACGACCGATTTGAAACCCCAAGTCTGTCTTGATGCCTCAGGGGGTGGGGGTGGCCGACAAGCGTCCAGGGAGGCTGGGCAACCCTCACGACCCGATTTGAAGCCCCAGCGTCTGTCTTGATGCCTCGGGGGGGTTGGGGTCGGCGACCAGAAAAGCGTCCAGGGGAGGGCTGGGCAACCCTCACGACCCGATTTGAAGCCCCAGCGTCTGTCTATATTGTCACAGGCAAGGAGAAATAACACATTACCATAAAATATACCAACAAGTAAAGAACAGGGAAAAAAATATTTTTCTTAAACAAAACAAAAATAGATAATGGGAAAAAAGTCTCAAAAGAGAAATATACTAATTGAGAGAGTAAGGGGAGAGAAGGGGAGAGTACAATAGTGAGAAAGAGCCTCACATATGCCTGTGTCAAGAATAATGTAGTGAGAAAAGAGGAGGAGAGAAAAATAAAAGAGAAGGGAGTAGTTCACACTAAGCTGAAGCTTGTTAGCAGGTGTGACCTGGGAGCACAAGGAAGTTGTGACTTGCTCAGGGTTACACAGTATGCGCGTGGGGACTGTGGGATTCAAACTTGGGTCTCCAGGTTTGCAGCTCAGAGCCTTAAACCACTGCCCTATACTGCCTCCTAAACTCCTTTAGAATTGGTGTATTGCACTGTTTGCTAATGAACTGCCTTTTGAACTGGTGTATTGCCCTGTTTGCCTAACAAACTACTTGAACTGGTGTATTGCCCTGTTTGCCTAACAAACTGCCTTTTGAACTGGTGTATTGCCCCATTTGCTCTAATGAACTACCTGAATGGGTGTATTGCCCTGTTTGCCCAATGTACTGCCATAAACCTGTGGTACCCCTTTTGAGAGGCTACTTAGCCTTCCTTACCACCTTGAATTGAATCAACTCATACGCTTGCCAATCCTGCCTCAGCTGTAACACTATTTAATACTCCCTGCAACTACCTTCAGAATGCCTAAGGTGTCACCTCGACCAAAGACTGTTCTGCATCCTGTCTGTGACGCCACCACCTTGAACAACAACATAGGGCAGCCAACCCAGCTAGCATTTGGGTGATAGGACAGTCCCCATTCGCTGATCTGCCAAAGATATGCCCATACCCCGTTAAGAAGTAAAGTAAGCTTAGGAGTCACCCTGGCTCACTAGATCAATCAATCAATCAAATCTTTATTTATCCAGGCGATCACCATTGAGTTAGCTCATTTACAAGGTGGATCTGCTGTTGGCAGGGAAAATTGTACAGTTACATATAAATATTCATAATACAAAAGGAACAACATGTTTAAAATTCTGATAGGAGCAGAGTATTTGCATTCCAGGTCACATGTACAAGAAAGATATACGTAACACAACCCGAATGTAATATATATATCGTGGGCCGGATATTCAAACTGCGCTATTTTGTGGTGCAAGCCCTTGCGCTGCACAAAATAGTTGCGCTGGGGTGTGTCCAGAGCGATATTCAAAGGAGTTGCGTCCTTGAGCAACTCCTTTGAATATCACCCCCCGGCCACATCCACTGTGCATGGCGCGGTGGAACTTGCGCCACTGCAAGTTGTCAGAGTGGAGCATTCAACGGCGGTGGCGCTATACCATTGGCGCCATCGCGCAAAACCCCCATATTCAAGGTGACATGCAAATGGGGCCATAATTTGATACAAGCGCGGGGGGCCATTTGCATCGATTACGACCCCATTTGCATGCCATTAGCATGCAGGTGGGCCGATCCCGAGGACTTGCGCCTGAACGCCTAGCCAGGCAGCAACGCCGTCGAGGACCAACACCACAGCCCGATCGTAGGCAAAACAGTATAGAATCCCCACCACCACCCCCACTGGCCCGATCGCGGGCATGGTTTAACCCACCAGCTCGATCGCAGGCAGCAATGTGGCTCCCCTCTCCGAATTCATCCCTGGTGGTCAGTGGACGAAAAAGCCCGATCGTGGGCGGTTGTTTAATAACCCCGATTCATCCCTGGTGGTCAGTGGACGAAAGCCCGATCGTGGGCGGTAGTTGTTTAATAAACCCCCCTCCCAAATTCATCCCTGGTGGTCCAGTGGACCGAAAAGCCCGATCACGGGCAGTAGTTGTTTAATAACCCGCCCCCTCCCGAAGTCATCCCTGGTGGTCCAGTGGCACATCCCGATTGCGGGATGTAAAAGTTGAACAAACCCCGAACATAGCCCTGGTGGCTGAGTGTCCCCACCACCCGAAGCCCCACCCCCCGCCGGTGACAGCATCCACCAGCCTGCCACCCCGCCGCCCGCCACTGACTATCCGGTAGGGCTACTGCGCCCATTGGTGCAAGCAAGAGCCAATGGGCGTGCAGCCCCCTACATGACAGTCAGATTTGTGAATGAATACATTCCATTCGTTCACAAAAACTGGACTGTCTTATGCGGTATGGGCTACTGCGCCCATTAGCTCTTATTCTACGCAATGAGTATGCAACCGAGCAATCGGTCGGGGCGGCGGAGTGGGATGCTACCGCCGCTGGCTGCGGGGGAGGGCTGAGAAGGCTTCGTGGGTGGGTGGGGTGGGGACACTAGCCACCAGGGCTATGTTAGGGGGTTTGTTCAACTTTACATCCCTGATAGGGATGTGCCCACTGAACCACCAGGGATGAATTCTGGGGGGATTAAACAACTACTGCCACAAATCAGGCTTCTCAGTCCATTGGACCACCAGGGATAATTTGGGAGGGGTTTATTAACAACTACTGCCATTGATGGCCTTCGGTCCACTGGACCACCAGGAATGAAATCGGGGGGTTTATTAAACAACTACTGCCCGCTGATCGGGATTTACGGGTCCACTGGACCACCAGGGATACGCTCGGGGGAGCTTGCCATTGCTGCCGCGATTGGGTTGGTGGGGGATGAAACTATGCCCGCCATCGGGCCAGTGGGGGGTGGTGGTGGGGATTTACAGTCGTCTGCCGGCGATCAGGCTGCAGGGGGGGCACAGGGAGTGGGTTGGGGGCCAGCCACAGGTGGCAGCTGCTGTGTTGCACCCTGCAATGCAGCAGCTCACCTGTGGGTGGCCCTCGACTTAAGCCTTTTTATTTTTGGCTCAAAGTTGTGCAGGCGCAGGTTGGGGGTTGCACCTGCACAACTCTGCACAGCCCGGCTGAATATCGGGCTGTGCAGTTTATGCATGGTTCCTCCCCCTCCAGTTCAGCATGCATTCATTTGCATTGCACTGTTGCTCAGCATGTTTTCTGTGGCGCAACTGCCTCCTGCTGAATATCACAGATTGGAGCAAGTTCGGACTTGCGCAGGCGCAACCTTGTTACGCATGGCACACCCCTTTTGAATATCTGGGCCCTACAGTTCCCACAGGAGCAGGATGTGTATGGATGTCATATACAAACCATAGAAGAAAAAAAGAAAGATTATTTATATTCCTGTACAGCAGAAACACGTTACAGGCCTGCATGGAAATTCTTAAGCTATGGAGGTGCACATAACAGTGTGTAAGGCTTAGGTAAATGCGGCAGAAGAGGGGTTGTGAATAAGAGGGATGCAGAGGAGGGGGGAGTAGTAGTGGCAAGGGCTGATTTGGATAAGCAGCTGGGACTAGTCTTGAAGAAGAGAGGAACAATAGTCAAGCTGCTAGGAGCGGTAGAAGCAATTACAGATTTCAGCAAACGTTTTGTCATAGAGGGTCTTAAAGAAGGCAGGACTGACAGGTGAGCTAAATCGCAACAATTTTGTATCCCATTCCAGAGAGTAGGCAGGGCATAGCTTATGGCGGCCCTTCCAGAGTGAGTGTTGGCCCTTGGAACATTCAAAGAAATCAACGATTGACTTCTTAAGACATAGTTCCTAATAGGACTTAGGGGAAGACAGTCAACAACGTATTGTGGAAGTTTGTTGGTAAGGGCTCGGAGCGTCCATAGGGCTGCATTTCTATATCACCTGTATTGAAGGGAGGGCCACCCTATGGCTGCGTATAAAGAGCAGTGATGTGTGGAGTACAGGAGGCCAGTTATACATCTCAGTGCTCTATGATATAATACATCCAGTTTTGCAAGATATGAGGCGGGGCAATGGCCATAAATGAAGTTGATGTAGTCAATTAAAGAAAGGAACATAGACTGGACAAGCTGTCTTTTTGCATCTGTGGTCAAGAGGCATTTAATTCTGAAAAAAAGACCAAGCCTCTGCCTCAGTTTTTTCAGCAGTTTTTCTGTGTGTTCCACAAAAGAGAGTTTATTGTCTAGCCAAATACCAAGGTATTTGAATTTAGTCTCAAATTCAAGATTTTCTCCTAATAAAGCTGAGATTGATGGTAATGGACTAGCGACAGCAGAGTAACCCTGGGCCTGATGGTAGAAAAGAATGGCCTTGGTTTTGCATTTAGTACGAACATACGAAATTTGCCAGCAGATAAAGGCCTAGAGGTCTATCAAGTCTGCTCGAATGTGCAGCTAGCACCCCTTATTCTGCAGCTGCCCCTCCCTTCCACCCTTCCCCTTCATTAACCCTCCCCCTTGTCCTGTCCCATCCCCTTTTGAAGCAGTCCACTGTTCTACTGGATACCACTTCTGCAGGTAACGCATTCCACCCAGCCACCACCCTCTCTGTAAAAAAGTGTCTCCTCATCCCCCCCTGAACCTTCCTCCCTCCAGTCTCATATCATGGCCCCTGGTGGCCCTCCCCTCCCTTACTTTGAACAACCCCTCTGTACCAGTCTTGTTTATTCCTTTCATGTATTTAAAGGTTTCAGTCATGTCACCCCTGTCCCTCCTCTCCTCCAGTGAGTACATGTTCAACTCCTTCAACCTCCTCTCATATAAGTCCCCCAGCCCCTTGATCATCTTTGTCACCCTGCGCTGCACCCCCTCCAGTAACTTAATGTCCCTCTTCAGATACAGTCACCAGTACTGCACGCAGTACTCCAGGTGTGGTCTAACTAATGACCTATACAGTGGCAGAATCACCTCCTCAAGGATATTCCCCTTGCAATACAACCCAGCATTTTGTTGGCCTTTGCAGCTGCCTTCCTACATTGTGCCGAGTTGTTCATTGACCCTGTAATGAGCACACCCAGATCCTTCTCCTCCTCTGTCTGGGCTAGCTGCACTCCCCCCAGCTGGTAACTCCTCCTTGGGTTCTTCATCCCAAAATGCAGCACCTTGCACTTTTTGGCATTAAACCCCAGTTGCCAGGTGTCTGACCAGGTTTCAAGCTTTGCCAGATCATCCTGCAACCCCTGCCATCCCCCTAGGTCATCCACCACCGCGCCTACCTTGGTATCATCAGCAAACAGACTGATCTAGTAACTTTTTGCTAAGGAGCTGGTACTGCAGAGTATTAAAGTCAGCTTGTAACTCGGCGCAGGCAGCTTCAGGAGATTCCCGGCTTAAGTAGAGCACCGTGTCGTCAGCAAACAAGTGAATACTGGCATCTTTGATGCCTACGTCCAAGCTGTTGATATAAATGGCAAACAGTAATGGGCCTGGTGTGGAGCCCTGAGGGACACCTCTTTTTATCAGTTTAAGTGGAGAAATCTCTCCATCAGCCTTAATTTGTTGCTGTCCTTCAGAAAGGTAGTCTTGGAACCATCCCAGTGCGGTTGAGCCAATGCCTATAGTTTTTAAGGTGGAGAGGAGCAGGCAGTGGTCAACAGTGTCGAAAGTCTTACTGAGGTCCAGAAACACTGCACAAATTTTTTGTGTCTAGGTCCTGTTGCCAATCATTAGTAACTTTTGCCAGTGCCGTAATTGTACTGTGCTTAGCTCTAAAGCCAGATTGCATTGGGTTGAGTAGTCTAGCATTGTCTAAGAAAGATCTCAGCTGTGTATCCACAATTTTTTCAAGACGTTTTGAAAGTATGGGAAGAAGGGAGATTGGTCTATAGTTATTTAGGTCACAGGGGTCCCCTGCTTTAAACAGGGGAATGATGTGAGCAGTTTTCCATGCCTTGGGGATGGAGCCTTGTGCTAGGGACAGATTAAATAGGTGTGTTATAGGTGTAGCAAGTATATGGTATGCTATTTTCAAGAAATATGGGTCAAAGGAGTTGGCCCCACCACTTTTTTTAGTATCTAGTCGTAGAAGATCTTAAACTTCTTTTATGGTGGTAGGTGAAAAGGAGAAGTCCATGTTATTGCTACTCGGTTCTGAAGGCTGGATGTTTGTCTGAGGAAGAAGGCTACTTACAGGTACATTATCAAATGCCAGGCCAGCAGTGGCAAAGTGATTGCTGAAAGCCTGCAGTGTCTCTATTTTATTGTTAATGATAATATTATCAGTGGTAATTCTGGAAGGAAGCGCACTTCCTGGAGAGTGGCCAGATAGCTTTTTTATGGTGGACCAGAACTTGGTAGGGCAGTTTGATGCAGAGAGTAGCTCGGTTTGATAAAAGTTGGCTTTGGCCTCTCTGACCAACTTAGTACAGACGTTTCTAGATGCCCTGAAGAGACACCAGTCTGCGTCGGCACGAGATTTACAAGCCTTTTTCCAGAGGTAATCTCTTTTGAGTAAGGCAGTCTTCAGATCCGGTGAGAACCAACGACAGGTTCTGGCTTTTATTCGTGATTTAACCAGGGGAGCATGGCTGTTTAGGGCACTGGATATGATTTAATGGAGAATGTCATAGGCATCACTCACTGACTTAGCCAGGTAGAAACTCTGTCATAGCAAAGGGTTTTTTAGATCATTGAAGTATGCAATAGGATCAAAGTTCCATCTGGATCTTTTAGTGGAAAACTTTGGTGTAGATAGAGGTTTGGTAACGGTTCTTATGCCACCAATAAAGCAGTGGTCCCTAACGTCCGCTAAGAGGATACCAGTATGGGAAAAGGAATGAGGTCTGTTAACAAGGAGAACATCCAAAAGGGTGCTTCTAGTTGGATTTTTTTTTTTGTTGATGTGAGTAGGTTCAGTAATAAGTTGAGTGAGCCCATGAGAGTCGCAGAATTGTTTCAGGGGTAACAAGACCTTAGTCAGCCGATCATAGTTAAGGTTGCCTAGTGTGATTGTTTCCATTGGGGTAGTATCCAGGTGGGATGACAGGTGTGTCAGAATTTGCGTTCCTGCTGCTGGAGGTCTATAGCAGCCTATGATGTGGAAAGCCACTGATGGGGAAAGCTCAACTTTAAGAGACAAGGCATTCAAATCCACAGGCAAAGGAGGTAGCATTTAATATAGATACTGAGAATTTGTTTTTAACATAAATGGCTACTCCTCCACCCCTGGTCTGCCTGTCAGTTCTGAAGAGGAGGTAGTTAGGGATGTTTACCTCTCTGTCTGGGGTGGATGCCCAGAGCCATGTTTCTGAAAGCATGAGTAGGTCTGGTGAAGTATGAATAATCCAAGCCTGGACTGAATCGAGCTTCTTTAAAAGACTACACATGTTAGTATGCAAGAAGCTAATTCCTTTCAAACTTGTGAGCTCAGAAGGAGAAGAGAGCACTTTCATAAGGCCAGGGTTAAGTTTGACGTCACCTGAGCACAGGAGTAGAAGGAGCACAATTTTCCTCAGGGCAGCAAGGAGAAGTTTAAAGGCACTAGTCTTCATATTATGGGTCCAAAAACTGAATCATCTTATTGTGCTGTCCTACGGATATGTATCCTAGGATCCATACAGAATAGCACCAAGCCATACCTAGCTTGAATGGATAGGGTATAGGACCACGTAGAGGATATTGGTTTGCAGTTCCACTTCGAGGAGATTCCACAAACTGTGAGGGGATCAAAGGCGTACAGTGGCAGCATAATTTGTTCATAGTGTTGGTATATGGGGAGACTAGAGAGGGCCTCCATCGCACAGTGGGGTGGTGTTTTCTCATTCAAGACCAGCATCTGGTGCCATCATCGAAAGACCTGTTTCCAGAACCCTCGTCTGAAGATCAGCAACCTGGACCATCATCTGAAGACCAGCTTCTCCTTTCCTACGAAAGGTCTTCTTGTCCTGGCAGTCCAAGGGAGGGTTTGTATTGAAGAATCTATTGGTTCACATTTTTTTCAAGTCAAGGACACAAGCTGTGTAGCCAAGGAATTGCAGACTGCATCTGGATTTTGATTGGTTGGCGAGGATATGGCGAGAGATGGCTGCATGCTGCTCTGCTGTGAAGTAACAGATCTAGCAGGTGACTAAGGAATGCTGCTATTTATTTTATAAAAGGTATACCACTGTTGCCACACACTTTCTTTTAAAGGTATCTACCAACATGTACCATAACAAATGACAATAGTAATCTGTAAGAGTTGTGATTTAAGCCCCTAACATTCAAATTGCCCAAAAGTGCTGTTTTCTATGAAAAAAAATGCTTTTATTTCTGTGATCTGCTTCATTTGCATAACAAGCCCCTTTTTTCCCCTCTGTGCCACAGCCTCCATCTGTGACATTATGCCTGGTAAACAAAGCTTCTAAAGAGCTAATGCTTAGTAAGGGAGAATGAAGGTTTGGTGCTTTTAGATGCCTCTGCAGTCATTGTTTTCTTTTATTTGTTTTTTTTACTTAGGTTTCCATAATCTTATTTGTATGTCACCAATTGCTAGTGAGGAAAGAATTAAATTAAGTAGCTGGCAGTTTCTGACATGACAGTACCAGAAGTCTGCTGAATTCTTTTTAACTAGCAGTGTGAGAAACAATGGTGAAAATCCACTTGTGTCACTGCACTAACAGATATGTTATCATTGAAGTAAAAAGTAATTACTAATACATCAAAATGCAATAAATACAATTGCATTCTCTTTATTAGAAGTAAACACCAGCTGGTTTGGAACAGAGACATCTCTTGGTCAGTTTTGGTATTTTAGCAAAATAGGAGTAGGGAGCCAGAAAAATCAGTTATGTACTGTACCCACAATACCTTGCTACATATGTACCTACTGTGTATCCCTTTCCCCAAAATTGAGGGGCAGGCAGAAAAAAAGTACTGATAAAACATTAAAAAAATTACTATGACAGATTTCTTTATGAAATGAATTGCAGCTTCAGCATCTGAAGCATGGCTGTCAATGGTATACTATGGGAAAAATGTATTTGGGGATTCTTACTATATCCCTTTAAGTCCTCAGCACTTTCCAGACCATCTTGTGCCTTCAGATTTTAGTGTCTTGTTGTCTCTGTTCCGCATTTCCCTGTAGGGAGGACAGAAGTCCCAGCTGTGGGGGAGCCACCCTCTCCACCAAGGAAGGTGGTGAGTGCTGCCGAGCACCGAGAATTTTTGCTACTCACTATTTGCCATTTACAGCAGCTATTTACAGCAACAGACGTCCCTGGTCCTGGTCTATAAACTGACACGTCAGCAAACCGTTAGGCCAACAACAGAAAACGGACCCCATTTTACAAGCTTGTTGTAGTTAAAGCCCTGAAAATTTTTGAAAAGCTCACCCACAGTATTTAGAATAACATCTTGAACACTCTCTGGATTGTGGGGGGAGAGGCCATTTGTGGTGTGTAGTTTCAAGATACAGGACAGAAACTTGACAGAGTATTTTTTATCCCGCAGATTTGCTTCAGCTAGTAGCAAGTTACTGCAGTATGCAGTTCTAAGTAGTTTTATGCTCTGATTGCAATTTTTCCTACCTTACTTAGAACGTTAATTGTTCTCTCTCTCCGTTTTAAGTGATATGTGGCAAGTTTTATAGGTATAGGTAGATTGTTTCATAACAGTTTTTTAAACTCAACTTTTGAAAGTTTTTTTGTCTTGTTTTGTAACTGTTTTTTTTGGTTTTTTTTAAACATCAAGTCTAACTTATCAAGACTAATTTCAGGATTTACACTAATGAGTCCTACTCTATATTTATGTTAGTGATAAACCTGTGTGCTCAAGTTAAGTGTAGCACATTACTGTTCTTGTGAATTTAAGGATATAATGATTGTAGGATTTTTTTTGTTGTTTATTTTAAACAAGCACGTAGCCGCTTGGATTGAAAAGTTAATGTGCTGAAGTGGTTGCTGGAATTGATACAGCACTTGACAAAACTACTGAGCAATTAGCTGTTTTCCTCACCTTACGTTGGTAAATAGGTGGCTGGCTACTCAGGTTGATTGGGACACTTGCCACAAAGTAATTTAGTATTATATCAATTTGTTCTTAGGTCTCTGGCTTTGTTATTCTTTTTTTTTTTTTCCTCACTTGCATAACCTAGAATTAAACTCATCTAGAGTAAATAGGTGAAGGTGAGTTTAGAAAGTTTTAAAGATAGAAGTTAAAGTTTTTTTTCTTTTTTAGCTTTTTTTGTTATTGTTGACTCTGTTTTCTACACCCCTACCGGAGGAACTCTCTCCGGCAGCCACCTAACCTGCTCTCTACCTCCCGCTGTGACATCCTCAGCTGCTTCCCTCACTCCGACCAGCTACCCCCCCGGATCTGAAACCCCACGGGGAAGGGCCGCCCTATCCTCCCAGGGTGCTCTATCTACAGTATAGAATGCCAGCTGGAGTGTCGGGCACGGGGAGAGTGAGGTGCCCAGCATTGGGAGTGTGGGGCAGGCGGTGGTGCCATCGTGTATTCTCTGGGGAGGGGGTTGTTTACGTCCCTTGTCCCATCCCCCCCCCGAGTTTGGTCGTGAATTGGCATCTCGAGACGTCTGCCGCAACTCCGCCCCTCTACTTTTGTGCCCAGACGTGCACACATCCCTCCGGCTTCCACCAGAGGCTGCTGTTGCACTGGGCAATCCCTGGGTCCCTCCCCAGAGGGAGATGAAAGGAAAGCAGTCTACGGACGCTCAAGCCTCCCTCTCCCCTGCTGACCCCCCAACGACACGGGCTCATTCCTGAACCTGGGTTGCCGGCATAGCGCGAGATGTGGTGTCCAGTGCCTCAACCCTCAGTGCCACCAGGCTGGCCATTTTTAGCTTATTAGCTGATTATTTGTCATCATTAATTGAAGGCCATTTGCTAGGACTGGATTAATTGACTAGATTGACTTAGACAGATTAGCCTGACTAGTCTGATTTGCACATGGTAATCCTAGAGTGCTTCATTTAACACACCCTTTCGTAGCTCGTGGAAGCATTCCCTTCAGTCTGTCCGGCCCATTTGTAGACTCATATACCGCAGACTCCGTGCTTATTTTGTGCTATAAATTTTTTCACTCGGTTTAAGGGGCTGCATTTTCTTTCCCCCGTTATTATCGATTTGTGTCTAGCGTATTATTCTTGTCATTGAGAACCCAGAGAAGGGAAGAAGGAGGAGAAGCACAGTCATGTCTAGTCACTATCCCCTTTCGGTGTAAGAAAAGCGATGGTGAGTTTTATTTAGATACGACTCACTTTTCATCCCTCAGTTTCCTTTTTTGGTTTTATGTAAAATTGATCTTTGCTTCTGTTGTAGCTAGCTTAGGAAAATGCAGCTCTCTTTTTTTTTTTTGGAATATTCAACAATAACACGAGTGTGTTTAACACGGCTCTTTTTTGAGGGAAATTATACAGACCTCAGCTGCTGTTTGTGCACACATAACCAGAGCCTAACGTAAGTTTTATTAATCTGGCTAATATTTATTTTTAGTTTCTTAGGGAAAGGGGAATAGGGAATAGTCTGTTTAAAAAAAAAAACTATGATCTAAGTAGGATTAAGAAAAAATCAGGAAATAAAAGATTTATTTTCCTTATATTTTATCATTTAAAGCACGGATCATATACTGATCAAATATTTAATGCTGCATGATAAAGTCTTGGTATTGGCACCAGCACTCGCTACAGCATATTGTTTTTTTCCCCTTGTTTGTGTAATTTTTTCTTTTAGTGGTTCAAAGGACTTGTCAGAAGACCCTACTTAGGCTAAACCTTTAAAGGGAACAGTTTGGATTTCTTGAGGCGTCTCTGGCAGAGGCTTTGGGACCCTGGATGTTGTATTCAGATACAACTGGACATAAAACAGTGTGTGTTATGAACTTCTGATCTTTTTTTTTTTTTGACATATTCTTTTTTTGTGTTTTTGTGTATTTTTGAGAGTTCTTTTTTTGTGTGTGTGAACATTTTACAGCTGTTTTCTTTTAATGTATACAAGAAGTGGGAAAGTTTTATTAGCTCTTACGGTAAAGGGTAAGAAAAAGACTAGGCTCTCATTGACTGGATCCTTGCTAGCCACCCAGCCCGCATGAAAAACACAGTTGTTCTCCCAGACTCTCTCAGTGACCACTCCCCTGTGATCTGTACCTGGACAAATAAGTTCCAAAAACCATCTCAAGCAGAGTGCTACCCTATGGAAACCTTACTAAGCTCAAGACCTGTCTTTTACAGCAAGACTGGTCCCCAATATACAATACGCTAGATGTTGACGCAGCCCTAGATTATTTTATCACAACTTTCAACACTGCCTGTGACACCTATGCACCAGTAAAAAAGCGTAAAATCAAAGCGCTCTCAAATCCCTGGCTCATGGCCAAACTTAAACAGGCACGAAACCAATGTACCAAACAAATCCGACTAATGAAGAGCTCCTATTTCAAAAATGCCCTCGCAAACTCCTGGGGTGACGGGAGATCATTCTGGGACAACATCAGAAATATCACGGGTAAGCAGTCCAAATCCTCTCCCACTATAATGACTGTCGATGGAACCACTACCCTAGACCCAATGGTCATGGCAAAGGCCTTAAATAAAACTTTCACTGACCTCGGTGGGGTCCTCCCACCGGACTTCTTCTCTGACACGGTCTCGCCAAAACCAACATCTCCTACTGCCTCACCTGACCAACCGCTTTCCCACTTCAAAATAGTTAGGGCACATGAAGTCTACAAATATATAAAAAAGGCTATCTCTAAATCCAGAGCAAGCAGTGATACTATTGATCTTAAAATTCTGTCCCTTACCCTGGAAGAGGTGGTGCACCCACTCACCAAAATTTTCAATTTCTCCCTCTGACTTAGTCAATTTCCCAGCAAATGGAAGTCTGTTATAGTCACACCAGTGTTCAAAAGTGGCAACAAGTCCCTATCAGGAAACTTTCGGCCTATATCTATACTTCCACCCCTCTCCAAGGCCCTCGAATGCATTGTGGCTTACCAACTCTCAGACTACCTGCATAAGTATAACATACTCTGCTTGCAGCAACATGGATTTAGGAAAGGACACAGTATGTTGACCACCCTACTGGAATTCTCAGGAGAAATTCACACTGCCTTGGAAAGAGGATATCAAACTGGAGCTGTTTTCAATGACCTAACAAAGGCGTTTGATACTGTTCACCATGGCTTACTTATCACACAACTACACAGTCTTGGGCTCTCGGAAGGACCAGGTGCCTAGGTAAAAAGCTACCTGGCCCAACGCTCTCAATCAGTAAAAGTCTCAGAAGTTCTCTCAGACTCAAAACTGGTCCTCTCAGGTGTTCCACAGGGGTCAATCCTAGGCCCCCTCCTTTTCAGCCTTTTCCTAAACTCTCTCCCCAAATCCTGCTCGGAACAAATAATCCTTCATGCTGATGATGCCGTGATTCTCTCCTCTCATAAGGACCCGAAACCCTTACTCCAGAGCCTGCAACTTGCTTTCTCCAATGTTGAAAAGTGGTTCCTAGATCACAAGCTGGTCCTAAATCACAAAAAAACAAAATCTATGCTTTTCTCCAGTCCACAAAACAGAAAAAGACAAATTCCACTTGCTAGCAAAACATACCCAGGAAATACCCTTGAACAAGTGTCAACATTTAAATACCTTGGAGTCACCTTTGATCAAGGTCTTACATTTGCGACCCACATTGATAACACAGCGAAAACGGTGAACCAGCGCATTGGTATCCTGTTCCGAAACCGGCAATTCCTTATCCAAGCTGCGCTGAGGATTGCTATCCAAAGCTCTGTCATCTCAATCATAGACTATGGCTTAATTATCTATGGCTCTGCCACTTACCACCGCACTAAGGCGATCACAGCCAATCCTCAAACAAGGCCTGTCGGCTGCTCACTGGAGCGCAAAGACATACTCATACATGTGAGCTCTACACTGAAACAGGATGGTTGCAACTCTCAAATCGCATAAGGTACCTCACATGCTTGATGGCAAAAAAAATCCATCTTGGGCTGCACTCCGCCATGTATCCAAGACCTACTTTGCCCGAATACCAGCATCCTTCCCACCAGAAGATCAGAACACCAGCCTCTCCAGGTCCCCAGATGCCGGACCACACAGAGCCAAAGATCTTTTGCCTATCATGCTCCCAGCGGGTACAATGCCCTGAGCTCACTCATTACATCCTCCACATCACTAGGAGCTTTCAAATCTTTGCTTTACTCTCACCTCTCAGCCTCTGGCTCCTGTGACTGCCTTGACTAATGATTCTTCCCTCATGGCTGTTTTTACTGGTTTTCAACCTCCTCCTTTGCTCCTTTCTTGACAAAGGCATCTGAGTACCTCTAACTATTCTAAGTCTGCTCCCCTCCCCATATTTCCTCTTACTCTTCCCACCGTGACCATTCCTCCAATGTTTTGTTTTTTTCCTGTGATGTACTGTATTATACTGGCTTATTGAAACCTTTATAATTTGCTGACCATTCTACGTAACATGTCTTGTTTGTTTGTACATTGATGATGTGGAACCTATATAAAAGAGCCATTGGCTCAAAGGTAATAATTCCTAGAACAATAAACTAAACTAAACTAAACTAGTAAGAACATGGATTTATTAAATGGGTGTGTTCATCAAAGAGATTTTAATTTGGCATACCTCAACTCCCACACAGTCTAAACCTTCTTATGCAGAGATAGTAAGAAAAGAAAAGAACATGCTGACATCCCCTCATCCGAGGGGTAACGGGGTAGATTCATTGATTATAGTCCATCAACAGGGCAATAACTCTGTAGTGTCATCTTTGACTTTAACCTCAAGATCTGAGGATAAGGATCCTGAAAATTCATTAGGTGAACAAATCACTGATGGTATTTTGCCTGCAAATAACTCAGGGAACTTAAGCAATATTATAGTAGCTAAACAAAAGAGGAATGTAATCTCTGACTTTTTCCCCCAGCACCGGTGGTGTCTGCCCGGATAAAGCCTGTCATTGAACATAAAACTAAAAATAGCTTAAGTTCTCAAGCATCCCCCTTGAAGATATTATAAATGTGTTGCCATGGGACACCTTAAATCAACAAATTCCTTACTTATCTTATCAACCAACAAATATTACTAATTTGGAATTATTTAGCCCTTTAGATTATTCACAGAACTCTGTCATAATGGATGGCGTAATGTCTAAAAAAACAAGAGAGATATATGAGGAAATAAATAGCGTAATGTCACCAAATAAGATCTTTGAAAAACTGGATAATGAAGTAAATGCTATTGAAATAGAGACATCATTAATTAAACAATATTCAGGGAAAATTTCTACATATACGTTAAAAGCGCTCTCACATCCCATAATGTCTAATATTGTTTTACTTGATTCTTTAAACGAGATTAAAAATAACATTGACTCATTTCAAAAAAGTGTTCAGACACAAACTGATGAGTTGGAAAAGAAAATTGATAGCATCACTGTAAATCAAAGCCCCCAAATAACTATCCCAAATTCTCCCTTATGGGGAAATAAAAAGGGTAGAAAGAAGAAAAAATTGACAATAAAAAAACAAAAAGGGCAAAGTAAATCATCAGGCCCTCTAGATGCTCAGGGGGAAGTCCTAGACCTGGTAAGTCTCCAACCAAGTGTGGTACTAACAAATCAGTGTGCAAATATAAATGTGACTGTTTCACAAAACCTTTGCAATGATGCATTTGCTATAGATGGAGCTACATCTCCTTTGAATTGTAAGTTGGATACAGGAAATGTGGTAGAATCTACTAAGGTAATTAGTAAAACCCAAGGGGGCAATAGTCAGGATATAAATAGCAAGACTACAGTACTGAAGTCAAGAGAAGGTATAAACAACTTAGAACTCTCTATTCACATGTGTGGAGATGAGACCATTTTGAGATTTGAAGGGCTATATTTAAAGGAGAATGAAAGCACAGAAACTTTAAGAGAATCATTAGTTTATCTATTACAGGAGGAACTTGGGATCACAAAAGCTAAGTCTAATATTTTAACTGTCTTTAGGGATAAACCTTTTATTCCTTCCCCAGTATGCTGCATAGTTACAAGCATGGGTTATGGCAAACAAGTTATTTCTTGACAAAGATTAAAATATCTTGGCTTACAAGTGCATTCCCCAGTCACTTGGTAAAGTATAGCAGAACAGGTTATGGGTGAAGGCTTTGCCAACTCTGTTATAAAAAATGAAACTCTTGAGACAGTGCTTCAATTATTGAGCTGACGTATACCCACTTTGGAACAAATGCAAATGTCCTCTTGTCAGTTTTTGGAGTGGAGAGACTAAAGGATGAAAATTCAGAGATATTAACGGATATGTTGTCTATATTATAATCTTCCCTGTTAGATATCTCTATTGGCAGAGCTGATTTTCTTACTGTAACCCACGTTCATAAAATAGGGGAAAGAAACCAAATTGATATTCAGATTTGTTCCAGTGACCTTTTTCAGTTGATTCTGAGAAAGGCAGACAATATAAAGCAGAGTAATATCTTGGTAGCAGATTTAACAGGTGAAATATTTCAAGATGGTAAAAATACTGTAGATCTGACTGACTAAATTTGGCCCATGGGCTTCGCCTGCTAATGAATACGAATACAGATAATACCCATGAATTAAGATTACTTTTGTGGAATATAGCAGGAATAAAACAAAAATCAGGAGATGTAGAATGGCTGGATTATATCAATTCTTTTTTGATAATATTATTGCAGGAAACTTGGTTACACAATTCTTTTGTAGTAAATGATTATGAAGTGATACATTCTGTAGCCATTAAAACAAACCAACATGGCAGAGGCCTGGGGGAACTGTCAATCTATGTCAAAGTATCTAGTTCTTTAAAAATACTACATATTTGTAAAATTAGTTTCAACTGTATAATAGTGGTTATTAACTGGAATTTACTGTCATTTATTCTAGTTAATGTTTACATATCACCAAGGGTGAAAAAAAAAACTATAAATCACTTTTGGATGAATTGGCTATGGATTTTGATAAAGTTAATTCTATCTTTGTACAGGCTAACATAGTCATTTGCGGAGACTTCAACACACATATAGCCTTATTAGATGGCCAGTCAGGCATGCCTCTGTCAAATGAGGTTATGGATTTACCACCTAAAGATTCTTCTGATAGGGTAATTAATGAAAATGGAAAACACTTTGTCACTTTTGTTAAGAACAATTCATTGGTCATTCTGAATGGTAGAACTCAAGGAGATGAAAATGGCCAGAGTCTGATTACATTCTAACTGATTATGAATTATTCTATATGGTAAAGTCTTTAAGAATTGAGATGAGAACTGAAAGTGATCATGCTCTGTTGGACAGTTTTAATATTAATGATCCATTACACACTGTTGACCCTTTAATCGTGCCAAAGATTAAAGGGAAACAAAAATTAAGAACAAACTCAATAACACTGGAGAAGGTGAACATTATTTATCATTCACATGCATCATCTTCAGAGAAATCACTTATCATGTGCTCAAAATCATTAAATGAAGTAAAGAATTATTCACAACATATTTTTTCTCAACTAAGACAATGCATATATTCTTCTAATATAGTAAACAAAACTTCAAACAATTATAATTGGTTTGATAAGTCATGAAAGATTAAAAAAAATGGTAATCACAACAAAAGAACACTCTTGCAAGGCAAATTTCAGATCTTTGATTATGGCCAAGAAAACATATAGAAACTTTCTTAAAAGGAAAAAAGATGAATACAGAAAGCATCAGTGGAATCTAATGCTTCAAGTTATACAGTCTAAAGATATTATAACCTTTTTCGATATGATATCGAGAGGATCAGCACCCTATAATAATACTTTATTATCAGTGATTTCGGAAACAACTTGGATATCCCATTATATGAATTTATTCAATCACCCCTTGGGGCAACAGGATTTGCATAATTGTTCTTTCACATGCTCTCTTCCTATAAATATAAGTGAGTTTCAACCATTACAAGCAGAAATTACAGAAGTCACGGATATTACATAGCTCCTCTCGTTGTTATGAACTTTGTTTGATCCTGTATCTTCATTGTACTCTCCCGGGTCGTACCTGAAAATAGGCATATAACTTGTCTAGTGTACCTACCTGGTCAACAAAAGCTAAATAAATAAATATATCTTAACTAATGAACAGTAAAGCACCAGATTCCATACAGTCTGAAATTTACAAATATAATATTGATTTTTGGGCACCGTTATTAACTAAATATTTTAACTTGTATCTTGAAAAAATCAGATTCCCACTTCTTGGAAATTAAACATGATAGTTCCACTTCATATAAAAGGATCTCAATTTGATCCCTCAAATTATTGACCAATCAGCCTCTTGGATTCAATTTCAAAAATCTTCTCAAGATTATTATTAAACAGATTAATGGACTGGTCTGATAGAGTTTCAATTATATCTCCTTTTCAGGCAGGTTTCAGATGTAATTTTTCAACTTTAGATAATTGATATTGTCTAAGTCACTTACTTGAAAAATATGTGCACAAAAAAAAATGAAGCTGTATACATTATTTATCAATTTTGCTTTGGCCTTCAACTCTATTAATCGTAGTATTTTGTGGTGTATTCTGAGAAACTGTGGTATTCATGAATCATTATTACAGCCAATTCAGCTGTTATACACACATGCCTATACTAAAGTGAGATATGATGCTTATAGGTATACAACAAAATCTTTCCCCTCATTAAGAGGGGTAAAGCAAGGAGCTTATTAGCTCCAGCACTATTTAATTTTTACATTAATGATCTGTTGAACTTTGAGGAATCTATGCAATTCGACCCCCCACAAATTAATGATTTACAGTGTCACATGCTAGCTTACGTGGATGGCCTTTTATTACTGTCATTAACAAAAACAGGTCTTCAAAATAGAAGTTATCAATGAAAAATATCAGAAACTGCAAGTCAAAATAAATATATCAAAAACTAAAGGCTTGACTTTTGGTACAAGGAATAACAACATTTTTTTTTAGATCATCAGAAGATTGATGATGTTATGTCCTATGTATATCTTGGAGTAAGTGTAGCGGCAAACACCTGGGCCCAGATATTCAAACTGCGCCAGGCTGTGGTGCAAGCCCAGGCGCAGCTCATTTTGGCCGCACAGGGGCGTGGACTGGGCGATATTCAACAGAGCTGCACCATGGTTCAGCATCATTGAATATCGCACCCTGGCCACCCGCAGTGTGCATGGTGCAGTGGCACTGCGCCAGCGCCAGTGGCCAGAGTGGAGCATGTGGATGCGCTAGCGCAAGTTCCACTGTGCAAGGCACAGCAACTGCGATATTCAAAGTTGACATGCAAATGGGGCCATAATGTGCAAGGTGCACATGGGGCCATTGCATGTCACTATATCCATTGCATGCAGGTGCGCTGATCCCCGGCGACTTGCACCTGGCGCCCTGCCAGGCAGCAGCCGTCGAGGACCGACACCCCCTGAAGCGTGGCAATGTGCCCCACAGCCCGATCACGGGCTGCAGTAAAAAAAGAATAATCCTATATCCCTGGTGGTCCAGTGGACCGCTACCTGCCCGATCGCAGGCTAAGTGCAAATAAGAATAATCTAACCTCTATCCCTGGTGGTCCAGTGGACCTGTCTGCCCCTTGATCGTGGGCTAAGTAAATAAAGAATAATCTAACCTCTATCCCTGGTGGTCCAGTGGACCCCCCTCCCCACCAGCCCACTGATCCCCACCCCGCTCCCCCAGTCAGCGGTGGGCGGCAGCACCCACCCGCCTGCGCCTGGCACACCGTCAGTGGGGCTGCTCGCCCATTGGTCACTGGCGTGAGCCAATGGGCGTGCAACACACTCCTCTACACATTTCAGATATGTGAATGGATTCACATATCTGGAATGTGTCGTACGGTATGAGCTGCATGCCCATTGGCTCACGCTGTGGACCAATGGGCGTACAGCCCTACCGACAGTGTCAGTCGGCGGGGTGGCAGGTGGGTGGGGTGCTCCCACCCACCGCTGACGGGGGGAGCAGGGCAGTGGGGATCAGTGGGTGGGCAGGCAGGCAGACAGGTCCACTAGACCACTAGGGATAGAGGTTAGATTATTCTTTATTTACTTAGCCCGCGATCGGCCGGGCAGATGGGTCCACTGGACCACCAGGGATATAGGACTTCATTTTTAATCTACTTAAGCCCGCGATTGGGCATGGGGGGGTGGGCGCCACCACGGAGGTGCAGCCGGAGCTCGGGTGGCCACCCACAGGTTGCACTGCCATGTTGCGCCCTGCAATACTGGCAGCTCACCTGTGGTGGCCAGCCCTGCTCCTTTTTGGCGTAACTTTGTGCTGGCACAGGTGAGTTGCGCATGCATGGCTCCGCATCCGGGCTGAATATCGGGCTGTGCAGAGTATGCATGGGCACCCCCACCTGAGCCTGCATAGACAACTGATGCGCTTTTGGCGATGCCCGACTTGTGCGCGTGACTTCTTTTGAATATCAAGGCCAGGGCTTATCAGTGGGTTGCGGATGACGCAGAACACTGGTGCCAGCCATGCGAACCTTTTGAATATCTGGGCACTTTTGGACAATTCATCACAAGTCCCAAATAAGTAAATCAAAAATAAGTGCTAAGATGCTTTTAAAGTTTCATTCCAAACTTGGAGGTCTCAATATAAGGTCAGCCCTAATAGCAGCTGAGGCGAAAATAAATCAGTTACCTACCTATGGGGCTAAAGTTATTCTCTATGACTGTAGGAGTAACTTAGAATCCCCTCTTCTTTACTTTTACAAATCAATTCTCATGGTTGCTCTCTCGACTGCATCTGCTACGGTTAGAGGAGAACTTGGAAGAATTTCAATACATGCAATTAATCAATATAGATCTCTTTCTTACTGGTTGAAAATCATAAATAATCATAATTTTCTGCCTATGTTATGTCTAAAGGAGAAAATAAAATGGTTTCAAATAGGGTTAAGATCAAAATGGTTGTCAAATATACATCAAATCCTTGAAATAATTAACCTTATGCATTTATGGACAGACTCTTTGAAAAAAATAATTTCTTTACAATATAAGAAACTTGTTAAGAAAATATTATTGTCTAAGTCACAGGATAAGGATATGGAATCAGTTAGGGCTCAGAAATGTGCACCTTGGTTCAGGGTCGGACTGGGGTACAGAGGGCCCACCTGGAAAGAAGATACAAGGGCCCACCTGGAAAATCAATGGAGGAGGGCCCAGGTTGACACACTCATATCAATATTCCACTGAAATCTGATACACTAGCTCTGTGTTGGCATCTTACATTTATCAACAGTGTCCCAGAAACCCCATTTAATTAGAAAAAAGATGATTAAATGCAAAAGTTTTCAGAGTTCAGAAGGTAACCACTTACATAGAAACAGAGAAGTTGACGGCAGATAAGGACCGCAAGGCCCATCCAGTCTGCCCATTTCTTTTTCTACCTTATAAATGTGCCATTGGCCTTTGCTCTGTCAGTGGCCTATCTATTCATAGTCATTTGTATTGCTCCTATGCCTATCCCATGCCTGTTTGAAGCCCTGCACTGTATTCATAGCCACCACTTCTTGTGGTAAGCCATTCCATGCATCCACCACCCTTTCTGTGAAAAGAATTTCCTCACATTCCTCCTTAATCGGCCTCCTCTAATCTCATGCTGTGTCCTCTTGTCCTGCTATTTTTCTTATATTTAAACATGTTAGACTCTTTCACCTTGTTTATGCCCTTAAGGTGTTTGAATGCCTCGATCATATCACCCTCTCCCTCCTTTGCTCAAGGGTATACATATTGAGCTCCGTTAATCTGTCCTCATATGTCTTCTGATGCAGTCCCTGCACCATTTTGGTTGCCCTTCTCTGGACTGCCTCAATTTGGTTAATGTCCTTGTGAAGGTGTGGCCTCCAATACTGCACGCAGTACTCCAGATGGGGCCTAACCAGTGTCTTGTACAGAGGGATTATTACCTCCCTCTTACGACTTGTGATACCCCTACTAATACACCCTAACACCCCCCTAGCCTTACCTACTGCTAGCCACTTAGTTAACTGGGGGGGGGGGGCACCTGGAAATGTCCAGGTATATAGGTGGGCCAGTCCGCCCCTGCCTTGGTTTAGGATGAACAAAACAGATCATGGTATGGAAAACTATTTTCTGTTCCCTTAGAACCATTCAAAAGGAAAGCCTTAACATGCACTAAGTTTGGCCTGATAAATTCTAAGTATTCATATCTGAACAAAAATTTGTGGGACAAAAATGTTATACCAAAAGTTTTGATGTGGCGATGTGATCAACATGTGCCAGAATCTTTACTACACTTAGTTACTGTATGTCCATTATATTTGGATCTTCGCATAAAATTCTTAAATTAAATTTTGGAATATTATAGTAATACAAATTATGATATTCTGTTTATTCTTCTGCATCCTTCTACAATAAAGGAGGCAGAACTAATAATTGCATTCTTTGCATCACTGATGAAAAGGAAAACATTATTACAAAGGAAAAAAAAAACATCTTAAATTGAACTTGATGTAGTTCCCTATAAGTATTTATGGTGTAATGCAATAATGTTATTTATTGTAATTTTTATGTATGAATATTTTTGATTATCGATGTACATGTGTTTTTATAGAAATTTTTTTTTGTAATAACCCAGACGTTTTGTCATGTCTCAATTGATCAATAAACAGTTGAATTGAAGAATCTGTTTCAGGCTCCCCCTCTTCTGTTCGTCTTGTCCCAGCAGCTGACAGGAGAATATGTGTGTGTGTGTGTGTGTGTGTGTGTGTGTGTGTGTGTGTGTGTGTGTGTGCCAAAGAGTCTTTCCCCAGTTGCAACCTTGTCTTTTCTTATCCTGGCAGCCTGGGGGGGGTTGCTGATGAACCTATAGGCTGTTTACAAAACTTCTCTTAAGTCCCAGTGACTTAATTGAGACTCATCACCGAGATATCAGTTTCCCTGTTGCAACAAATGCCCCTTCTTGATCCAGGTGCCCCGTTCAGGTCTCATTTCTCTGTGAAGTTACTCTTAATGTCCTGACAGACTTAAGAGTGACTCGATTCCTGTTCTGAATTAATGCATTGAAATTAAGTGTTTACATGTAAGAGCACAGGCTAACACTAGTCGCCCAAGTAGTAACAGTACCATAGGTAACTGCAGCTGCAGTAAAGTAACAGTAAACTCCAGTCAAGGTGCATCTTTTAGCTTTATTTATTCATGTGTTTATTGCATTGCATACCCTTATTGTTGAATATCTGCCTCTGTAACCACTGTCATACATCCTGCTAAGTAAAGGCCTTGCTTATTTGGACCTCTGAGTAAGACTCATCTCTCATTGCTGGGTACCTCTATCCACCCACCTAAGAACAACACCTGCTTGAGATGACATTTATGCCCGTGAGGAAGACTTTGTTCCTCTTCATGGCTGGACTCACCTGGGTGCGACACATGGGCTCCTTGCTTTGCACCTATGGAGAGCGCTTTCTTAATAAACGCAGTGCATGGCTGGAGTTTGGGGTAAGGCTTGCCAGCTGTTTGTAACATATGCTGAAGCCATGCTTGGCAGACTGGCAGCAAAGATGGATAACATGCTGCATTGACCTTTGCTATAGGTTGGCTGGTAAGAAGCCTTCTGTAGGGCTTATTTCACCAGACATGCTGCTGCCTTGGGGGCTGCCTCCAGGGACATCCCTGTCCAGGAAATCCACAGGGCTGCTACCTTGATGACAGAGCACACCTTAACTTCCCACTACAGCATCAACCTTGAGTCCCATTGGAATGCTGCTGTTGGGATCTCTGTTCTCCATTCTCTGCTTGCCAGGTAGATATGCGCACCTTGCCCCCTGTTCCAGGAGAACTGCTAGGAGTCTGTGAGTGTGGACAGTGAACTGCATCCAAGCCTCTAGAAAGGCAGGTTACTGACCTGTAACTGTTCTAGGGGCGATATACAGTTCACATCCACACAACCCTGACGAAGACTCTGGAAAGTTGAAGCACTGAGGCTGTTTGGGAGAGAAATAGCCCAGTTAGCAGTGTGGTAATATAAATTAAAATTTGTAACTGGGTCCAGCAATTTTGTTTTTGGATTTTAATGTTTCAGTAAAACACAACACTTTAGTCTTTTGCTTGGACCAAATATTTTGCTCTCTATAGTGCACAGCGAAGTTGTGTTGGATGTTTCGGAGCTTGGGAGTGAGCCCTCCCTATCGCTGCAACACTACTTGCTGCTTGAGTAGTGCAGCTGCTCTCTGTGTTTCAGTTTAAAACCCCAGCTATACTTGGAATTGGGGCCAGTTTTCTGTTGAAAACCCCAGCTATACTTGGAATCGGGGTCAACTTCCCTTTGAAAACCCCAGCTATACTTGGAATAGGGGTCAACTTCCCTTTGAAAACCCCAGCTATACTTGGAACCAGGGTCAAAACTTCCATTTAAAAATAATGGCGTGGCTCAGCTGTCTCCATGGCGCTGAGAGATGGAGGATCATGTTGGCAAGCTGACAACATGCGTTTGTGCCACAAGCCTGGGATGTCAGTAGTAGAGGCTGGCAGGGAGTGCTCAGAGTGTCAGACTCTCTCCTCTGGGGGTAGGGTGTCCGCTGCACCATTGTGAAGCCTGAAAGTGTGGGGTATGTCAGTGGGCAAGTGAGGTGACAACGAAAATAAAATAAGGGAGTGGCTCAACAATCTGTTCAAATGACTCTCATGGCTGGGGTTTGCCATAGGAACCTCCTCACTGACAGACTTCCTGTAATGTGACCATAATACATAACACATATATTGGTTAATTCAAAGTAATCTTCCACACTGATGTTGTTAGAGTCCCTTCATATTTAATCTGTCAACAGGGCCCTTGTGAC
This sequence comes from Neoceratodus forsteri, assembly GCA_016271365.2. Classification (NCBI taxonomy): domain Eukaryota; kingdom Metazoa; phylum Chordata; order Ceratodontiformes; family Ceratodontidae; genus Neoceratodus; species Neoceratodus forsteri. The sequence continues at coordinate 297,591,292 of CM057458.1, read as the reverse complement.
AAATCCATTCATCCACGTCCCAACCAGTGCTCCTCTTGTAGCCAGCTGTCACAGACCCTCACCTGTGTTCACCCACGTGCCCTTGTGCCCATGCTTGACCCTCTGCAGAGGTGGCACACCCTGGATCCTCTGATCCTAGTCACCATCCCCCTGGATCAAGCCAAGACAGACTGCTCAAAGCCCAGGTGAAGTGTGGGTTCTGTCCTATCAAACTTCACACCGCTCCTTTCCCTTCGTCAGGAAGAAATATGTTTTTAAATTGTTTAAACCAGACTTGGGACGCCTGTTCAGAAGGATAAGTACCCCAGAGATTCACAAACTATACCCTTTTTATTATGATACACAACTGGTCTGTATATTGTAATACATGACATATTTACACATAGGCCAAAGCAGAACAAAAGCAATTACAGGAGAAAGTATTGAAAATAAAGCGAGTTACTCCATATAATGCAAATTTAGCTTTCTTATAGCTACATTGAACCATACATCCATCTGTATCCCTCCTCACCCCTGAAAAAGGGACTTCTGGACCAAGTGGGCTTACTGGGTCAACAAAATTCAATAAATAAATACATACACCCATGCCATTTGCTATGGTCAGCAGTGGGTCACCAGTTGTTAAACACGTGATCCCCCCCCCCGATAACTCATTAGGCAGAGTGATGGTACAGAAGGAAGTGCCAGTGCCCATCTGTACACCGAGCTACCAGGTGTCTGGTATATGCATGTGCATGTCAGCATGAAGCTGCACTGAACAGATGGTTACAGTTGGCAGTGCGGTGGAAAGGCTGAAGCGGTGCAGTGAAGGCAGGAAGTGACACAACTTCATCAGTAGGCAGAGCCCAGGCTACAGCTGGACGGAGACTGAGGGGACAGTTCCGGCACTGAGCTGCAGAAGGTGAATGTGAAACACCAACAGGAGGAGTTGGAAGGGGGCAGGGAGGCACTACTGGTGTGTGTGTGTGTGTGTGTGTGTGTGTGTGTGTGTGTATGTACACGCATGCATGTGAATGGCAGCGGCACATCTGGTAATGGAAGGGGTAATAAAACAACTGGTAATGGCAGGAACATGGCTAAGGGAGGGCAGTAATGCAGCTGGTAATGGTAAGGAGTGCAGTGAGATAGCTGGTAACTGGGGGAAGCAGTGACACAACTGGCAACGTGGGGCAGTTACAGCTGCCAATATTCATCTTTTTTTTTTTTTCAACATATTTCCCTTCTGCTATGGGCCAGGTCAGGACCTCCTGCAAGCTGCCAGTTCCCTGATACCATCTGGCCATCCATGCAACAGGAGCACCAGCCCACCCACAACACACTGCTGTGTTGCCCCCCCAGGGCCAGGTAAGCCTTCAGCATTTCTACCCCCGAGACATCTGGCCACCCATGGCAGAGGTGAAGACTGGTGGTGTCCCCACTGGATGGTGGTGTTGATCCGGTAGTGATGGAAGTAGGCCAGCAGAAGCTTGATCTGCCAAATCCTGCAGCTCCATTTTCCCATGTTCTAGTTCCTCGCCCCCTTGCAGGGATCACACAATAGGACAGGCTGTAGGCAAGTCCGATGCAGCCAATCCAAGACTGCCCTCCCATGGCCCCTTCCTGAAGACACAGATCCCCTGCACCACCACCTGTGGTCACCCAGGTGATGGTGATGCAGTGCCCTCCCTACCCAGAGGAGAGCATCCTGTGGGATGCTCCACCTTCCTCTCGCCAGCCCTCCAGCCCAGACTCATTCCCGAACCCATTTCAGTGGCATCACAAGCAGTAGCTCTACAGCCGCACCGGTGAGCTGACCACACCAATATTCATCTTTGATACCAGTTGGTCTTTTGCCACTTTGGAGGGATAGGGAAGAGCCAGTTTCTTCAGTTTAGCCTTTTGGGATTCTGGAACCAGATATCGAAGGGGGGGAGGGGGCGATTGGGATGCCATCTCTCATAGGCCCTTGACATTTGTTATTCTTTTTCAGCAAGAATTCTGCTGTGAAGGGTGTCGCTGAGAAACATGAAAAGGCCTCTCAAATCATGGTCAAGGCTTAAAAAACATCAGGGACAAATGACCAAAATCAGGGACACATCTTAAAAACTGGTACCCCTTATGAACTATTAAATAAGTGACTTGGTGATAAAAGCATTTTCTGAAGGGGAATTAAGCTGTTACATTAATATCTGTGTATGTTATATATACTGTATTCTGCTGTGTAAATAATGAGAAAGTGATTTTCTACAAGCGGCATCAGGACACAACTTTTTGGTTCAGAGCTAAACAACACAGATGCCTTTTGAAGTGCTCATACCAGAGGCAACTCAGGGGCAGAAAAGTTCACAGAATTTGTAAGGCATGGCCATAGTTTGTTTTTTTATTAATTCAGATTTATTTCATTCAAATTTGATCACTTCTATAGCAAAGCTTTAAATTTGTGGTAGCTATCTGAATGAGGTTGTGCATAGAACATTTTAGCTCATATATGTGCCCCAGGAGGGGAATGGGTTGAGTAACTGCTTCAAGATCACTACAATATAAAGAAAAGGAATGCATTCAGAAGTTTTTTTTGCACTTGCAGTTTATTGTAGTCTGCTTTATGGCTGAAATGTAAAACACATAACATTAAAAAAAATAAAAATTTCCAAAACATCTGTACAGATGAATCTGCTATAATGCAGATTTAAAATGCAAAAATATTTTGAGCCGTTGTTACAACATTAAATGCATTATTTTGCACTCTCATAATTTCATTATTTGCATCAGAGCACCATGTATTACAACACAGGTTTGCTTCCTAACATGAGCCCTAAAACACATAGAGTAAGTTCATCAGTCAACAGTGATTTACAAATGCAAGGAAAAAGTTATAGTATTAATACATAGAGCTTAAGTCGACATGGCTTTTCAGTTTGTCCAGAGCAGGCCAAGGCAATTAAATAAAGAAGTCACAGTTTTGTTTTGTTTTTTTTACAGCATAGACACAAGCAAGCACAAACTACTCAGTCTTCCCCTGTCCCTACCAGTACCACACACACGAACACCGAATGCAAGATCTTTAGTAAGCAGTACTACAGTACTTATTAGACAGTTTTTAGTGCTTATTTTTCAAGTGGTGACTGAACAACTTTTAAGCCTACCCAGTAATACACTGCACTTGGCAGGCAAGTTCCAGATCTCGTTATTCTTTTTGTCTTCAAAATCTAATTTCTTTTAGCCTAACATTGATGGTGCAAATGCACCTTTTTCCAAAAACTTTTAGCCTTTGTATGAAATGTCTCTTTGTAAAACCATGATAATTACATGAAAAGTGCTTTATTTTTAGCAGTATAGTCTTGACATATATATTATCTCATTAAAAAGGTATTGAAATCAGGTCTTAAAACTGGATTCTGGCAGTAAACAGGCATTAGGTTCCCCCTTGCTCAGCGGGAGACTAGAGGCTTAAAGAATCAGAAGAAGGTTTTTCCCTTTGCTGTCCGGACAGCAAGCATTTATAGAAAGGGAATAGCCAAACCCGACCATGTGTTCAACTAGCTGATGTCGACACACAGCTAAAATAAATTGGCCCAGACAGTGATAAAGGTCTAAAACAGAGAGAGAGAATGAGAATGAAAAAGTGATGAGATGTTAAAAAAGAAAAGATAGGGATGATAGAAGAGATATCTGTCAGAGAGAGAGAGAGAGAGAGAGATTGTATTCCTGTCTTATAAAATGGGGAAATCCTGCTTCCTGATTGGTAAAGAAGATTCCAAAGTTGTGCAATTCAGGAATAGGAACCACACTCCTTTGTACTTTTCTTGTCTATCTGTATCTGTCTGTCCATCCATCTATCTTATTACAGAGGGCCCATTGTATAAGCGCAGTAATCCACCCCAGGGTGTGTGTGATACTATTCCTGAACTTCAGTTCCAGGTTGTTGAAAGCACTTTGTGCATGTATCTTGTGCCCCACAATGCACCTGGGCTTGTGGTTCAGGAATAGTAACCCAGGTCCTGTCATGGCTTATTGCTTACTTATTTAGAATCCTTAGTATTCTGAGTAAGTATTCTGGCCCTGTAAACAACACAATCTCTGATTACTGAGTGAATATTCTGAAGACTGGTGTTTGTAATAACACAGCAGGGATATTCCACTTCTATTTTAAATACTAGTGGAATACTGCATCACGTAAATGTAGAATGTTCCGTTTTTGGACTGGGCCCCCACCTAAATACACGGAGCATGAAATCTGATAATACTTTTCAGAGTGCCACTAAAACACAAGGTGATGTACTGAGCATGCTTGAAGTGCTGCTTATTCGGAGTACTGCATCATGCATGTAAACTGAGAAAGCAAGTGGAATATATATTTTAGGGCTGTGTAAAAACAGTATTCGGAAAACTAACGCCAAGTGAGTGGTAAGAGTGGAAGGACAGAAAACATGAAACACTATTACTGAGAGCATCATCTAACTCCAGATGCATGAGCTCTGCATTGAGCAGACTTGATAGACCATCATGGCCACCTTCTACTGGCAATTTCATATGTTTGTGTAAGAGCATCAGAGGTAGGAGAGAGGAGGTTACAGTCCCCAAGAGGAAAAGACAAAAATCCTAGCTGATAAGTCAGTTGCTTTAGTGCTGTTTAAAATGGTTTAACTACTAACAAATAGATGTAACAATCTATTCTGCTTAACTTTTAAAACTACATTCTGGCCTTGCTCTTGGAGCATTGCCCCATATTCATGTATGCAACCACAGCTGAAAAGTTGGGGGGGGGGGGAGGATATGTGTCTACTTACCCTTTCCTGCTGATGCCAAAGTCGCTGGACATTTTGCAGGCCCTAAAAAGTTGAGGGAGACTGGTCCCCCCCGGCGGTTGTGCTAATGCCCATATTATGGCTGTATTGTCCAACATCTACAAAAACTCTCTAGAACATTCAGACACTCTTCCCAATTCTGGGCATCCACTCTCTCAGCAGTCTGATCCTCCTATTCCAAAGCCATTGGATCCCATCTTGTGCAAGATTACCATTATTTTTCCTTTTTTGGTATACAATTTTCCTCACTGAGACTTCAAGCAACAGTATTCCATCCTATCGTTTTTTACCACTGTATTTCTGACATCATTAGATCAGTGTTTATTTTTAACTCCCTCAAATATTTTATTTAACCAGTTTTTATCATGTGCTTAGTCTACTAGTGTAATACAATTACTGTTGCTTGACTCTGCACTAGGCTAAGAGTCACTGCTGCATGGTTGCTTGTTACCTTTGCAGGTCTATGCTTGTAGAGTTGTCACAATGTTTTTTTATAGCCGGTTTCATAGTGACTCTAATCATGCTTCAATCTGCCTTTATTTACCTTCCTCTATCTACAGTATCTGTTGGCCAACAACCTAATCTCCCTCTAGCAAACTGCATGTTTTCTAACCTTATTGCTGGTAGAGAGGGGTATCTGCGACCTGCTTGGATTCTTAAAGATCAGATAGTTGTAGTACTCGGCCACTTTAAGTGCAAACTATGCCACCTCAAGATCTCTGTAAGTTGGCAAGCCCTGTCATGTCTCTGCTGGCTGTCCCTTCTACAGATTGCTCTGGCTGATGACTAAGGCCCTGTCCACACTACACCACGTACAGTCTGTAACGGTTCCAAACCGTTACAGACCGGAGCCATTACAGTGTGTCCACACTGCCGGCAAACAGTCTCGATAATGGTTTGGAACCGTTACAGCCCATCCACATTTGTGGGTGCCCTGTAACGATACAGCTACCCTATCCACAATGCAGTTTGTGCTGCACTGGGGGACTACTGAACTACTGCGCTCACGCGTCCACACTATGGCTGGTAACGTTACAGGGGGCACAACCGTTTTCGTAACGTTGTTCAAACCACCTCATAAGTGGTTTCAACAGCGATTCTGGCATCTCTCTATAACGTTACAGATGTAGCATCAAACCATTGCGGTAGCAGTTTGAGCCCTCTGTAACGTTACAGAGGCATAAGTGTGGACAGAGACCACCAAGTTTAAACCCAGGACCTGCTGACCCCATATCTTAGGCTCCCTGGCCTGACAATGCAAAGGCCTTTAAATTGCTCACTTAAATGTCAGTCTCTTGCCTAACCGTGCTGAAATTACTGCATGGGTACCTCACTATAATCCTGACATTGTGGGTATAACTGAGACATGGCTTAAACCTTTGACTCCTTATTCTGCGTGTGCCCTTCCTGGATTTAATTTCATCAGGCTTGATCGCACTGGCCAGAAACAAGGAGGATGCCTGCTGTTAGACTATAAAAGCCATCTAAATGTCTCCCTTATGCCCCATGTGTACCCCTTCTCCCCAGCTTGTGAGTTCCTTCATACGCTACTCCTTCTGGGTACTACTAAGAACTCTGTACCTATAACTCTCCCACTGGTGGAGTAAATGGCCTAAACTATCTTCTTGATAACATTAGTAAAAAGGTAAGCACCAATGAGCTGCTGGTACTAAGTGATTTTAACCTAAACTGGACAGGGACAGATGTTAAGCAATATGAGCCCTTCCTGGCTGGTCTTGGCCTCAGGCAGCTTATTTCTGACCCTAGCAGACTCTCCACTTTTGGCGGTATACCCTCCTTGACTGGATCTTTAGAAATTGGGCTAAGAAGATCCCAGAGATTAAGACCCTCCCTGTTTCTGTCTCTGACCATACCCCCGCTTTCTGTACTTGGAGGATCACATTGCCTGAAATCCCCCATATGATTATCCTCCTTATAGATTTATCCAAACTAGAAATGGAGTCCTTTCATAGGGACCTTCCACTCTTGGACTGGTCCTCTGTCTAATCTGCCGGGGATGCCTCTGTTGCCCTAAATGACTTCCTAAATATCTTCTCCTCCCTGCAAGACAAGCATGCCCAACTTACAAAGAGGAGAGTTAAGGGTACTATCACCAAATGTCTCCACAGTGACCTGCTGTCACTTCTGAGTCTAGAGATAAATGCTGGCCCATATTTAAGGTTACCCAAGCCTTGTCTGATTTTCATGAGTATAGATGACTCCATACTGTCGGGGCAGCGACACGTGAAGCTAAGAGTGAATTTTGCAAATCTACCTGATTGGCCTCTGCCAAGGACCCTAGGTGCTTCTGGTATAATATTAAAAGTGTAGTGGGTGGCTCCTTCAAATAAACTGCTGATATGTTTATTGGTGGTGTAAACTGTAACAATGCTAAAACAGTTGCAAAGGCTTTTAATAGTTTTCTGACCTGTCAGCATTCACCTCCATGTTTGCTGATCTCCTAACTCACATGACGAGTCTTTGCTTCCCCCATCTGTCCCATCATCTCATCCCCCTTTTACCCAAAGACTATGTCGGTGGGAGAGATTGGCAGACTCTTGGCCAGTCTCTCTCCCCTCCCCCTTTACTAGTGCTGGCCATGGTAATATGGAGCCAAAACGTATCCGCTTTGCCTTACACCGAATAGATTAGTCCTTAATCTTAAGAAAACATAAGCTATGCTTTTTGGTTCTCAGGCCAAAATCAGAACATGTTCTGAACCCCTGGATGTTACTAGTGCTGATGGCTCTTCCGTTATTATTGCCGACGCCTTCTAATATATATGAACATATGAAACTTGCCAGCAGAAACAGGCCTCACGGTCTATCAAGGCTGTTCAAATGCAGCTAGCACCCTATACTGCAGCTGCCCCACCCCCATCCCCTCTATATAGAGTCATGCTTGACCCCTGGCAGAATCTCTCCTTGCATATTCAAAATACATGTAAGGCTGTTAATAACAGGCTTACAGGGCTTAGTGTATCCTCACTCCGGCGGTGGCTCTCACCCTTGCTAAAGGAGTGTTCCTTCCCACTCTTAATTATGGGCTCCCTACTTTTACTCATACTGCTAAGTCCACCTTATCTAAGTGGGATGTAGCTTATAACGAGGTATGTTGATTCACCCTCTCAGCTGCTCGTCTCACACACCACTGTGAGCTCTACGAGAAACTGGAATGGTTGTCTCCTGGAAACTACTGTACCTTTACCTTGAGTTACTTTACTGATAAACTGGTCAGAACTGCCAGCCCTCCCATCTTGGCAGAGCAATTAAGGGCTGTTAACGCAAGTTACCCTCTTTGGTCCAGTGTCTTGCATCTGATCTCTATTCCAAAAACCTGCACAACAATGAGAGACCAGGCCTTTGCTGTCTGTGCACCCAGGCTATGGAACTCCCTCCCAGTGCCCGTTCACAGTGTCACCTCCAACTACTTCCTTAGAAGGTCCCTGTGAGATCACCTGAAATCTAACTCTGCTTGTAACTGCACTTATTCCTGGTTATGCCCTCCCGCCAATGATTGGTGGTCTCTAGTTCTTAGCCTGGTCTGTCCAGGATCATGATTGTGTACATTTGTGTCATCCGTGCATACTGTTTTAATGTTGTGATCCTTCATTTGCCCTTACTTTAACCATATGTTGTTGTCTTCTCACTGTTAAAATTATATGCATGTATTTCCTGTAATCTCCCAGGTCGCACCTGAAAATAGGGCATTTATTTGTCTAGTTTGCTTACCTGGTCACTAAAAACTAAATTACTAGTTTTATAATACATGGATGGGACATTTTCCCCACAGAAGTGGTTAGCAGGTTTTTTCAATGTACGTAGTCGTGAACAAAACTAATGGTAACCGCTCAAATATATAAAATAAACAATAGAGAACTGTAGTATACTGATGAACTAGACCATCAAGGGGAGTTTGTATGGTAATTACTCCCACTCACCTAATGGATTCGTGGCTAATTACCTCATGAGCTCTCCTCAGTGGTACATAATTTTGTTTAAGCAGCAAGGCGTGATGGTGGGCGTTATGGTGGGATAATGGCCTGCTTCGGGTGAGTTGAAGCACGAAGCGAAACAGAATGCTTTAACCACCCAAGAAGGGCCATTAGCCCACCGTAAAGCACACCCTGTTGTGTCTTTTTGTGATTATGAAATTGGTCTTTTTTTAGTAAACTGGATGTATTTTTGAAACATATTTGTTGAGCTGCTTTCAGCCGGGCGGTTGTGCTTGGCTAATGGCATGGTTGAAAGTACCTATTAGCCAGTCAGGAGGCAGCATTTTTTCTACCCATTTCATAATTGTATTTAATGACTCAAGTCAATAAATATGGGCACTACCATCAATTGTTTAAAATCTCTTCCATTGTTATGTTTTGATTATACAATGTAGTATTGTATTGTGGATGCATCCGGATGGTGCCAGCACCCATTCCTAATGGTAAGCACCACAGCACCACAGCACAATACCTACTTTGTTCACAGTGGGCATGGCAAGTGAGTGCAATTTTGAAAGGAAACTTAAGAAGCATGTACAGCATCTCAGTTCAGGAATGAAATAAAATTAAAAGAAAAAATGGGTATATTGATATTTTGCCCAGAGATCCTTTATACCCCAAAAATTATATGACAAAATGTGTTGTCGAATAACAATTACAGATGCTGTAATGGTTTATTTCCTGCTCCTATTCATCTCTGAAGATGATGGGATATGTATTTATTTGTTATATTTTCTTCACTTAGCTGGTCTAGTCCCAAACCCTATGGAAACTGCCAAGACAGACTTCAAGTTCTGCTTATATGATTCCTATAAGACAGTGGTGGAAGAGTTAAAAAAAAAAAAAAAAAGGGCTACTATGAATGAGATCAGCACAAGTACATATATGTAATGTGTGGCATGATGTTAAAATGTGGTGTACCTGTCTGCCTGTCAACACAGCAGTAGCGCTATGAAAGCCAGTAACCCGTTTTTGAACGAGCTTGAGTCGATTTGGGGGGCGGGCTGAGGGTGAAGAGGAGTGTCCCAATGGACACTTGCCTTCCTAGGGGAGGGAGGGCTGCCTCTCCATCCGTGTGACCGCCACCTGGCTGACATAAGGTGGAGGCACTACTGAAGGAGAGATTGGTGGAACATCTGGTTGTCAATGGACTACAGGACCCAAGGCAGCATGGTTTCACCAGGGGGAGGTCACGTCAGACCAACCTCATTGAATTTTTTGACTGGGTGACTAGGGAGGTGGATCAGGGGAGGGCAGTGGACATGGCCTATCTGGACTTCAGCAAGGCCTTTGACACTGTGCCACATAGAAGACTATTACACAAACTGGGGAATAAGGTGTGGGCAGGACAGTAGTGTGGTGGGTAGGTAACTGGCTGGGTGGCAGGACACAGAGGGTGGTGGTAAATGGCTGTCACTCCACAGAGGAAGAGTGACCAGTGGGGTACCACAGGGATCAGTGCTGGGACCGGTTCTATTCAACATCTTCATCAGTGACATTGCGCAGGATCTAGAAGGCAGAATTTCACTGTTCGCTGATGACACAAAGCTTTGTAACAGAGTAGACACACCAGAGGGTGTAGACAGAATGAGAAGGGACCTGCAGAAACTTGAAGAATGGTCAAGGGTTTGGCAGTTGAAATTCAATGCAAAGAAGTGTAAGAAAATGCATATGGGGCACAAAAACCCTGGCACAATATATCAGTTGGGGGGTGAGGATATAGCATGCACCAAGCAGGAAAGGGATCTTGGGGTTGTCATCTCTGATGACCTCAAGGTGAAAACAGTGTGACAAGGCATCAGGTAAAGCAAATAGGATGCTGGGATGTATAGGCAGGGGCATCACCAGCAGGAAAAAGGAAGTCATAATTCCGCTATACAAGACACTAGTGAGGCCCCACCTGGAGTACAGTGTACAGTTCTGGAGACCATACCTACGCGTAAGGACATATAGACAGGGTAGAGAAGGTTCAGAGGAGGGCAACAAAGATGGTGCATGGATTGCATCACCAAGTCCTATGAAGACAGGTTGAAGGAACTGAACATGTACTCCCTGGAGGAGAGGAGGGAGAGAGGGATATGATAGAGACATACAAGTATCTTACAGGGAGAAACAGGGTGCAGGAAAACACTATTTTAAGCGAAAAGATGTTCCAGGACTAGAGGGCATGGGATGAAGTTGGAGGGAGGACGATTCAGAGGAAACATGAGAAAGAATTTCTTCACAGAACGGGTGGTGGACAAGTGGAACACCTGCCAGAGGAAGTGGTGGGGCTGAAACAATCACGGGATTTAAGAATGCATGGGATAGACATAAAGGAATTCTAGAGGTCAGGGGTAAGGGGAAACAGACTTCTAGGAAAACAAACTGAACTTACAAGCTCAAATGGGCAGACTGGGTGGGCCATAGGCCCTTATCTGCCGACACTGTCTATGTATCTATGTATCTGTGAGGCGCAGGCAGGAAGGGAGGAACCACCATTTGGCTCAATGGGCATGCCCATCACTGAACCCTGCCTGGCGGCTCTGTGGGTGAGAGAGAGAAAGAGAGAGAGCACAACAGAAGGAAACACCACAGTGAGCAGCATGAGGCAACATCAGCTCTCCCGGGCCCTGAACTACTGTCCGCCCACCAGCAGCACCAGAGTTGTTTGGGGGTGCTGACCAACCTCCCTCACCCCCACCTCAGAGGGGGAAGTCAGAGGTGACTGAGGACCAGGGTAAGTGGCAGAGAAGGTATGAATGGGGCTGAGCGGCCAAAAGAGTGCTGATAGGGGCAGCGGTGGAGGATGGAGCAAAAAAAAAAGGTGGCACCCCCCCCCACTACCACACTTTGACCCTTTAAAGATGCCACAAATGGATCTACATTCAAACAAGCCAAGGTGCTTGGGTCTGTGTTATGACAGGGCAGAGTGCTGCCTTTGCAGCTTGATGAACCCTCATTCTGTGAAAATGTACTGCCATCCTGATGGGCTGAGCTCCAGCTTATTCTTGGAGCTTGCCAGACTTCAAGGTTTCTAAAGGTAGAGCCTGTGCTTGCATGTGCCTGGGAAGTTTAGCACTTGAAGAGTACGGATAATGTAACCAGTGGAACAAAAACATACACTGTGCAAAATGCTTTGCATGGTCCTTCTTCAGGCCCTCTCTACTCTGTTCCTGGCAGGAGTCTACCTCCGCAGGCTATGGCAGATGCATACTTGCAAATTAATATTAACTCATTTGCTCCCGGTGGCCATTTTGGGTTGGATCTAGTAATGGATGGTTCCGCCATATGGCATCTATGGGAACAAATTTAAACACAGCCATCAACAATACCTGCTCTTCCTCCTGAGGGCCAGCACTACCAATTTCATGTCTTGCCTTTAGCTTGTCCTCAGCTCTGCAGGTTTTCACCAGCTGCTGAACTACGATGGCCACATGTTTTCCCCTGCTTGGGTGACTGACTCCTCTAATCCCCAACCAGGGCAGTGATTCTACAAACATAGTATCAACACCCCAGTTGATCAACCAACTGGGTATCCTTGTCAACGAACTCAAATTGGTTGTGACTCCTTGCCACTATTTTCAGTTTATAGATTCTGTCTTGGACATGACTCTAGGTAAGGTGCTTCTTCTGGACTCACTAACTTTAACTGCCCAGGTGACACTGGTTGCTTCCAGCACTTGGGTTCCTACATGGTCCATGCTTTGGTTCCTGGGCCCCATGGCACCTACCATTGTTGCTCTTCACATGGCTCACTTTCACATGCACATTCCCTGTAGATGCTATGTGCTCAGTGGACCCAAGATTTCCAGTCCCTGAATCACACTGTTCCAGGGGACCTGGTCATTGACCCCATTAAGCAGGGCCCTTTGCTGATGGCAAGACTGCTTGCATCTGCTTCTGGGATTTCCAGTTCCGTCCATCCTCACAGAGTTCTATGATCCTTAACCCCTCACATTCAAGGCCATTCTCTGCTGTGACAAATGGATATTTGATGTACTTTTTATATTTAATATTGTCAAACAACTAGTATTACAACACGATATAAGCAACAGGCAGTGTTCTAAGATGCATCGCTGTACATACAGCTTTACAAAAACATTTACCTTCCATGCTTCCTAATTCTATAGTATTGCTTGCATTTAAAAGGTACAGAAAGGTGACAGCAGTATCTAGAGGGGACACAGTCCAAAGAAGCAGGTTCCCCTTCCCCTTCAGAGGGGTGGGTCTTTGCTTTGGTCTGTCTTATTTGACCAATCTCATGTTCTAGTGGTCTATCATATACCACACATACAAGTACTGATAATGTAATTTCCATCAGGGTATAAATAAAGGGTCTCCATTCATACAGTATAACATCCAAGGATGCCAAAGTCCCTGAAATTGGGATGCTGTGCCCCTCAGTTTAAAGGGGAGTTTCTCCATATTGTAAATATTAATTGCAGTCTGTTGCCATTGGTGGAATAAAGAGTGGGAGTTCCTGGAGCGAGAGCCTTGTGAGGGCTTTATTAGCTGCAAGCAACAAGAATGGACTGATGCTTGAGGGCTCTGTCTCATCCCCGGGGGACTGACATAAGTATCTGTGAGGGGCAGACAAAGGCTGCATCCAGGGACACTAGGGAAAATTGCTGTCTGATACCCTGCTGGAACTCCTGAAGTGTTGGGCATGTTAAAAAAAAAATATATATATGCATATGGTCTGCATCTGGGTGACCACACTTTTGCCAACAGAATCCATATTCCTTCCTGGTATATTCGGCTTGGACCTTAGGTTTTCAAAAGTAACTAGTGCAACACTTCCAGGTAAATTCTCACCATATGCTGGAAGTTGTAACCTATAGAGCTGGTAAGGCACATTTAGTCCAGTTTGCCATAGGGAAGCTGGCAGGGCAAATCTATTTCATTTTGCCATAGGGAAGGAAGACTGTAAGTGCAGATTCTAGCTGTGGTATTATCCCAGAGATCATACAGTGATCTACCTGCTTGTGTTTAGATTCTTTTTTTTTTTTTAACCTTTCTCTGGTGTGGCTCTACCTGGCATGGTGACACACTCCATACCTTATACTGCACTCAACAGGTCTCCATGGGGTCCTCAGTGCAGCTCCTGCAGCTAAGGTGGGCTCCATCTCGGGGTAGGCAGAGAACTCTCCCATCTTACCAGGTAGGTGTGGGAGGCCCATGGCATGTTGGAGAGCCTGAAGGGGAGTCGGCATCATGCTGCTCTCAGTCTCCGGTCTTTTCCTTGTTTAGGTTTCTCCCTGTGGATGCCGGTGTGCCATGTGTCAAGAAAGCAAATACAGGTGAGGTGTGCTTATCACTCGGACACTGCCAGTGTCCACCTGCCTGTGCCTGCTCTGGCTGCACCCCCTCCTGTGGTCACCCAGGTGGTGGTAGCGCCGTGGTATCTGCAGCCTTCCCCCACCGAAGCAAGAGAGCATCTGCTGGGCCGCTCGATCCTCACTCCCGATTCATTCTCGAACCTGGATCGTGAGCAGCAGCACTACTGCTGTGCCAATGAGCTGGCCAGATTTATCCTTCCAGTGGTAAAGCCATACGTGGCCATTTAGATCAACAGTTCCATTTTTTCCATGCTTTTCTGCAGCTTTCACATGCTTTTTTTTTTTTTTTTTTAACTGAAAAGTGAATTTGGGGGCCTCAATCCTAACAAGTTTATTTCCTCACTAAATTCTAGTCCTCTCCTTCCAGGTACTCATTGTCTTCCATACTGTGAGGTTGTGGATGATGTACATTTAGTTTAGAATATATATGTGTGTGTGGGGGGGTTGTATTTCCTGTTTACATCCACATATACAATCCCTCCTAGCCTCCGGATGTAAACGTTACTTGAATTTCTATTTATCTTTTTCTTTGTTTTGTTTTTAGTTATGGCTAAGATTTGATTTTTAAAGAAAAGGTTATAGGGTTGGGTATATACTGTAAGAAAAACATTCCGGATGCCTGTACTTGTGCAGTAAATGCTGTTGCCGAGTACAAGTCACTAAAAGATTTCTGTATGAATGACTTTTCGGCCTCTGTTTGTATGATGAAGTAGACGCTGGTAATTCATGTACAGATACATATCTTGGCATAGTGAACCAAATTGCTGGTCAGCCCCGCACCCCACACACACACTTCAGATAAAAGGCTACTGTTCTGAAACACTTGCTAGACCTCTCTTGTGACAACAGTTTTAAGCCACTTCCTTTTCTCTGCTGAGACTCATTTCAACTTTCTCACAGAGGGTGTCCATCCACCTGCAGAATAATCACAATAGGTATCTGGAGGACTTTGACTATATTTCAGAAAATGTCATGCCATTCCATTCTTTATTACAGCTGATAGTCACATAAAAATTAGAACTTTGTCCCTGACAGTTCATCTAATGTAAAGGCTAGGAGAAGTTAAAATGCCTAGCCTGTGAAATCCTAGTCATTTCCACAGCAGCATGCTGTGATGTCACAAGAAGGGGTCTATGAAAGACTAGCTTAAGCTGTAAGTGAGCTCACTGTAAGAGACAAAGCTGTAGTTTTTGAGTGGATGTCCGTGCTGCTGACACCTCTTGGAAAGAGTTAAGAAATATAATACTCTAAATTCAGCTTGTATTTCATCTACCTTCAATACATTTCTCCTCCCCGTTTTATTACTGGGGAAATTTGCATAAAAATGCAATGTTTATCCCACAGAGTTCATTGGCCCCCTACAGTTTATTCTTGCTCTGTTGTGACATCACAGTCTGTTACCATGGAAATAACTGTGATGGCACAAACAGTATTATAATATCCAGTGGGGGGGTGGGGAGGCAATAGCAGCTGATGACTTCCTAATGGAAAAAAAAGCATGTTCCACGTATATGACCTCAGTATTAAATAATGAGAAACAGTACAGTACTGCTGTGAAATGTAAGATTAATTCTGTCCAAATATTATGTTTTCCAAAGTTCTCCTGGAGGCATGAACTGCTCTTTAATAATTTAGTAACTGGCTTGAAATTCAGATACTTTGGGGAAGTTGTGCAACTGAGTTTTGCTGATGCCAATTAGGATTTCTTTTTTTGCTGGTGACCGAAGGTCCCTCTTCACACTTAGTAATGGATTTTAAAGCAGCAGTGATGTTAACTAGTTAACACTATACGTTCCGCTCCAGTACGGAATTCGAGCTTTGCACAGTCCCTCAGGCTTTCTTTTAAATAATTGCTGGGCTCCTCCTTTTCTTTTGCCACAAGCCCTCTCTCCCTCACCCGAATGGTGCAGCCTGAGCTCTGTGCAGGCTATGAGTTGAAAGTACCATACAGCACTTTCACTTTCCAACCGCATAGTATGTGCATGGGCTCTTAGAGAAACCCAGCATGTGAATGCCATTATAGCAAGCTAGTTATAATGGCAGATTATAACAGAGTTTTATTATGGGGGGAAAACATGGAGCCCAGTTGATCTACCTATCTCTATCTCTCTCTCTCCCCCTCTATACAGTGCTCTGATATTTTTCATGAGTGTAGTTGACCTTATGACGTCATGAGTGGTATTAAAGGTCAAACTCCACAAGTGAAAAATATCACAATGTTCCTGTTGGGGCCATGGCATATTCAATTTATGCTATGGACTTTTAAGTGTTGTGTCCTATTTTTTATTTTCTGTCAATTTTTTTTTAATTTAAAATAGGGTTTTCAGATGACTGAGTGGTGTTTCAGGACGACAGAGCAGTTCTCCTTTAAGTCTGACACTCATGCATGCGTCACTGCAACAGTGCATTACTGCGTTTGTGCAGAGTTTAAGTGCAGGGGTCAGCAGAATAGAAGATGTGGCTAGCTTGGGTGCAAGGGCAGCAGTCTGTGAGCATCTTGCGGGAAAAGGTGTGTGGCTCATCATTATCAGAGTGCCAAACGGGTGCAGTGTCAGTGGTGAGACAGGGAACTACAGCAGGTAGAGTAAAGAAAGTGGTAAAATAAGTGAAGGGTTTGGGTGGGGCAATCTAGATATAATGTATGTGACTGTTGCTGCAGCAAAAAAATGGAAGATTTGTTGAGAATGATGTGGTATGAGGCAGGATGTTAGGGGTGTGCTGGAGCTGACATGCTAGTGAGCTTCTGGTTCTACCAATCCTGACCTACAATGCAAATATTTTTGTTACTATGACCTAAAGTAAGAGTATCATAATATTCTCACTCTAGGTCCCCCTAGTGGCAAAAATATTTGCCAGGTGTTGCATATATAGGGAATATTCCATGGGTTAAATTCTCCACATTAACCAGAATTATTGTGGGAACCTAATCCCTATTGGTGGGCTGTGGAAGCGGTGTACTTTGTCCTGCAGTAGCTAGGGTATGGTATTGTGTATTTTACTGGTCCTGATTGGCTGGAAAGCCAGTGAGAAAATGCTGTAGTGGCACAATGCCAGGGCAGTAGTGGGAATAACACCGCAGCTGTGAAAAATAGCATTTTTTATACAATAGGGGTTAGCAAATAACTCACTGAATAAAAATGTGTATTCTCACTGCAGTGAGAATAAACCACTGTGGTGATGTCACCATAGTGGTTTATTTTCACAGCAGTGAAATAAACCACTGTGGTGAGAAATAAACCACGGTGGTGACATCACCACATTGGATTATTTGGGGCCCTATTAAATAGAATACATGATGGGCGAGTGTGGAATGGGAAATATTTGCACTCGTGCATAGTGACCTCTGTTAATATCACCCGTGGCTCTGCTACACCACTCATGATATTACTGGAGGTCACTATGCACTCATGCAAATATTTCCCGTATTCCACACTCGCCAATCATGTAGCCCTTATTTATTCACCGGTGTTATTCATCTCTCCCATAGTATACATCTTTCCATCCACCCATCCATCCTTAGTTTAGGTGACAAAACTACCCAAACCACAGCAGCTTAAGTGCAGTGGTGCCTCTTATCAATGTAGCAGCCTGCTCAACTGGAAACATTAGCAATTAGGAGTCACTGACTGCAACTGATGATGTACTACTGTTCTTGTTCACAGATCCCATAATAATGCAGTTGGGGATATATATAATCACACCAGTCAGAAATAAATAGTTATTTTTGGATGCAAATAAATTTTCACTGAAAACACATATTTCCATTTAGAATGTGTTATTTCCACCTAGAATCTGGACATTTACATGGAGTTTACAATTTAGTTTTTATTTTTTTCTGTGCCTTACCTCCTCAGCTGGGGTGTTCCCTATGGTTCTGTCTTGGCGGCTCCTGCACTGAGTGCTGTGCCCTAGCTCCGACCTCCTCCAACACCCTTTCTTAGGCTACATCGTGCCCCCCACAGCATAGAAGACTGAGGGGTCAGGACAGAGGGAGCACCTAGGAGTGTCCGGTGCAATGTCGCAGAAAGACCTTCACGAGCGCCAGAGGATTCAGGCATTTTTTCCTTCCCCTCAGTTCCCTCCCACAGCACAGGCATGCAGTGACACTGTGGCACACACGCTCCGTGCGCGCATGTTGGATTCCTGCCTACCCACATTGCACACGCAGTTGCAGTATCCCCAGACACTGCCAGGAGCCAGCACCTTCATGGAATTCCCACCCCACCATCCCTGGAGGAGAGCAGTCCTGGGGATGCTCAATCCTCCTCCCTACGATGATCTGAGTCCACACCTGAATCTGGGTCACCGGCGTAGCACGAGATGTGGCGTCCAGTGTCTCAACCCTCAGCACCATCGGGCCAGCTACATGGAGCTTACAATTGGAAAAATAGCAATTTTAAGGAAAAACAAGATAACGGAATATGGGATGGGAGGGGTTAAGCTGGGCACTACTTCTGAGGAAAGATGCCTTGCAGTCATTCATGGGCGACTTTCTAAAACAATCTAGCCAGTGTAACAAGGCCTATAGCACGGCGACCAGGATATTAGGGTGTATTGGGAGGGGTTTCCATAGCAGGAGGAAGGAGGTAATACTACCTCTCTGTAGATCACTGGTGAGAACTCATTTGAAATACTGTGCCTAGTTCTGGAGCTCCTACCCAAGGAAAGGCCAAAACAGGCTGGAGATGGTGCACTGGAGGGTAAGCAAAATGATTCAGGGCCAACAAGGTAGCTCCTACAAGGATCAGCTTGCAGCAGAGAAAATGTACTTGTTGGAGGTCAAAAGGGAGAGGGGCGATATGATGGAGACCTTCAAGTTCCTGAACGGAATAAGCAAGGTAAACTTTGAGGAACTCTTCAGCAGGAATAATGAGTCAAAAACACGGGGACAGGAGTGGATGCTGGTGGAGGAGGGAGTTCACGGGGACATGTGTGGATGCTGGTGGAGGAGGGAGTTCACAGGGATAAGAGTTTATGCTGGTGGAGGAGGGACTTCACGGTGATAGGAGTGGATGCTGGCAGAGGACGTAGTTCACGGGGACAGCAGTGGATGCTGGCTGAGGAGGGAGTTCACGGGGACAGCAGTGGATGCTGGCTGAGGAGGGAGTTCACAGAGACAGGAGTGGATGCTGGCGGAGGAGGGAGTTCACAGAGACAGGAGTGGATGCTGTGAAGGAGGGAGTTCATGGGGACAGGAGTGGATGCTGGCAGAGGAAGGAGTTCACAGAGACAGGAGTGGATGCTGGTGGAGGAGGGAGTTCACAGAGACAGGAGTGGATGCTGGTGGAGGAGGGAGTTCACAGAGACAGGAGTAGATGCTGGTGGAGGAGGGAGTTCACAGAGACAGGAGTGGATGCTGGTGGAGGAAGGAGTTCATAGAGACAGGAGTGGATGCTGGTGGAGGAGAGAGTTCACGGGGACAGGAGTGGATGCTGGTGGCGGAGGGAGTTCACGGGGACAGGAGTGAATGCTGGCGGAGGAGGGAGTTCACAGAGACAGGAGTGGATGCTGGCGGAGGAGGGAGTTCACAGAGACAGGAGTGGATGCTGGCGGAGGAGGGAGTTCTCAGAGACAGGAGTGGATGCTGGCGGAGGAGGGAGTTCACAGAAACAGGAGTGGATGCTGTGAAGGAGGGAGTTCACGGGGACAGGAGTGGATGCTGGCGGAGGAGAGAGTTCACGGGGACAGGAGTGGATGCTGGTGGAGGAGAGAGTTCACGGGGACAGGAGTGGATGCTGGCAGAGGAGAGAATTCACAGAGACAGGAGTGGATGCTGGCGGAGGAGAGAGTTCATGGGGACAGGAGTGGATGCTGGCGGAGGAGAGAGTTCACGGGGACAGGAGTGGATGCTGGCAGAGGAGAGAGTTCACGGGGACAGGAGTGGACACTGGTGGAGGAGGGAGTTCACAGGGACAGGAGTGGATGCTGGCAGAGGAGGGAGTTCTGGAAGGACTTGAGAAAGTTTTATTTTACGGAGAGGGTGGTTATGCTGTGGAACAGCCTGCTGGCGGGGGGGGGGCACAGAAACCATTAATGGATTCAGTCACAGCAGCGCTAAGGGCTTATGAATTATTCAGGGGGTAGCAGTAAGGCAGAAGCAAAAACCCCCATCTATACAACAGGTCTCAGAGTAGGATACGGTATAACAGACTGGATGGACCATGTTTCTACGTGAAACACTAACAAAAATTTTACAAATAGTGTGGTGTACATATCAAATACATAATTAGTTGCAGTGGAATAACACATTTATGTCCACACGTGAGTGGTACGACCTTCACAGCCAACTCGTGAGTCATGGATCTTGTCACTCACTGGTGGGGATAAATGTGTTATTCCCCTATAGTCCATGGGTAACAGGGAGGGTCATGATGCTTCCCATCCCCTTAAGCTTGCAGCCTAACAGAAAACTTTTCTAGGCTTTTACTTTGTTTATTTTCCAGGTGGGTGACAGACGCTGGCAAGGAATTTCTGTGTCCCCTTGCAGTCTGTTAGCAGGACGGGGAGGAAAACGAAGAGGCTACACATTCAATTCTCCTACATTTACTGACATAACTGTAGTTTCAAATTTCAAACAATAATTAAAAATTAGTTTAACAGAATTGTCCACTTCAAATAAAAAACAATAGGGGCTGCAGTGCTGATTCTAAGAACTCTTGCTGTTTTAAATGTAAAAGAAAATACTCTGAATTATTTGGTGTTGAAAATGTTGCCATACATTTGTAGGTAAAGGATACCAAAATTTTTTTCTTCTGTGATGCTGCCTTTTTAAAAACCCTCCAGCAGAACTCTGTAGGTATAGGTTGATAACTAGCTTTACCTTAATTTTTTATTTAATACTGTTTAGTAGCCATTGACAATCTTCAGGGATGTCCAGAAGGTCTGAAAGCCCTGCCCTGAGCCTAAAATAGCAGCAGAGTACATGCTACACGCAAGTTAAATTTTAATACACATGATAAAGTAATCGGATAGGATGAATTGTGGGCGTGGAAACATGCTTCATGTGCAGTCTGATCACAAGGAGCAATCTCTCTTGAATTACCTCATCACGTATTACATGCTCAGCCACTTCAGATTCGGGACAGGATTTTTGGAGTGCTTCCCGACATCTCTTAAAATGTAAAATGCCATGAAGCGGTAGTGCAGTAAATCAAAACATTTAGGGTAAAGGTTATCAGTCACTACTGTTCAAGGAGGGCTACAGTTATATGAAAGGGTTTTTAAAAAGGAACCAGCACAATAAAGGGTTTAGGTATCCTTTAATAATAAAGGACAATTTATTACACAGATACATACATAAATGTAAATGACAGAAAAATGGATAGTGTCACATTCGTTTAAATGCATTTGCTCATTCAGGTTTTCATGTAGCATTGCATTTCATAATATATTATTCTCCTTTATTTCAGGATAGGTTGCATACCTCGAGAGAAGACTACAGCTGGGGAGCTGATGCAGACGAGTGCTGATCACCTGTCCCATCACTGGAACATGTAAACTGCAGTACAGTTCTGCGTAGCAGAAAACAGTATGGAAACGACCAGGACTTCCCAGTTCCACAGGACTACATTTTCAGTTAGAAAGCTCTGAACGCTTGCTGCCCTCCATTATGGAGAGAACCCAGTCTCTAATCCTGTTGGGTGCCACTGACTGCAACACTGTGGCTGTTTGGAAGAGTGTGTCCTTATCTTTACTTATACTGGGCAACTACAGTAAATACAATACAGGCTTCAGTAGAATGAAGATAATATAATGAAAACCACACTTGTACACACCGTGTTGAAAACGGTTGGTGACTTTCTTCCATGGAGAGGGAACGATTTGCAAAAACACAGGTGAAACTCCTGGTGGTTTAGGTTACTGACTCCCTGTTGTCCAGTAGGTACAGCATGGTCTCTGGATGCTCCATATAACTGACCAAATTAACATCTTATTCAACGTGTTAATGAAACAACTGTAATCTCTGAAAGGCTCATGGGATTTCCACAGCACTAAATGCACTTTTGCCCTCAGGGGTATCACTATGACCAACTTTTGTTTGAAGTTAGCCGGTAAACTTTGCTTGTGTACTTTGTACAGTTCCCTAAGAGGAGTATATCCACGTGTTTGATCCAGTCTGTGTCAACAAAGTGTATTAGGTTTGCTAGCTGTTGCAAATGTACTTTTGATTTCTGTAGCCGTAGTTGCTGCAGACCATTCTTCCCTGAGTTATCACATACTTAAAAGACCAAGGTATAATGAGCAGTGTATTACAAATTAGTGACAAACATGTACTACACTATAGACATGCTCTATATTTAGCTGGTCAAGAACACTGCTGTGTGTGGTAAGCCATTAGTTACAGTGCACTTAAGGATCTGCATTATCAATGGTTTTTTTTTTTAAGAGGTTTTCACTTAAAAAAATTCCTCCCCCTTTCCTGAGTCTGTAGCTTACCCTCTGGTTTAAACATCCTTATATGTGAAGCGTTTAGTTGTTTAATATATTTGTAGTATGATCCCTCGTAAAAAACAGCATGGAAACCCGCAGCCAAAACACCCGTACTTCCTTACCAGTAGGCATAATCCCCACTACTTTCAAGTCATGTGATGTCAGTTCTAGAATAGCGATGATGCACCTCATAGCTTGCTATTGGTTTTGGCATTCATTATTAAACATTTTTATGTTAGTTTTGAGAAAAGAAAGTCATCGCCAACCAACAAGGACCTCGTTAGTTGAGTGATGACTTTCTTTTCTCAAAACCGGCACGTAAAAGTGTTTAAAAACGAATGCCAAAACTGGCCCCATTATAGCCTATGAGGCGCGCCCCCACGCTATTCTATGACTGACATCACATAATGTGCGAGTGTGCCTACTAGTAAGGATGTTCGGGCATTTTAGCTGTGGGTCTCCATGCTGTTTTTTACGAGTGATAACACTACAAATATATTAAACAACTAAATGCTGCACATATAAGGATCTTTAAACCGGAGGGTAAGCTACAGAATCAGGGAAGGGGGGAGGAATTTTTTTAAGTGAAAACCTGCTCTTTAATTCATAATTTTGTACTTGTGTACCAAAACATTCTAAAAGTGTATGCAGTCCTAAGCACCCAGGCTTCAAGCTGTTTTAAAGCATTTGTAAAATTAAATTGTATCTATAATTAGTACGGTAGTTCTCAATACCTAAATTAATTAGTAACCCCTGTATTTCTTAGGTGCAGTATGTACATTGTTCATTTGTTGAAGATGTTGCAGCATAAATAAAAGTTATCTATTTTTGTAACAGACTGACAAGATATATATAACTGACAAAAAAAAAGTTGTTGGTGACCGTTACCAGCTTCAGTGATAGTAATCTACTACAACATCACTGCCTAATGCTGTTCCCTCCCATGTCTGGAATATTTGTGGTTGTGTGCAATAGGTACATTATCATAATAGAATCATTCATTTTACTGAGGTTTAAGACCACATGTTAAAGGAAAGCTACCAGGAAGCTCAATTACATGGTCGGAACACAGTTCGGTGCTTCAGAACCGCAACCCCAGCAGTTAAATGATAAATTTAACAATTTGCTTACCTCATTACTCGTAAATTCCTATAACTCTGTGGGTGCAGATGGTATTTTGCAGTAAGGAGGCACACACATGGCATTTAGACTAATTTTGTAAAAATAGCACTGGGCATGGTAGGTACAGAGATTATTCAATCTCTGTCAGTATGGGAGCGATACAGGAGGGAGCAAAGCCGCATCTGTATATTGCAGTATTTGCAGCCGTGATCTTCCAACGGCCCATTCTACCTGTTGCAAAATGCCATCTGCACCCACAGAGTTATAGAAATTTACAAGTAATGAGGTAGGCAAACTGAACTTTGCTCCGATCCTGTAATTGAGCTTCCCGGTAGTTATCCTTTAAGTAGCATTTTATGGACCTGTCACCCTGTGTATCAAATCCAGAAATGTTCAACGTGCCCTTACTAGAGTTCTTAACAAAGCAAACAAAAAAAAAAAAATTCGAAATGAGCAGAAAGTATAGTGTTAACTAGATAACATCAGCCTTGGGATAGTTTGCAGCCAGTCAAGTTGTTTTATTAGTATGTATACACACGTAATAGGCAATTCCATTTCTTTTAATACTGCTAGTAATAGCAGTACTGTACTGCCCAACTGTCCTTAATGTACAGGATCTGTATTTTTGCCTCAGGACCTAGAACTTCACATGCTGTTCAGCCCAAAATGTCAGGCGCTGCCAAATGGTAGCACTTGTTTCCGTATTCCAGTTTTGATGTGTTTTAAGATTCTAGATCTGTTAACTAAAGTGCGACCTGTTCTATGCACAGCTAAAATGTTCTCTTGAAATCAAGTTCAGAATGTCCACAGCTTTACAGTGGCAATGAACCTACTCTGGGGATGTGGTAATATGATAATCATACTCATGGGGTTAGGCACTCGAGGTGTGAGGGCCATATGCCACTTCCCTCTTTGCCTCACAGACTTTTTACATAGAAACTTAAAATCTGACATCAAGTCTTACCGTGTTTATTATCTGCTTATGGGCCTGCTGATCAGTTCTCCTTCAACCAGCATCTAGCGGAGTACTGTCAACCCCTCACCCAGATTACTTCCTGGAATGGGGCCCCACACATCACTGTCTTGCTGGGCCTTGTTCTCCCATTATGGGCCAGCTGTTTGGGGCCCTGAGAAACCTGGATCAAGCGACTGCGGAGAGAGACCCATGGAGGCCAGTGCGGCATCATCTGCCTACTGGTCACCTGTTTTTCTCCATCTGTCCCGCCCAATCAGAGCAGGTGCACTTATGATGCAGTAGGATGATGTCCTGTATGACGTGCTTGTACCCATACGTGCTCCTCACCTAAATGTGCCTGGTCTCCCTGCTGCAGCTGCGGTCACCCAGGAGGGAGGCATTCCCAGGTAGGCCTGCAAAGACCTGGGCTCCTTTATTGAGGCCAAGATTATACCAAATGACCCATACTTAGCCTCAAGAGAAGAGCAGCACCAGTATTTGGCAAACTGGGGCTTTAATAAGCTCCAAGGCCTATTAACAGACAGTTGACTTCCCAGCTGTGATGCGAGCTATGAGGGATTGTAGGATGCTACCTTGCAGCTTTTGTTTACATTTGGAATCCGGGGGAGGAGAATGGCAGGATTTACCTGATTTTTACAAAGTGACCAAAATAATTAGCGATAAAGTGCTTATTGGATGCAGCCCCTGCAATATGTGTGGGATTAGTTACCCTCTAATGGTACATACTGCATATACTGTATTTGTAAATAAAATTTAATGACTGTGTTTTCTACTATGTTCAAATGCAGAGCATGTACCAGAAAGCAGGGTAAGGTTTAAGTATCCCTTAGAGCAAATGTTAGAGGTGGGGTAACTTCTGTGGCAAGAATGCACCAAGGTCTGCTAAATCTTAAAATAAACAAGTCCCCTGGCCCAGGAGGGATTCACCCAAGGTGGCATCCCTGGCTGAAGTATTCAACAGCTCCTTAAAAACTAGGGAGGTACTGGAAGGTAGCAGATGTGTTACCACTCCACGAGGGATGGAATGAAGAGGAGCGGGGGAACTACAGACCAGAAAGGCTCATGTCCATTGCAGGGAAGTTGTTGGAAACTATATTGTTAAGGAACATATATTCTGGGTTTACTGGAATCACTGGGCTGCAGGACAGGAGCAGCGCAGGTTTGTGAAGGGCAGATCGTGTCAAATGAATGAGACTGATTTCTGTCAATTCGGTGGATAGGCCTGGTGGTGGAGGTACTCTACTAGGACTTCAGTAAGGCCTCTGATTCATAGGAATCTTAGGAAATTACAAGTCAAGAAGCTTATGCCATGTAGACTTGACCATATCCTTCACGTAGTGGTCTAGTGCGATTTTAAATTTTGACATACTGTCACTATACACCACCGTAGCTGGTAAACTATTCCACTCAGAAACAACCCTTTGGTTAAACCAGTGTCCCCTTTGCTTCTTTTTAAAGTGTATCCTTTTCAGCTGCTTGTTATGTCCTCTGAAGTCCCTTTTATGTATCCTTGCTTCTAGTCCCAGGCATTCCTAAAGGTCATTACTTTCATAGGCCCTGTAGATGAGGCACATGTCACCTCTCCGCCTTCTGTATCTGAGGGAAAACATATCCAGATCTTTCAGCCTATTGTCCTAGCCTGATGTTCTTACATTTGCTAACATTTTCATAGCTCTCCTCTGTGCCCTTTCCAGTCTATCTATTTGACCTTGTGCAAAGGGTGGCCAAAACTGTGCACAATACTCCATGTGCGGTCTGACCAAACCACAATACAGAAGCATCAAAACCTCCCTCTCCCTACTCCGGATGGTTCTGGAGATACAGCCTAGAGTCCTACTGTCCCACACAAGAGGTTAGTAAGGAAGGTTGAGGGAGCTGGGGCTAGGGGGACAACTAACCAGAGGGATAGGGAACTTTTTGGAGAGCAGAATTTCTAGGTTGGTCCTGAACAGCAAATTCTCTGGAGTAAAAGAGGTTACCAATGGGGTCCCGCAGTGGTCTGTTCTAGGCCCCTCACTCTTCACCATGTACATCAGTGGCAAGTGCAAAGACTAACAGTGCAAAGTGTGTTCCTTTGCAGATGACACCAAGCTTTGTGGGAGGGTGGACAGTGTGGAAGGTGCAAGACAAAAAATGAAAGGGGATGTAAAGAAGTTTGGGGAAATGATCATGCATATGGCAATTAAAATTGAAGTCCAAGAATTTTAAAGTCATGCACACTGGTAACAAGACTCTGAAAATGGAATATTGGATCAACTGGATTGGTTTGGGAGCTGAAATTCAACACCAAAAAGTACAAGGTGATACACATAGGGAACAAGAACCCCAGAACATGGTAACCGAATACTGGATGGGTGGGGGTTAACCTGGGCACCACTTCTGAGGAAGTGACTCCCTTAAACAATCTAGCCAGTGTAACAAAGCCTACACTAAGGGAAATGGGATGCTGGGGTATACTGGGAGGGGTTCTGACAGCAGGAGAAAAGAGGTATTACTACCTCTCTCTACAGCATTGGTTCAAGTTCCAGAAAGGAATGAACAAGGTGAACTGCAAGGAACTATTCAACAAGAGTAGTGAATCTAGAATAAGGTCACCAGTCAATACTGGGGGGGGAGACAGGACGAACACGAGAAAGCTTTTTTATTTAACAGAGACAGTGGTTGAGACATGGAACAGTTTGTCAGCAGAGGTGGTGGGTAACAAAACAATTCATGGTTTCAAATATGGTTGGGGCAGAGTTAAGGGCTCACTTAGGAGGATAGCAGTAAAACGGGGAGTAACAGGGTGGGTAGTGAAAAGACACCATATGAACAAAAGGTCTCGGGGATATGACAGGGTGTTACTAGCAAACTGGGTGGACCACTGTTTTTTTTCTGCCGTCACAGTCGATGTTTATATTATGCTCCATGTTATATTGTATATAGATGGTGTGTGTGTGTATATGTATTTGCATTTGCTGTATATGATTTTCCACATCCCCTACCCCCAGCACACATCTGGAAATGAGCTGTTAGCAACTTAGTATGTCTTTGCCTGGGAAACTTTTGAAATAAATAAATATCAATGAGGTAAGGGTAGAGCAATCTAGAAAAGAAACTGACTTGGCGATAATCAGCAGTGGTATTTTCAGGGCCACCTTCTAATGCAGCAAGGCAAATGGAAAAGCCAACAGAATGCTGGGGTGTATCTGGAGGGGCTTTACCAGGCACATGAAGAATGTGATTATGCCACTCAACAGTTCTGGTGAGGCCACACTTCAAGGACTGTGTTCAGTTCTGGAGTCCTGACCTAAAAAATGACAGGGACAGACTGGAGACCATCCAAAAGAAAACCTCTAAAATGGTACAGGAGCAACAGGGAACACTGAAAGAGGAAAGATTAAGTAAGCCTAAATATGTCTTCTGGAGGAAAGAAGGGAGATACGACTGAGACTCACATTTCTACAGGGATATGATAGGGCAGAGGGGGCATAACTGCAGATTTGTTTTGGGCAAATTTAAAAAAGGACGTGAGAAAGTATTTCACAGAGAGGTTAGAGAAAAATGTGGTTGCTAGGTTCAAAGCTGGCTGGGATAGTTTCAAAGAGAGCAAAAAAAAGGGGGGGGGGGAGTAGTTTCAAGGTAGGGTCCCAGCGCAGACTGGATGGATTTTGTATCTCTATCTGCCCTTACATTTCTATTTGCAGAGTTGGGTAAAAATACTGCAGTGAGGCCTCCAGTAAATTGCAGTTGCCACACTTGAAGGCTACCAAGTTTGGCTGGCCTGCTGGAGTAGCAGTAGCACTACTACTTGGAACGCCAGTGATCAAGTTTTAAAGATGAGCCTGGGTTATTGGTGGGCCTGGCGGAGGTGGCAGAAGGGAGGTGGATGGACTCGGGTGCACCATGGGTGACCACAGCTGGAAGTGCAAGCTGGAGCCACAGATCTGGGAGGGACTCTGGCGGCATGATTATAGCATCAGCAAGGGTTTTGACATCGGGGTTGGGGGGGGGGAACACGACTGAAAACGAAAAAAACCATCACTGTGTAGAATGCTGTCCGCCACCAGTTGCAGGCTCTGCACTGCCTAGCCGACCGAATACCCAAACTCTGCCAGGGTTTAAGGGGAGTGGCTCCCAGTGGCCGTTCCCATAGGAGGTTATCTGTGGGAACACGTGACATGCAGGTAAGTCCTGGAAATGGCGGGTGATGGGGCTGGGTGCCTGGACGGACCAGTGAGGGGCCGGTGGAGATACAGGAGGCAAAAAGCATACTAAATTTAACAAAAAAAGCTATCAAGTTTTCAGGCTCCAGTGTTGCTGTGCTAGACCATGTTTTACATGATCTAACATTACTGTTCACATTAAAAAAGTGCAAATATCATTTGACACCTAATTTATTCATATAACATTGCCATAAATATGAACTTAAGGTGCCAGTTTGGATACAAATTTAGATGCAGACCCAAGAGGAGCAGCAGCTGCATCTGGCCCTTCTGACACTACGTCCCTTGTTCTCTGCCAGAATCCTTTGATGGATCCTAACACACTGTTCTTCTTACAAACTGACTCTGTGGTATGCCACCTTGGAGTATACTAAATGGCCACATGTTTAAGATTAACTGTATGTCTTCACTTTTTATTCACCTTTTTGGGTCAGCTTAGGTAGATAATGACTACTATCTTAACCAATATGACGTATGGAATCACAGTCCAGCCTTCCATTTTGGCTTATTATTGTCAAATATGGTGCACTGTTTATTTCAGAATGCCAGTTCCTAGAACACAAGTCTAATTATTTATGAGAAACATGCATACCGATTGGCCAGTGTACTGGGCATTAATCCCGTAGAAATGCCTGGTACAGCTTGGTGGTATGTGCACATTTGTAAACTTTCTAAAAAAAAAAAAGATATTTTTCCTTCTTTCTAATGCAATTTGACTAATAACTGCAATAATGCCCTTACAACCGGGCATTTCCATGAGCTTACTGTACTTGCTAGGATTAATGGCCCTCAGCCAGGCATCAATCACTTGGAAATGCCCGGCTGTTTGGGCATTATTACCAAAGTGTATTTCTAGAACTTCACTCGTGTCATGAACGTTTATATTGATCTGTGAGGTAAACCACAGTAAAAGGACTGATGCTGTGAAGTCCTCGCCTGTAACTGCCTACTCAATACCTTTTTTACCTATTTTCTGTAGCACACATTAAGTGTTGCTGCTTAATGCCCTCTGAGTTAAAGAGTTTTATGCTATTTGTGTAAACCATTTGTTACTGCCTGAGATCAGTAACTCCTTCAAGGAGGCAGTATAGCACAGTGGTCTAAGGCTCTGAGCTGCAAATCTGGTGACATCCAGCAGACCAGACCTGGGTTTGAATCCCACAGCTTCCACTTGCATACGGAAACAAGCTTTGGCTTACTGTGCCTTTCCTGGTTACACAATTTCCCCTTGAGCAACCATATGCAACTCATCAGTGTGTTATTGAGAGATGTTTGCGTGCCTCAGGTGAACTGTGAGGCAAAGTGGCATGGTTGCAACCACCTGAGAAGCGGTGCTGTTGAATCATAATGCACACCCTGAACTGATGAAGGTTTTGTGGTTTTTTTTGGGGGTGTAATTTGTTCCAAGCTCTGCTGCTGCACGATATGCGATCGTATTTGTGATTTTTCGCTTTTCTCCCAATTGTTTGTAACTCACTGTGCAGCTCATGTTTTCTTTTTTGGATGTTACAACAGCAGCATAGTTTTAAATGATACTTAGGTGTCCTTATTTTACGAAGGCAGATTATAAGCAAATCTGGAACTGTAGCACATATTATTGTTACTGTATCCTAACCAGGACATCAATGTAAATGAGTGCAAGCTCTATGATTCTTCCCCCCTCCGATGCAAATCAAAATAGTGACCTGAAACCTCAGAGGAAAAGCTCTATTGTTTCCTATCGGACGTTTGGGAACACGGCTTTGGCAATATAATATACTTTGATCTCAGTCCACGTTATGTCATTTACATTTGGAGACAGGATAATGGCCATATCTCAAACAAAACAGCATACTTTTTTTTTCTTTTCGGCCTCCTTATGCCCCCTTCCTTTGAGCCTTCCCAAGGTCACCACTGTCTGCTACCTGGCACCAGCTTTCAGACTCCCTCTGGTCCTCCATGTCACTATAAGTCTGGCACTAGTTGGGGGGGGGGGCAGTGGGGACCTGGCAGAGGGTGTTGCTGCAGAACAGGGTGGCCTAGTGACTGCCAGGAGCAGTTTCCTTGTCCAGGTCTCATCCCTCTCTGTGTGCATGCATCTGCCGCAGTGGCCTGAGGGAGGGACATCCAGTAACGTGTGGCCATTCATGCAGCCAAGGATGTCCCCACAATCGTAGGCACTGTTGTCATGGCAGAAAATGAATATGGGCGGAAATCTGTCTTAATTAAAAAGTTTTCCTAGATACTGAAGAATCTAATAAATATTTTAGTTTGGTGACGCATACTGTTTACGTGAAATGGGCTGATGAGGCATGCCAGAGAGTTACACAAATTTGTTACTGAATTTAAATTATGGACCCAGTCCATTTTTTAATATCCAAACTGGTTTCATTACTGTCATTTTCTTGTGCGTCCACACAGACTGAATACAGAGGGAAAGGTTAAAATGTTGAACATTCGGTTTGGGGTGTCTCCCCTCCCCCCCCACAAGAAAATCTATATACAGTATATAATATTAAAAAAGGTGTGCTGTGACTTAACTCCAAGTAACCCCATTCTTAGATATGGTTGTCCAGTAAATATTTCTGATACATCTTTGCTAAATTTCTTCTTTTCTAAATCCATTGTAAATTTAGTGCTTGGTTGTTTTAAATACCCAAACTCTCTGTTTCTCTTCAGAGTTGATACAGTGTGGTAGGTAGACATGTGGCATCAGTTACTTCTGTACTGACTACCTGAAGGAGCCATCTATTGTCAGGGACAAGGGGCAACTTGGTATTTGGCTTCTTTTGAAAAACTGAATCATGACAAAAAAAAATGGGCATTGGTTTTATAACGAGTGCTACTTTTCTCTGAGGCCACTGTATGCATTTGATTTGTACCCTGGGGCCTAGCTACTAAGAAATGTTAAAGTACTAATAACTCCCTATTAAGTTCGGAGGATTTGGTTTCCTAAAGATTTTGCCACCACTTCGTAAGAACTCTTGAAAAAAGAGGCAAGAATTTAAGTGAAGTAGTATGCCCTGAATTATAACATGGATGTGTTCTTGCCCCAAACCTGGTTTTCATTAAATATCGGTAAGTCCATTGCTGAGCACAAGTTGAAAGAGGCATTCATTGCCTGTGCAGAAGTTCATAGCTCCTCCAGTGCCACCTTTCAAAGAAGGCTGTTAACTGCAGAATCACATCAAAATATTGGAGATAAAAATATAACAAACCATTATTAATAAAGGGTCTCATCATCAACTCGGTTAATCCCAGCACTGACCAGTCCTGTAGTTACCTGCTAACAGCATATCTTTTTTTCTCTCCTTTAAAAAATAATTGCAGCTAGGCAGGGTAGATATGCTTATACTACAGGCAAATACTGAAGGGGTATGTCTGATAACTTAGATATGAAAGTCACGTTTTTTTCAACTAAATGCTGGAATATTTGTTCACAAAAGGTTACTTCCATTTGAACATGTAGCCCTTGGCGAGACCAGACTCTGGCTATGAAGCTAGTTTTGCTGAACACCTAAATGTACCCCTTTAGCTCGCTCACTTCAGGGATTATGAGGGTCTAAAAAATACTCCTTGATCCACAATAATCTTACTACAAGCAATCCTTATTGCAGTCATGCATGATCCTCTAGAGGAAACACTAATCTGGTGCCTCTGCTAATATACTCATGGTCTACAGTTTCCAGATCTCCTTCGAGTGGCCCCTCGGCGCTGCTTTTTGTTCTCTTGCCGTTAATGCCAGCAGTATGAGAGCCAGAAGATCCATTGGCAGTTATTTCCGTATTGCCGTAGGTCAGGGTAAGGTCACTGTCATTGAGAATAAGGTCAGAGTCATCATCTTGAAGCTGCTCTCGATTCTAGAGAAAGTTAAAAGAAAACATGCTTATTTGTCATTGATTTGTAACACCTCTCTTGACAAAAGCAGCATTACTTCTGACCAAAAAATTAGTAGTTTTATTTATTTTATTCATATGCTACTCAACTTGAGACTTGAATCAACTGAGTGCTGCGCCCTTCCAGCTGAACATTTTCCCACTGATTACGAAATCAAGAAGCAGCATAAACATCAACACTCTTACAACTGCACAAGCCTATTACTGGATTCCTGTTGTTTGTCTCTATCACTATTATCAAAACACATATTTCAAACTTGTTGACTTCGTATATGAGGCAATAATGTGATTGCTGAGTGAATAAAGTCCAATGCTGAAGTCCGAATATGTTGCCTTCACGAGACAGTCACATTACTGCCAAGGATAGTGAGCCAACTAGCACATTATCATGATTATGCTTCATGTAGTACTGTTTTTGTCCCTAGGTAAGTATATATTAACTCAACTCCTCCCCACTCCCTGCACTTGTTTAGAGTTGCTGCTGTTAGTGCAGACCTATCAGAATATGAAGATGTCACTGCTATCATTTTATTGACAATAAAATGACTATTCCACAGCAGACTTACAACAGTTGTCATTTTATTCTCAATAAAATGACTGCTGAGAGCTCAGAACAAACTGTAACTCTGGCTTGTGACTGGAGGCGAGGATCCACATGTAGAATAATAGCAATTATACTACATGTGGACCTTTTACTCCAGTCAGAAGCAAGGGTTATGTGCACTTTATTTCTTAGCAAACTCAAATCGGTCATTTTATTCTCAATAAATGACAGCAGTGACATCATCCTCCTTGCATTCTGACTGGTCTATACTCACAGCAGCAAACACATGAAGCTGTGCTAGCTGAGTCACTATCCTCTGCAATAATGGGACTGTCTCGTGAAGGCTTTTTTTTTTTTTAGTTTACAGTTTCTAGTTTTTTCAATTTTTCACCCGTCCCTGCGCTGACATATGCGTGTGGAGGCACATGCACACCAGGCACTGTGGAGCACCCCTCCATACTAGCTGCCCACTTCCCCACCTGCGCCACCACCAGACCTCCACCTGGTGGTGACAGGACTATGAGCGGGACAGTGTCCACCCCAGGAGAGGAGAGCTGCCGATAGGCGGCTCAAGCCTGCTCCTACCTTTCCCGATGATCCGAGGTCGTTCCTAAACCCGGGTTGCTGGCGTGACACGAGGTAAGGCTAGATGCCTTAACCATGTGCACCACTGGGCCGGCTGTGAAGGCCTATTTTTTCAGAGAAGGTGCACAAGAACAAGGGAGCATGCAATGAAGCTGGAAGGGAGGAATTTAGAAGGGATGTGAGGCAGTACGTCTTTACTGAAACAACCGTGGATGCCTGGAATAAATTTCCAGCAGATGTGTTGGGGGCGAAAACAGTGGCGGGCTTCAAACATGTATGTGATAGGCACACAGGACTCTTGGTAGGAAAGCGATGTAGGGGGGTAGCTGGAGATCAGGTAGGGTCTGCAGTGACTGCTCAGGCAGAGAAAAATTGGCAGACTAGGTGGACAAAGTGGTTCTTATCTGCTGACAGATTCTATGTGTCTGTAAATTGTCTGGCTTTCAACCTCATACTTTATTCAATTTACAGTCACGTTACTGTCCTGTATAATGACCCATCTAACATATTATCAATTAATTATACAACATGTGGACCCTCTCCTCCTGTCACAAGCCAGAGTTAAAGTTTATTCCACAGCAAACTCACAGCTGTCATTTTATTTTTAATAAAATGACTGCTAGCTCACAACAGTCATTTTATTGTCATCTTCATCCTGACATCTATTTAATGATAGAGTTTTACCAGGGAAGACTTACTGAAACACAACAGCTTGTTTCCAGATGCATCTACAACAGCATGTATACAACAACAGTAAAACACGTACATAGGAGGACAAGGGGAGAAATGGGGCTTGCAAACCACATAGAATCCCTTAGGGCACCCGGATGGCCTCTCTCTCCCCAACCCCACACAGGGACCCTGCATGTTACATTTGCAGAGGAGTGTTGAAACTCAGGGTAAATGAAATTAAAGTGGTCCCTGCCCCCACTGCTGTACGGGGGTGGGGGGGGGAGACAAGGGAACTTTGTTTTGTAATATGCCATGTAACACTCCAACTATATGTATACCAACCTCAATTCTGATGTTGTAATGATGCACATATTCTTCTTAATAAAAACATATTTACCAAAAAAAAGGTACAGAAATGATAAATTAACAGTATAAATAAATTTAGTTTCATAACAGCTACAAATAATTTACATTGAATATTCAGATAGGTGCAAAACAAGGAACAAATATACATGGTTTACAAAAATCTGTGTTGCACCAAGACAACATATACAGGTTACTCACCTGTAACAGGAGTTCCAGGAATGGTATATGTTGTTCATCCACACTGTCTGCCAGGTTCCTTGACACTTTAAATCTTGCCGGAAGGTCTTCAAGCTGGCTCCTCCCACCCACCCGGGTGGTAAAACTCTCGGCTCTGCCCCATGACGCCAGATCTAGCCCGCTGGAAGACAAGTTGTGCGTGCACGGGAGGTCGTTAGAGATGTGGGGATGAACAAATATACCATTCCTAGAACTGTTACAGGTGAGTAACCTGTATTTCTAGGGACATGGATATGTTGTTCATCCACACTGTCTGGCAGACTCCTAGCAGTTCTCCGGGAGGAGGGAAGCAAGGCACACACCCCCTACTTGGGAAATAAAGACTGGAGAACTGAGGCCCCAAAACCAGCATCCCGGCGTGACTCAAGGTCGATGTGGTAGTGGGTGATGAAGGTGTGTGCTGACTTCCAGGTAGCAGCCCTGCAGATTTCCTGGATAGGGACATCCCTGGAAGCAGCCACCGATGCAGCGGTATGGTGGGAAGAATGAATAGATAGGTCACTGACAGAGCAAAGGCTGATGGCACATTTATAAGGTAGAAAAAGAAATGGGCAGACTGGATGGGCCTTGTGGTCCTTATCTGCCGTCAACTTCTATGTTTCTATGTTCTCTTATCCCTCTGGGAGGCTCTATGCCCGCCAACCTATAGCAGAGATCTATGCAGGAGGTGACCCACCTGCCTATCGTCTGCTTGGCTGCAGGTCTGCCAGGTGCGGCTTCAGCGTAGGTGACAAACAGCTGGTGAACCTCTCCCCGAACTTCAGCCATCCGCTCCTTATAGTAGCGAGCACTCTTCTAGGGTCCAAAGTATGGAGCCTATATTCGGCCCTCGAGGTGTGATTGGGGTAGAACACCGCAGAGTCAACACTGGTTGGTGAAACTCCCACACCACCTTCGGAAGGAATTTGGTGGGGCGGCGACAACCTTGTCTCTGTGGAAGACCAGATAAGGAGACTCGATGGAAAGCACCTGGAGCTCTCCCATCCTTCTGGCTGACATGATAGCCACCAAGAAGGCGGTCTTCCACGACAGGTGAGAGATGTTACACCTGTGCATCGGTTCGAATGGCTTGCCCATGAGCTTAGCCAATACCAGCAGTAGATCCCATGGAGGTGGAGGTTCTCGCACCGGAGGGGATATGTGATCAAGGCCTTTGAAAAAGTGCCCGAGCACCTTCTCCTGTGCCACTGACTGCTTGCCGGCCCACACCCAGTAAGCAGAGATGGCTGCCAGGTGCACCTTAAGGGTCGTCGACTAAAGCCCTTGCTAAGAAAGGGGCCACAGGTAGTCCAGAATGCTTGCCAAGGAACAGGAGGAAGGGTCCAGGCCC
Organism: Neoceratodus forsteri; assembly: GCA_016271365.2. Taxonomy (NCBI): domain Eukaryota; kingdom Metazoa; phylum Chordata; order Ceratodontiformes; family Ceratodontidae; genus Neoceratodus; species Neoceratodus forsteri. The sequence goes on along the minus strand of CM057458.1, from coordinate 297,554,851 downwards.
TTGCCCTGACACCAAATGGAGAATCTCTTCCATTTGAAAGTGTAGCATTTTCTGGTCGCGTCCCGTAAGGAGTCCTCAACGACGTTGAGGACCTCGTCGGAAAGACCCAAGGCCTGGAACTCTAGCCACTCAGGAACCAGGCCGTCAGGTGCAGGGATTGAAGGTCCGGATGGAATACCTTCCTCTGATTGACTGAGATCAGCTCCAGGCGGGCTGGAAGCCGCCTCGGGAGCCTGGAGCAGAGACTGAGGAGATCTGGATACCAGAACTGGCAGGGCCAGTCTGGGGCTACCAGAATCACCTGCGCCTTGTCCCTCCTCGCCTTGAGAAGCACCTTGTGGATCAAGGGAAATGGGGGAAAGGCGTAGAAGAGGCCCGGGGTCCACGGCCTCGAGAAGGCATCCCCCTGCAGCGAGCCCTGCTGAGGGGGCGGGCATGAAACAGTCTCAGCTTCGCATTCTCCTGAGGCAAACAGGTCCACCTGAGGTGTACCCCAGTGGGAGAACAGATCTGTACTACCTCGCAGGAGAGACCACTGGGACGCAGCTTCATCCCCGCCTAGGCATCGGCCAGGGTGTTGGAGGCTCCTGCCACATGAATGGCGAGGAGATCCACCTCAGGCTGCGAGACGCAGTGACTAAATGCGGAGAGCTTCCTGCACAGAGGCATGGAGTGCGCCCCGCCTGGCAGTTTAGGGAGTACATGGTCGTGGTGTTGTCCGCCTGACCTGAACCACTTGACCCCATAGAAATGGAGCCGAAGGCGTGAGGGCTAGACGAACCGCCTCAAGCTCCAGCAGGTTGATGTGGCATCGGACTCCCGAGGGGACCAGAGGCCGTGCGCCTGTGCTCCCCAGATGGGTACCCAACCCATCAGAGAGGCATCGGCCGATAGAGAGACTGTCGGCTCAGGGCGGACAAACGGATGCCCTCCTGCAGATGCTGGAACGGTCCACCACTGGAGAGCATTCCACATCCCCGCGGCCACTGTCACTAGCTGATCCAGAGGATCAAGTGTTGTGACCATTGGCTGGCCAGCCCCATTGAAGGAGATGATGAACCAGCGGGCCCAACGGACCATGCTGGTGCAGGCCGCCATGAGGCCCAGGAGGCACAGGAAGTCCCGGGCAGGGCACGATTGCCCAACCTGAAATGATTGGGCAGAGGAGGAAAGAACCTCAGCCCTGTCCGCTGGGAGCCGTGCTCTGGCTCGTAGAGAGTCGAGCTCTGCCCCGATGAATTGGATCACCTGCTTTGGCATGAGTTCCGACTTGGCCTCATTGATGAGGAGGCCAACCTGAGAGCAAACTTGGAGGGCCAGATCTCTGGACCGCTCCACCTCCGTTCTGGAGGGGGTTGCAATCAGCCAGTTGTCCAGGTAGGGGTACACCCGACCCTTCGCCGCCACAGGAATGCTGTCACCGCTGCCATGCATTTGGTGAAGACCCTGGAGCTAGGGAAAGGCCAAGAGCATGGCCCGAACTCAGAGGGATCTCTGCCCTGAAGCGGAGGAATCTCTGGTGGGACGGACGGATTGGGACGTGAAAGAACGTGTCCTGAAGGTCCAGAGAACAGAACCACACGCCTCGTTCCAAGGATGGGATTATCTGAGCCAGAGTGACCATCCTGAAGGTCCGAAACCTTAGGAACCTGTTCAGGTCGTGCAGGCCGAGAATGGGGCGCCAGCCCCCATCCGTTTTGGGACCAGGAAGTACCTGGACACAAACCCTGGGTCTGGAGGAGGATCCGCCACCTTCCTGATCACCTCTTTTTCGAGGAGCAGGGCGATATCGGCTCGGCGAGCCAACAAAGAGGCTGCGGACCCCGTAGCCCCCGAGGGGCGATGGCTAGGAAGGGCGGGGCCTGCTCGAACTCCAGGGCAAGCTCCTTTCCTACCACCTCCAACACCCAACGGTCCGTGGTGATAACAGACCAGGCGGAAAGGGAATGGCGGAGCCGCCCCACTGGGGGGAACTCCGGGAGTGACAGGCTGGGGTGACACCTCCAACCCGTCACTGGGCAGGCTTAGAGGAGGGACCAGCTGAGGGACCTCCTGGGCCTTTATCTCCCTGCTTCCTATTGGAGGAAGCTGCGGGCTTGGGTTTGGGATGCCAAGCGCGAGCCTGCTGGCCCTGGTGCTGTTGGGTCGGACGTGCCGCAGGCGCAGAAGGATGAAAGGACTTATGCTGCTGTTGTCTGCAGCCCTTGTCCTTCTGGGCGGAGGTGACCGAGTCCAGAGTGGCACTGGACTTTTCGATCCGCTGGAGGTGACCTTCCACTCCAGGGCCGAAGAGGTCAGTCCCCAGGAAGGGGAGATCCGCCAGTTTGTGCTGGGTATCCGCCGTGAAGGTGGATATCCTCAGCCATGCCCTGCGGTGCATGGCCACTGCGGCCGCAACCTATCTGGCACAGGAGTCTCCAATGTCCAAAGCCGTTTGGAGCTGCTGTTTAGCCACCGCCCTTCCCTTGTCCTGTACCTGCCGGACCGTGGTCTGCAGGTCAGCCGGGAGATGAGGGATCACCTCATCCAGGGAGCCCATGAGGGTGTGGGAGAAGTGTGCCATCAGCACGGCCGAGCTGGCCTGGCGGAGGCCAAGGGAGGACACAGAGTACACCTTGCGCCTGGCATAGTCCAGCTTTTTGGACTCCTTGTCGGGGGGGCTTGTCCACATCCCTAGCGTTCCTGGAACGCTGAAAAACGCTGTCGGTGACCAACCCCTCAGCGGAGGGGTGTTCCAAAACCTGGGCAAAGAGCTGGTAGGGACCGCATACTTCCTGGCCATCCTGGCCGAAGGTGCAGGACAGGAAGCAGGCCGCTGCCAGAGCTCCAAGTCTGGGCCAACAATGGCTTCAGCCGCTGGAAAGGTCTCCGTGGGTGAATCCCCTCGGTCCAGTATCTCTGTCAGGGGATACTTGGCCCGCTTGGATACGGGCTCGAGCTGCATCCCGGTGGACTCCGAGATGAGCCGAAGCAGACCCATGAAGGATGATGGGCTTTCGTCCATCGACTGGCCCCCGGAGGACTCCAGGTCAATGGGCCTGGAGAACAGGGAGGAGTCGTCGTCGGACTCCGAGGAGTCCGTGAAGAGCTGGCTGGGGCCTGAGCCACCCTCCACCTGCCGAGGACGGTCGGGAGTGAGGGTGACCGACAACCTGTGGGGCAGGCCCTGACCCGACTGAGAGCCTTTGGTCGGCACCCCCGATTTCGGTTGTGGAGGTGGAGGTTCCACCACAATCGGTGGGGCAGCTGGTTTTGGCCAAACAACCGGCCCAGGCTTGGGCACCTCGACTACAGCGAGGGGTTGTTTCGACCGCTCGGGTGACAGCCACTTGATGGCTGGGGAAGGCGACAGTGTCGGCTTGTTCCCGGACAGAAGTAACTGCTGCCACATCAGGTCCTCATAGCATCGACACAATTTGTGCCGAAGCCTCTCCTCTTCTGAGGAGGAAGACAAGGACGAGTGGCGGCACCGCTTACTTCGGTACCGAGACCACCGATGTCGTCGGGATCGGCTGGACCGAGAGGATGTCCAAGACCGAGACCAAGAACCTCGATGTTTCTGAGGATGGGTCTGGGAAGGGCCGGGGGACACCCGCTCTTCCCTCGGCTCAGAAGCCTTAACCGGGGACTGCGGCACCGGAGGCGCAGGCAGGTCCTCGATCTCCACCGGGGGAACCGGTGAAGAAGGGTTGTCGGCTTCACCAGTCGACAGCCCGTCCGGGTCGAGATAAATCTCGACCGCGTCGACGGGTGTCTCAGCCGGCTGACCTGACGGGGACACTGTGAAGCCAGCGGCCTTAGCCGCAACCTCGACCGAAGTCGAGTGTCGATTGTCCGGGAAGGGACCTCTCCCACTCCCACGAATCGCTGACGATGGGACTTACCTTTGAGTCCTTATTTTTTGGACCGAGAGGAATGTCCCGATGGCCCCTCTCCCTTCATGGAAAGGGACTGGCAAAGCTCCTTGAAAGAAGCTGAATATGAGGTACCCAGAGAGAGCGGGATAAATGCTGTGACCGAGGAAGAGGATCCTGCGGCCTGAGCCACCTCCTCGAGGGCGCATCATCTGCTTGAGTTGCTCAGCCAAGCCAGCCACTGCGGTAACCGGCCAACGGGCCTCCTTTAACTTCACCAGCGGGTAGCGCTTCTCGGGGCACCCAAGCTGTAACCAGGCAGCGCGGTCTTCTAGGACGTTGGCCGAAAACGAACGGCATAACTCGCAGGCCTGCAGGTCATGATCTAGGCCGAGGCAGTAGACGCACGTGGCATGTGGGTCCGTCCTGGACATTTTCTGTCCACAAGGGCACCGCCAAAATCCAGGAGTCGATTTGTCCATCGCAGCCATGAGGGAGAACTTGACCGAAGTCTGGAAAATTTTAAAATAAGTTTCAGGCGAACCGATTAGGATCCAGTCTACACGCAGAGCGTTAAGGAGGGAACCTGAGCTTCCAAGCGGTAAAGAAGATCTGGCGTCATGGGGCGGAGCTGAGAGTTTTACCACCCGGGTGGGTGGGAGGAGCCAGCTTGAAGACCTTCCGGCAAGATTTAAAGCAGCAAGGAATCTGCCAGACAGTGTGGATGAACAACATATCCATGTCCCTAGAAAGGATATTATGGGCAGGTTCAAGTGTGAGAAGTGTGGCATTCTGATTGGTCTGCACATGGAAATCCATTATTGCCTCGTATAGTGACCCCCCCTAACACACTGGCTCTGATATTGATAAACCGGGGCAAGCGTAGCCATATGTGCCATGCTTGTGCCCCCCCCCCACCCTAGTGATATTCCAATGGATAGCACTTGACAATGCAGTGGTGCTACCCAACTGAATATCGGTTCAGGTCAGTGCACTGGAAAGTGGATCTGCACTGCCCCAACATGGACCAGAGGGCTGCATGTGGCCCATGAGAATAGTGCTGCCTAAAATGGGACTGCACCAGGTCCCCTACGGCCATATTCAGCTCGAGCATCCAAAGAAACCCATTGGGTATACAAGGTCCTAAGGGGTCATCTGCAGTTAGCACTCCGTTCACAGTGGAAATGAGAGCCATGGTGGGCCAGTGGTTCCCCACCCCTTGATCACCCATTTTGCAGTACTTTAAGCATTCCCTGGTGGTTCAGTGGGTCCCTCCCGACAGCTTGTTTCCTAGTACTTTAAGTGGGTCCCTCCCAACAGCCCTGGTTGTTGCCCGGTGCCCCCCCTCCACACTGCCCATTTCCTAGTACTTTAAGTATGGCCTGGTCATCCAGTGGTTTCCCCCAATCCCGGACTGTAGCCAGGTTTGGGGTCCATAAGTAATGGAAAATGGGTGATTGTGTGTGTGTGTGGGGGGGGGGACTGACCACTGGAACATCAGGGAATGCTGCAAGTATTACTGGGAGTGATCACCAGGACTGACAGAAGTGGTGGCTGTGTGCTATGGCTGAGTATTTCCTGGGGCCTGTAATGAGAGTGTGGTCCACCAAACGGAGCATGTTGATCGACTACATTTTCATCGCCGTCACAGGCTGCTGTAGGAAACAGACTGAATGGCCTTTTAGCTCCTCGAGTCCCTGGATGGTGTAGGTATTCTGAATTGCAAACAAGTGACGGTGACAGCCTGCTACCTGTGCAGAACTACAGTAACTGCAAATTTAATCATAGCACTATCTCTTGACCAATTTCATCTACCTGTAGCCTTTTCCTAACTGCTGGGGGCTGTTTCTGCTCCAGTGATGTTAGTACTGCCTGCTCTGGACAAATATCATACAACAGCAAGAACATTTCCTGGATTCTGATTGATCAGTGTGTACTTGTTACAGTGAAATTATCTAAGCATAACCTCTCAACATCAAGTCCAACCATACAGACTGTGCAGCAGCCTGAATAACCAGCCACAACCTCTTTTACCAAAAGAGTCTGATACCTTGCCATTAAAGCACAGAACCAAAAGCTTAGTTTCACATAAAATCTTTATTTGTTTATATTGTGGGAGAGACAACATTTTTGTCGTGGCTAAAACATTTCGGAGGCAGAAAACAAGTTTCATAATATCTCCTTTACAGTGTGTGAACATCTTTTTTATAGTATCAGTTTTACAGTTCTATTTTTTATGAGGAAACATGCCACATATGAATGCACTGCACCGTGGGTATGCAAACACCAAATTGCCTGGTATTGCATAACACACTACAGTGACGCCAGACAATTGATTATTTCCATACCGATGATGCAGTACTTTCACATGGGAAGTGTTTCCTCAAAAAAAAACAAAAAAAACTAAATAAATAAAACTGTACAACTGATACTATAAAGCAGATGTCCCTACACATAAAAGGGATGTTCTGACGCTTATTTGCCTAATAGCCATCTACATGTGCTCATTTTGGTCCCCACAGTATTAATAAATAAGAGCCATTGTATAATAGCAATAATGCACTCCAGAGTGTGGGTAGTATTGAATGCACTTGGTCTACAGCCTTGTGACCAAATCACCTCAGGTGTGAGGTTATTCCAGCACAACCTGCACCCTGCTGTGCATCATCGCCTAAATATTTTGCATCTTATCTGGAGGCAGCAGATTAGGTGTCAATATTTAATCTAACTTTGACTATACATGGAAGTACTTTTATTGGCTGATCTGCACCAATGCAGGACCCCTGTTTATATCTTTGTTCATTTTCTTTTGACTGTTTTGTGTGTGCTTCCTGACTTTAGAACTTCTTTGTTATTTATTTTATGAGAACTGATTTATACGATTTGGGAGTGTGATTAATACAGGGCTACTGCAGTATTTATTAAGCTACCCAGAGAGTGTGTGTGTGTGTGTGTGTGTGTACTGGGTTGTGGATGTTTGAGAGTTGTTTATTTAGAAGTATTGTTCAGGTTTTATTTTGAGGCAGTACGTGTCCTTTTTGGGTCCAAGATAGGCACGTCTGCACCCCCGACCAACGCTGGCAGCTGTGCCCTTTTTGGTCTACCTACAGGGGTTATGAGCCACTGTATGAATCTAGGGACCCTTAGGGAATGTCGCACATGCTGAAGGCAGGGACCAGTGGAAGACATTGAGGAGGGTAGGATAGGGGTTGTGAGGTCACAGAGATCACCTGGGAGAATTTGGAACCAGGAAAGAGACCCACCCTGCTGTTTCTGACGTGCAGGTGTCTGCTGACTACTAAGAGGCAGGAGGTAAACAGACCAGCAGACTCTGCTCCTCCCCTTCAAATCATTTATGCAACCCAAAGGTCAATGAGGAATAAACCACAGTGACAGAGGGCGTCATCACGGACTCCTCAGCTGACCTTGTCTGTATCAGAGACCTGACTGGGGGATGATGCTGGCCCTGTGCTGGAAGGTCTGTTCCGGCTCGCTACTCAGTAGTGCAATGCCCAAGGCTCCTGCAGTGGGGATGGGTGGCCATTTGTTTTAAAACTACATAGGGACTTGTGGCATACCCTCATGGGAATGACTAGGTCATTTGTACGCATGGCATATTGGGTGGACTAGGTACAGGATCATTCTCATGCATTGACCACTGGGGCATGGGCATGAGTTTCTGCAGCAACTGGCAGACTTTGCCACTGACTAGTTGCTGGTGTCTCAGAGGCTGATTGTTCTCAGGGACTGCAGTGTCTGGGTCGATGATGAAGCCTCGCAGTTTTGATTAAGAAACACAATGTTGGCAGAAAAAAAACGTTAGTCCACCCAGTCTGCCTGTGGTTCCCTATCTAACCCTGGGACCTGTCATCCAGGGCACTAGCCCCCCCCGCCCCCACTCTCTGCCCTGTTACCACAATAGCCTTCACTCTGACCCAACTGTGCTTGAAACTATTTATGGTTTTGGCTTGTATCCTGTCAGCTGGCAGACTGTTCCAAGGTTCCGCCACCCTCTCAGTAAAGTAATACTTTCTCAAATCTATCTTAAACCTTCTCCCTATCAGTTTCCACTCATGCCCTCATAACTCAAAATGTGTGCTTATGCTAAATAACTCCTCATGGGTCACTCATTTATTCCTTTCAGGAATCTGAAGGTCTTTATCATATTACCCCTTTCCTGTCTGGTCTCAAGTGAGTACATGTTTAGTGCCTTAGCTGCTCTTCATAAGATCTGCCCTGCTAGTCCTGTATTATCCGGGTCACCCTTCATTGCACCGCCTCTAGTCTGTCCTTTTCCATCCGGAGATAAGGACTCCAGAACTGGGCACAATACTCCAGGTGTGGCCTTACCATTGACCTATAAAGAGGTATTATTATTACCTCTTTCCTTCTACTGTCTATACCGCTCCCGATACATCCCAACATCCTGTGTACCTTACTAATGGCCTTACTGCATTGACTTGGTTGTTTGAGGGTGCTGCTTATGGTGACTCCCAGGTCATTGTTAGATTTGTAACTTATACTATTAGAATTACCAATGTAAATAATAATACAACTTATACCAAAGGTAAAGACCAGACAGAGACAGATATTCACCGTAGTATTTCTTTTCACTAAGACCACACAGGTGTAAGCGTACACAGACTAAAAGTCTGAGATATTTTGCTAATTAACAAATATCTTCCTAAACCTAAACACCTTGGCTAGCAATTATGAGAGGAGACAAAGTTATACTCACAATCAGATTACACAACGGGCAGTTGGTGACATCAAGATATGTATAACACAGACCGATAAAACCCCTTTGCTTAAATACACTTTTTGGTACCAACCTTTTGCCCAACTTCTGCTGACTGAAGATACGTTTTCAAGGTAAGGAAAAACATGTTTCTGACTAAGGTATTATTTGTTTAGTTGTAGTGCTCAGATTAACCCGTCCCATCCAGTGCTCCGTTCTGAGGTTCTTGCTCTTCAGGTGCATCGCTACGCACTTTCTGGTACTGAATTTCAACTGCCAGACCTTCGACCACTTCTCCAGTCTATGCAGGTCACTCTGCATCTCCCTAATTCCCTTGTCACTGTCCACCCTCTCATAGAGCTTTTTGTCATCTACGAAGAGACACAACCTGCCCCGGATTTCTTCTCCAATGTCACTGATGAATATGTTGAAGAGGACTAGGCCCAGGAGAGATACTTGTGGCACCCCAATACTGACATCCCTTTCTTCCAATTTGACCCCACTTACCACAACCCTTTGCTGCCCCCCCAGGCAATTTCCTACCCATCTTACTATATCCCCTTCCACCCCCACATCCTCCATCATTTTCAGCAGTCGCCTGTGAGGCACTGAGCCAAAGGCTTTGCTGAAATCAAAATACAGCAGATCTACCGCTTTGCCCCATCCAGAGTCTTTGTCACCCAGTCGAAGAAAACTATTAGACAAGACCTCCCTGCCACAAACCCATGCTGCTTACTATCCTGGAGGTCACTGCTCTCCAGGTAGTCTACAAGGTCCTCCTTGACTAGTGATGCTAACAGTTTATCTACAAGTGAGGTAAGACTGACAGATCTGTAGTTCCCTGCCCCCCCCATGGAGTGGAACCATGTCCACCACCCTCCAGTCCTTTGGAACTACCGCTGACTGTAGAGAGCTATTGAACAGTCCCACCAGGGGTTCAGCCAGTTCCACTGCCAGCTCTCTGAGCACCTTCAGATGCATCCCATCTGGTCCTTGGGTCTTATCTATCTTAAGGGCTGCTAGCCCTTTCCAGACCCTTTCACTTGTGAATACTGGTTGCCTCATCTCTGGGACCTCTTTAGTGGCTGTTTTGATGCCACTGTCTGGTAAGCATCCGCTGTCTTCCCTTGTGAAGACAGAGCAAGAGTAGTCATTTAGGATGAGTGCCTTTTGCCCATTCTCCTCTATTACCCTACCTCCCAAAGACAGCCTAACAATTCCTCCCGTTACCTTCCTTTTTTCCCCTAATCTACTTGAAGAATGTCTTCTCTCCTCTCCTAAACGCTTCAGCAATACACAGCTCAGTGTCTTTCTTAGCTTCCCTGCCCTCATAGCTTCTCTAGTTCTTAGTTGGTTCTCCCCATTCTTCCTCCCCATGCTTTTCCTTATAGTTTATGAAGGCCCTCTTTTAGCCCTCACTGCTACTCTGACCCTTTCTATGAACCACATTAATCGGTTCTACCTGTTAGTCTTGGTTACCGTCTTCAGACATATCCCTGATGCCTTGAGAATGGCCCCCTTTATCGCCTCCCATCTCTCCTCCACCCTTTCTATGTGGTCTATCCCAACTAACTTGTCCCAAACCATCTCCCTCATTCTGTTGAAGCCGGCCCTTCCAAAATCCATGACCTCAGCTTTTGATTGGGGTTTACTGGTCCCCATGGCTGTCTCCAACCAGACAGAGTTAAACAGCTGCTGTTCCATAGTGGCTCCCTTACTCACACCGCTCCTACCATCTCTGAACTGGTGAGCACAACATTGAGGATGGCAATTTGCCTGGTGTGTTCTCTAACCAGCGGCACCAGCAGACCGTCCCGGACTGTATCCAGCAAGGTGTGGCTCCTGGTGATCCTGGCAACTAGAACATCACAGCTGATGCCCTGCAGGTTCATGTTACCCACCACCACCATCTTCCCTTCTGCCGCTCCCCTGACTAGGTCTTCTCAAAGCTCTCTATCCCGGTGGTCTGTAGATCACCTCTACCCCTATTTTCTTGCCTGAGGCTGGTGTGAGCTGTATCCACAGTAACTCTGTCTCCCCATTTTTCCCCCGATGTGTCCATCCTCCACTGCCTCAATGCCACCCCTGATACAGAAGGCTACCTCTCCTCCTTTGCCTTTCACTCTGTCCTTCCCAAACACGGTGTAGCCTGGGACTGTCAGGGCTCAGATGATATTTTCTGAGGCCCAAGTCTCAATGATGGTTACGAAATCCATCTCAGTGTCTGCCATCATCGCCAGGAGCTCTGGTATTGAGGCTGACCCCCTTCTATCTAAACCTTGACCCACCCTTGGCTGTTTACTTGTCCTTTGTGTTTTTACTGACCTCGCCCTCTTCCCTTCTTGTCATTTGCAGGCTCGTCCTCTTCTCTTCTTGTCTTCTGCAGGCTCTTAGCACCCCACTTGATCCCTTCCCCAGTCCAGTTTGGACCTCAAGCCCATTTCTGCCCACTGTGTCTCTACAAGCCCCAGGATTTAAGGGAGTACTAGCTAGGCAGGTTCTCCTTTCACTCTCCCCTACCATCTTGGTTCCCCTAGACTCAGTCTCCCCTACTGTCAGTTTAAGTGTCCCATAAAGATGTAAAACTTCAGTCCCAGCGCACTAGCCCCCTTCTTACTTAGGTGAATGCCATCACCCTTGAAAAGCATCCTGTCCCAGAAGTCTCCCCAGACCGCCACAAAGTGGTACCCCTCCTCCTGACGCCATCTCCCCTGCCACACATTAAACTCTTCTATCACCCACTTCCTTACTGTTTCACCACTCCTCCTCTACCCCACACAGGGAGGACCTCAGAGAAAGCCAGAGATACCGAGTGTGCCTTTAATCTGTCCACCAGACTACGGATGTTCTGCTTCACCATCTTCATAGACTGGTTAGCCAGATCACTGGTACTTCAGTGTACCAGCACCCCCAGCTCCCCTTTCCATCATCCTCCCTATCTACATTCCACATGGCTGTTGCCGCAAGGAGGCATCTGACCATCCTCCTTCCACCACCCTTTCTACACTCCTGACTACTGAGTCCATGAATACCGAGATGACTACCAAGACTCTCTTTATTGATTTCTTCTTGTCTTTTCCCCAGGTGCCATCAAGTTGTCCTGCCCCTTTCCACTGACTGACTCAGAGTCCTCCCAAATGGAGTTAGGTGCCTGAGGGGTGCAAAGCAATTTGCCATCTGGATGGAGTGGTGCTGGACAACCTCCCAGTGGCTGCCTCTCATTCCCTTCTCCATCCCCACCACAGTCCACCCACATGGACCAGTGGGTCTTCGGGGGAGTGGGGGTGCAATGTTCTGGCTCCAGCTGAGCTAGTGACACAGCATCAATATCTCATCTCGGTTCTGTATATTAATTGCACAGTCAAAAAGAGCACTGCACAGAGACCCCAAAAAACACACAGTCTAAAACTGTGCTACATTAACTCAGAACTGCGCACACTGTTTTGACCACATATCTATTCCATCTCAATCTTGATGGCATACCTTTCATCTCTTGCTGCTGTCTGCAGAGTTTTGTGCCCAGCAAAGGTTCTACAGATGAGGCAGTGCCCCCTTCTTTGGAGTATGTCCCTGGAGAAGAGTGTCACACAGATGCCACAACTATCTCCACACTGTACCCCATCATTATACTGTACCAAGGAATAGGGTTCCACCTTGAAAGAAAGTTGCTAGTGTACTTGTTATGTTAACCTAGCTAACCATAGAATTGGCTTGGCAATTTCTAGAAGTGGCTTGGCAATTTCTAGAAGCAGGAGTAACAATCAACAGTTTAAATTACTGCCGGCCCGGTAGCGCTGAGGGTTGAGGTGCTGGACACCACACCTCGCGCCACTTCAGGCGACCAGGTTCGAGGAAAAGAGCGAAGAACGCCCGGGGTTGGCAGGGGAAAGAGACTGAGTGTCCGCCCGACTGCTCTCTCTTCCCGGGGGTAGTGAGGAATGCCAGCTCTTGGAGCGACTCTGGCGGTGGCTGGAGGATTGCCAGTGTAGCGACGGGCGCAACTGTAGCCTTGTTGGGCTGGGCTCCTGGGGGGGACAGAAAAGCAAGAAAACAAGAAAAAGCCTCCTATACAGTCGGGAGATGACGGTGGCCCCGGTGGACCCTCCCACATCCTAAATACCGGCCCAGACGCGCCCAGGATCTCTCTCCGGAGGAGCCAACGACTTGCAGGTAGGCTCCTCACACTTAGGAGCTGGCCGCTGAGGGAGGGCAGAATCAGCCCAGAGATGGTACCTGGGGTCGGGCCTGCCTATAGTCATACAGGGAGAAGGGTCAGGGAGATGTAGGGCTTCAGGTTGGGAGTAGGGCGGGCTCCGAGTGGGCACTCCTGAAGGATGCCTGGGGGTGTAGGAGAATAAATAAAGTTAAAAAATACAGATTAAATTAGCAGAATCACTATAACAATCTAAAACACAATTTGGCGAAGCACATGGTAAGCTGCAAAATGGTTAGATAGATACTGAATTGAACTAGTATACCTAGATTGAAGGAAATATACATTTTAGCACCCATACAGCAATAAATCGGACAACAGGCGGAATAGAAATCCAAAGTTTATAAAAAATGCAGACATGCACAAATACAAATAGTGGCTTAGAAAAGTACTAACTTTTCACCTGGTACGCTGCCAGGCTTCATCAGAGTAAAAAATCAGCCCACAAGTGCTTCAATAAATACATAACATAATTAAACATGTGACCCAAACTCACCAATTCATATTATGCGCCTATTAAATGGGTAATTATTGATTGTTTAAAATCAAAGGGTCTTTAATTAAATCCTTAATTCAATACATTAACTCTTTAATTCCAGGTTTCAATGTTTTAGCACAAGTAAACTGACTTGATGACCTCAAAAAATATGTCCTTAGTTTTCAAATGTTTATGTTATACTTTACTTTACTATTTAGGGACAATTAAGTTCCAGTTTATGTTTATTTTACAAATTAGTCCCAATATTATTCCCAACTTGTATATATTACACTTATAGGACATATTTCGTTTTATTATTATGAATAAAACAACATATTACATGAGGTAACCAGGCACTATCTTAAGTCACAGCAACAGAGGGAGAAATGAAATGACATATAGGTTATGTATCATCATTTATACTTTTTCAGAAAAGCTGAAAGTTCAATATTTTCATTGAGACCCCTATGGAAACAAGCTCCTAAGACATATATCCAATAACTTTCTCTCTGTCCAATCTTTTTGTTCAAATCGCCACCTCTGGGACCCATAGTGACCAATTCCAGACCCAGAAATTTAAAGGCATGTTTTTGGGAACTATGTTTCAAAATGTGTTTAGCTATAGCATAGGTGGTATCTCCCCTTTCTACTGCCCCAGGGCCCTTTGCTTTCTCTCCACCCACTCCTAGGTGTCCACCCTGTTGCAGATTTTTCTGTCATCTGCAAATAGAAGTACCTTCCCTTCCAGTACCTCAGCAATGTCACTTATGAAGACACTGATGAAGACTGGACCCAGTATTCATCCGTGTGGCACTCCACTGGTGACACTTTCATCCTCAAAGTGACTGCTGTTTACCACCACCCTCTGCCTCCTATCTTTCACCAGCTAGACACCCAGCTCATCTCCATGCTGCTAAGTTTCTTTATTAGCCTCCTGTGTGGTACAGTGTCAAAGGCCTTACTGAAGCCAACAGGCCATATCCACTGCCCTCCCCTGATCCCCCTTTCTAGTTATTTATTTTTATTTTTTATACTTGTAAGCTTGTGAGCATGAATGCCTGTTTTCACAAGCGACATGTTACCCAGTCAAGAAATCCATGAGATTGGTTTGACACGACCTCCCCCCCTGTGAAGTACTGCTGCCAGTTGTCCTGCAGCCCATTTGTGTCCAGGTACTCTATCCGTCTCTCCTTCAGCAGGGAATCCATTAATTTCCCACCACTGATGTGAGACTGACTGGTCTGTAATTGGTAGCCTCCTCCCTGCTGCTGCTCTTGTGCAGAGAGACCACATCGGCCCCTCTCCAGTCATCTGGGACCACCTCCATCTCCAATGAGGTGCTGAATAGTGTTGCTAAGGAGTGGCTAGCACTGTGCTCAGTTCCTTTAGTACCCTTGGGCAGATCCCACCCAGCCCCATCACCTCATTTTCCTTTAGGGCTTCCAACCCCTGGCAGACTCTCTCTTCTGTAAATGGACTAATGTCCACTCCCCTTTCCCCCCACTGCCTGTTAATCATGTCACCCCCTCCTTCCACTGCGACAACTGAGCAGAAGTATTCATTTAAAATGTTGGCTGGAGCTGGTTGGATTTCCGCTTGCGATGCCAGTGACCCGGGTTTGGGAACGAGCTCGTGTCACTGGAGGGCCGGCCTGGGGGAAACAACTTAAGCGTTCCATGACTGCTTGTTGTCTTCAGGGAGGGAGGGAGGGCTGCGACCAGTGTTGGAGCGACCACTGGTGTAGGCCAGGGGTAGGGCAACACGTCTGGGTCATTGCTGGGTGGTGCGTGGCAGACGTCGGCTCTTGCCTTGACGTCCGGACGTCACGCACCTCAAAGGAAACCAGGAAAATCGCTCACTGGCTGCCAGATGATGGCTCTCTGTTCCCTGAGTGCCTCCAGTGCCTTCCCGGGGCCTCCTTCTCCTTGGCAGCTTCCCCGGGCCCTAGTAGTATGTGCTGGGGCCATCCCTCTCCCCTCGGTGCCTTCCCCCTCGGAGGAGGGGGACCCACCCGGCGAAGGGATATGCCGGGATATTCAGGATCGACATCAGCACACGAGGGAAGCTGTAAGGACAATGGGGTGGGGGAACTATGAGCCTGAAGGAGTGGGGACTAGCAGCATGAAGGGGAAAATAGAATAACCAAAAAAAAAAAAAATGTTTGCTGGGCATGCTGTCCCTATCTGGAGAGCCTATCAAATTACTCCACGGCATGCTGTGGCAGGAGGAGAAGGGTTCAGGACTGTTCTGCTGGTAACAGCATCGATTGGAGACAGAGACCATCTATTACGAGCAATGAGAGAACACTCCCTCCCCATTTACTATGGATGATGCTTGTATCCTATTTTTTCTGGATTATTTATTTGCCACCAGACAACGTCATCGTGCCTTTGAAGGTGTAGCTCGGAAATTGCAAGAACTTGGCATTACTACCGTATAGGATTCCCAGCTCGATTACAGTTTACCCTGTCCAATAAACAATTTTGTTTAATGACCCAATGGCAGCTGGGGTTTTGGTGGACAAGTATGTCACTACGTTGCGCCAGACCAAGGACATTAAGACAATCTGATGTCGGAGGGGACATGAACTCTGGAGTTAACTTTTATTTTTGCAGGGTTGTAAGTACCATTTCAGCTACCCAATCAATCTGACTCTGACAGACTGCTGCAATTTAATGCTGTCTATTATATGTGTGATCTTTGATATTACTGAAAATATGAAATGTACTTGCAAATTTTGTAAAGGCAGATCAGTACAGTAGTATGTAATTTTTCACAATTGAGTGTCTAGCCAATCTGTTTGCTCATGTTGAATCTGTGACAATTTCAGTATACAGTGATGTGCTGTTTCCAAAGTTATTAACTGTGCTATGGCGCAAGATGGCACAGGGAGTCTGAGGGTTTGGCACGTTGGTGCCATGTGCTCTTTGGAGTAGTGTGAGTAGTCCCTTTCTCCAGGGCACTCACGTGGCTGGGGGAGTGATCCTTGCCAAACTGTTTGGCTTGCTTTTCCTGCAGTCCATCCTACATCTGGACCCTACTACCTTCTTGGTAGGGTTTGTACTGTTCTGTTACCCTGGTACTAGTAGGCAGATCTGATTACTCAACGGCAACTGTTGTACAATTAATCTTAATCTTTTATGCTTTGTTTAAAATTCTACAGTTGCAGACTTGCCAAACAGGCCACACTTTTCCCCCATGGGAGTTCTCAAAGAAAAGCCTTTATAGTGCTGCATATTAGTTTGTAAGGGGGTCATTAACCCAGTTTAGGGTGAATTTTTTTTTTTATCCTATGAGTAGTTTTTTCCTTGTGGATCTAACCCATTGCACTGACTGCTTTATGGCTCCTTTGTGAGTTGCATGTTCATTTAATATATATATTTCCTGTGTGCTCCCCCTCCCATGTGGTATCACTGTGAAATGTGTATCTTTTGCCTCCCTGAGATGTAAATGATCAGCTATTGTTTTTGTTGTATTGCCATATCACTGAAACTGAATACAGTTGATGTATTAATTCTCAAAAATTCAATAAAATATAATTAAAAAAAATGTTAACTTTTTCTTGGTCTTCCTCTTCACAGTCCCCATGTCTCCTAATCCTCACTATACTACCCACTGCCTTCCTCTTTTCTCTTACATACCTGAAGAAAGTCTTATCCCCATTTTTATTTCTTCCAACTGTATTTATCCTCCTTGCAGCACGTCACCCTCATCGTCCGCCAGCCCTACCGGTCTCGGGGTCCTTCGGGGTCTTGAGGCGCTATGTGCACCCTGGCAGATCCCCTGAGCTGGTCCGGAGGCATTATCCTTGGTGGCCCCCGCAGTTTCCTCCGTTAACTCCCCGTGAACCTACCCCCGAGACCCCAGAAGTGGTGATGCATGTGCATGGAGGTGCACATCAGCACCACAGCTTCAGTGCCAGTCTCAACGATCCTCCTTTGACCTAACTCCGGCAGTCCTTTGGAGCGGCACCACCACTCCAGCCTCCATCAGGGGTGGACAAGCTCCGAGGACACCTCTTGCACCCTCCCGAGATAGAGGGCTGCCAGCCACTCACGTCCTCTTCCCTTCCCCCCACCGGCCTCCGACGACCCAGGCTCGTTCCCGAAAAAAGGGTCGCTGGCGTGGCATGAGGTGTGGCGTCCAGCGCCTCAATCCTCTGCACCACTGGGCCCTCTTATCTCCATTTGTGACCTCCTGGGAAATCTTTTCCTCAGTTTGAGCCTTTGCTGTTCCTATCTTCCTTCCAGCCTCCCTCTGTTTAAATATACCTCCCTGTCTGTCTCCATTTGGGTCTCCTTGTACTTCCTGAAAGTTGATTTGTTTTCTCCCTTACCACCTTAGCCACCTCCTATGAGAACAAGTGGCCTCTTTCTCCTCTTACCCTTGCTTACTACCTTTAAACAGCTTGCCATTACCTCAGTTATTCCCTCCTTTATTCCTTCCCATTGTGCCTCCACTGTCCCCTGGCTATCCTCCCCATCAAGTTATTTCCTAAGGCAGTTTCCCCTTTCTTTAAAATCTGATGTCCTGAAGTCCAGAACCCTCATCCTAGTGTGGTTTTTCTCCTGTACAATCTGTATGCCAAACCACGCCGTAAGATGATCACTTATACCCATGGGACTATCCACTGTGTTGTCTGCAATGCTGTCCCTGTTTGTAAGTACCAGGTACAGCACTACTCATAGAAACATAGAATTTGACGGCAGATAAGGACCGCTTGGTCCACCTAGTCTGCCCATTTTCCTACCTAATAGATAAGCTGCAGATCCTAGTTAACCAACAGCTTACTTCCTCCTACCCTCCACTAGGACTGCCTTATGCCTGTCCCATGCATTCTTGAAGTCCCCACTGTTTTTGACTCCCGACCTCCTCAGGAGGCTGTTCCATCATCCACAACCCTCTCAGTGAAAAAATACTTCCTCACATTACCTCTGAGCCGTCCCCCCTCAATCTTCAAATTGTGCCCCCTTGTTCTTGCACATCTCTTTTTCTGGAAGATGCTACCCTCTTGGACTTTGTTAATTCCCTTGAGGTACTTGAAAGTTTCTATCATGTCCCCTCTCTCCTTCTTTCCTCAAGGGTATACATATTAAGCTCCTTTAGTCTTTCTTCGTATGTCTTCTGGTGCAGACCCTGCACCATTTTGGTTGCCCTCCTCTGGACAGCCTCCACTCTGTCTATGTCTTTGCGGAGACAGGGTCTCCAGAACTGCACACAGTACTCCAGATGGGGTCTCACCAACTGTCTGTACAGAGGGATAACAACTTCCTGTTTTCTACTATTGATGCCTCTTCCTATGCATCCCAGTATCCCCCCAACCTTCCTTACTGCCTTCTCACATTGCTTGCCCACCTTTAGGTCATCTGATATAATTAAACCCAGGTCCCTTTCTATTTTACTGTTGTCAGTATCTCACCCCCTATTGTGTACGCTTCCCTGGGTTTTGTTTCCCATGTGCATTACCTTGCACTTCTTTGCATTGAATCTGAGCTGCCATACATTTGACCATTCCTTCAACCTTGCCAAGTCCCTTCTCATCCTTTCCACTCCATCTTGTTGTATCAACCCTTTTGCAGATCTTGTGTCATCTGCAAAGAGACATACTTTTCCTTCCAGTTCCTCTGCAATGTCACTTATAAAGACATTAAAAAGAACCGGTCCCAGTACTGAACCCTGCGGTACCCCACTAGTAACCCTCCTTTCTTCACTGTGTACTCCATTTACTACTACCCTTTGCGTCCTGTTGTCTAGCCAAATTTTTTATCCAGGCTACCACCTTGGGACCCACTCCAAGGCTGGCTATCTTGTGTATTAATCTTTTGTGTGGGACTGTATCAAATGCCTTGCTAAAATCTAGGTAGGCCATGTCCACAGCCCCTCCCTGGTCTACTACTTTGGTCACCCAGTCAAAGAAATCTATTAGATTCGTCTGACACGACCTTCCCATTGTGAATCCATGCTGCCTTGGGTCCTGTGCCCCACTGGCCTCTAGGTACTCAACAATTCTTTCCTTCAGAAGTGATTCCATCATTTTCCCTACCACTGAGGTCAAACTAACTGGTCTGTAGTTTCCTGCCTCTGTCCTGCTCCCATTTTTGTGAAAAGGAATCACATCTGCCCTCTAGTGGGAGCTGTAACCAGGTGCCTAAGAAATGCCTCTTGCAGGGAGTCTAGGATGACCCTACTCCTATTTGTAGCTGTGGCCAGGATGTTCCAGTCTACATATGGCAGATTAAAGTCCACCATAATTACTACTTCCCCTTTGCTTGCCATTTTGTCTATGGCCTCCCCCAAAACCCTGTCTAATTCTTCCCCCTGTATTGGTGGCCTGTACACCACCACCCCATTCGTATAAAGGTGTGGACCCCATCTCTAAGTCAACCCCAAAAAACTCCATCCCCTCCCCACTGCACTGCTGTGTCCTTGTACTTCTGTGGCCTTTATATCTTCCCTTATATATAAAACAACTCCCTTCCTCCTCGTCCTATCCTTTCGTAACATGTAACCTGGTGTAGCCATCTCCCAGCTGTGGTTTTTCAGTTCACCATGATTCTGTTATGGCCACCAGATCCAGGTCTGCCTCTACAATAGTAGCCTCAAGGTCAGGAATTTTGTTTCCACAGCTTCTTGCATTGGCACACATGGCTTTCAACTCCTTTTGTCCCTCCCTGCTCCTACCTTTGTCCTTCATTCCCAAGCCCGTCCTTCACTCTTCCCTTTTCCCTGGTACTGTCCTTCCTCTGTTTATCCTCCCTCTGCCTAAACTCCCTAGTATTTTTCTCAGCCTTGGATCCACCACTCCACCCTCCCATCTCTTCCCTCCCTTGCCCTTACTCCTCACTACCCCTGGTGAATGCATTTCCCTATGGCATTTTTTCAGTGCTTCTCCGTTTTCTAGGGGGTGGGAGCATTCACTGCCTCCCTCAATGGCTAGTTTAAATGCCCATCAAAGTAGCATTTAAACCTTCTACCAGGACAGCCGCTGGTCTCCTGGACGGATGGAGGCAATCTCTGTTGTACAGGCCTTTATTCCCCCAGGTAGGATCCAGTCTCCGGTGTAGCCAAGGCCCTCCTCCCTGTGCCATGCCTTCATGTCACTGAAGATTGGGATACAGTGTTCCCACTCCTCCCCCTGGCCATGGACAGGTAGCATCTCAAAATTAATCTACAGCCTCGCAAACTCATGATGGCACTGGACCTATCAAGCATGACAACAGCATGTGCTGGTGGAATCAAGTAGGCTGTGGAAGGCTACAACACTTACATCTTTCCTCTACTTCCTGGTACCATACTGTGTTCATCCCATGACATCCCACCACAGCTTCCCATGGTATTATGAGGAGTTGAAGACAAAGAGATGGAGGTTAGAGAGTTATTGGTGGAGCTTGTGCTGGTTAGAGGACAAACTGATGCTGAAAACTCAGTATGGTTAGTATCAGTGGGCAATTTCCCTGAAAAAGACAGAGTTCCTGTCGTTGCTGATTGCTGAGGAAAGGAACATATTGACTCAACTCTTGCACCATATACACGTTGCTGAATCCTCCCTGTCTTTGGTCTGAGAGTCTTTTCTGATTAAAAATGCAATGAGATTAATTTCTTGACAAGGTATCCTCTGTATGGGTCAGGATCTCCTCAACTAGCCTGTCCTGGGCCAGCAGTTCCGGACTTAGGATGGGACCAGGCTACTGGCCATCATGAGGGAGTTTATGCTCCACCATGATGAGTTTGTGGCACTTATGGATACTTGCCATGGCCACCTTAGCTAGCACATCCAGCTTTGATAAAGCTAGTTTCATATGCACTTATCCACGTTGAACCACTCCCCTATTTCTACTTTTAGCTACTGTTTTTAGAACTTCTCCTTATCCTACTGTATCTGTTAAAACATCAGTATGTATAGTCGTATTATTATACCGCTCGCCTGTACTGAATGTCTTATTGTCTCTGCAATATAACTGTATTGTATGCCATTTTTGACTGTCTCTCTGTTGTAACTGTATTGTCTGCCAATTTTGAGTACTGTATAGTGTTATCACCTTGTCCTAACAGGACCGCCTTGTAAATGAGCATGCTCAATGGAGTTTTCCTGCCAATAAACTTGAACTTATGCAGTCTTGGGTGATGAGACAATCACCAAGCTGACGGTGGCCATCTTTGTACAGGCCATGCATTTGCAATTCATGAGGCAACCATCTTGGTACAGTCCACACATGCTCAGTAGAAGACAACAGTCATTTTGGGTCTTCCTGAATACTGTTTTCAGCACCAAAATGCTCCTACAGCTTCAGCCACTGTTCCTAGCTGTGTACACCTCAAAATTACTGGAAACCTTTGCACAGCTGTTCCTTCTTAGTCTGTCTCAGGAACACTATGACATCCACGAGCAGCAATGTCAAGGAGATGAGATCCAAGGCACCCAAGTGCAAAAGATGTTGAGCTAGGCTCCAGTCCACTGTGGCTGGCTTCTACTGCCTTTACTGCATTAAAACAGCCTCCTCAAAGAATAATGCCATGCAAGGCTCATTCTGCAAGCATTGACCAGGCATAGAAGCACCTCCGAGGCAAAATCTAAGTCTAGATTCACCTTACGTTTCTTCAATGCACCACAGCGAATGCAGACAAGCCTTGAGGATGCCACTGCCCCAAAAGAAAAGCAGAGGAGTTGCAACCTATGATTGCCAAGGTAATCAATGCCGTGGACATCCTTACACAGACTGCCCCCCCTCCACAGACTCTTAAATTACTCAGTGAAAACTAGACCCAGGCAGAGCTTGCCTTCTAGGGATGGATCCCCAATAGCCTTGTATGGTATGGTATTGTCTCTAATGCCCACTTGGCAGTAGAAAAGAGTGAACATATTTCATGTGATGAAGATCATGGAGGAGACAGAGCAGGCAATTTTTTTTTTTTTTTTACTTATTATGCTTTAAAGTGCACTGGTGACAACGCCCTTGGTCTCCTGTTTCCGCAAACAAACCACAGAATCTCCCACCCACTGGAATGCTCCCCAGGGTGGAGCCTCCTAAGCCCCCCCTCCCCATAGCCCCAAGGGATCTGAATCTCGAATATGGCAGGGACCCAGGTCTGCTACAGGGACAGGGGACATCACTGGGCATGCCGGGGAGGATTTTTGTTACTTTTAACTTATTTTGGGGTGTGTGTCAAGTGGATGCCGTGGCGTAACCATGCCTTGCATCTGACACACCCACCCAGAACAGTGCTAGCTGGAGCTCTGGCACTGGTGCATTCTGTGGTCACCCGGGAGCCCCAGACCAGAGACACTCGAACCCCCTCCCTCCCCTCCGAGGTGGAGAGTGTGCCATAGCCTCTAAATCCACCTCTGCCCCGGACAGCCCTCGAGCATCCCAAGTCCACTCCCGAACCCAGGGCACCAGCGTTGCAGTGGTGAATCTTTCTGTTGCGCTGGCGAGCCGGCTAGTAGGCAAGGTTTTTAATTTAGAACATCTTAGCACGTTCAAGAAACAAACCTGCATCACTCAGGACATGGAGGATGAGCCATAAACAGAAGGCTGACCCCTAAAATAATCGGCCAAGAAAGAGAAGGTATTCCAGGTATGTGACATGGACAAGGACACTGCGGATATGGAATGGTCTGAGAAAAACAAGAAAACCTCTGCATTGAGATTTTCAAGGACCTAAAAGGCAGACAGCAAGGAAGCAAAGACATGAGAAAGAATTCTAAGAGTTGCCATGCCCAGTTCTGCAGCCAAATATGAAACCTACTGCTCCAAGAGGCTGCCGCTCTCAACAACTCAATAAATAAGAAAGGGGAGACAGTAATGAAGAAAGCTTACAAGGTAGCAGGAGCCTTGATGAACTCAGCTTTTGTGTCGGCTTATGGTATCTTGAGCCATGGTATACTGGTTAGCATATGTCTCCTTCAATCTGCTACACAGTGTTGGAGTGGCCAGCTCTATGTCTTTCTTTCCATGAGATCAGCCTTCTTGGCAGATGCCTCTTATGATTTATTGTAGTTCTCAGCTATGTTGGCTCTCTATTCAGTGATGGCTAGAAGGGTTCAGTGGGTCCACCCTTAGTCAGCGGATTACTCCTCCAAGGTGTCCCTTCTGAATACGTCTTTTTAGGGAGACCTTCTCTTCAGACTAAAGCTTGAGGCTATCATTAAATAAGTCTCAGGGTCAAAATGGCACTGCCAGCAAATAAGCCAACAGAACACTTCTTTTAAAACTCACGTCTGTACCACCTAAGCGCAGGGGAGAACTCACTGCCCATTCTATCTGACTGCCTATGGACAGAGTCTACATGCAACCAGAACAACCAGTAAGGACATGCATTTCCCCTTTCTACTACCTCTGTACCTTATGATATCCAGGCTCTTCTCTGGCTGACTGCATCCAATCAACTTTTTTTTATTTTATTTTATTTAATGTGCACAAAAGAAACATTTCATTGTACAGTACTTTGTGAAAAACATACATTTCATTCTTGTATCCTTAGATGTCAATTTTAAATGAATAACAAAACTTTTCATTATGCAGTATTTAGTGAACTCATATACTTTGTTCTTAAATCCTTATCTGTCAGCATTGTATGCATTTTCTATGCTTTATTCAGCTTAACAACTTCTGTGAACCCTATCTACTAACTAAAAACTAAACAGAATTATCTATTTTCACTTTAATCAATCAATCTTTCTTTCCAGGATCCTTGCGCACTGGGGTATTTAATCCTTTACTCCTGAATACTCTGACTTGTAGTATCCCTTCAATCTACTTACAGTGTTTCCTTTTAGGCCTACTTAGGTTTCCCTGTTTGTGAACACTGTATCTGGTGTCTATATATGCATTATAACTCGATTATTGCTTATTCAGGATCATCTTTTTAATGCTTTCTCTACAGCATTAGAAACAAAGAAGTTGACAGCAGATAAGGAACGCAAGGCCCATCCAGTCTGCCCATTTCTTTTTCTACTTTATGAATGTGCCGTTGGCCTTTGCTCTGTCAATGACCTATCTATTCATACTCATCTGTATTGCTCCCTTATGCCTATCTCATGCCTGTTTGAAGCCCTGCACTGTATTCATATGCACCACTTCCTGAGGTAGGCCGTTCCATGTATCCACCACCCTTTCTGTGAAAAGGAACTTCCTCACATTACACCTTAATCAGTCTCCCTCTAATCTCATGCTGTGTCCTCTTGTCCTGCTATTTTTCTTATATTGAAACATGTTAGACTCTTTCACCTTGTTAATGCCCTTAAGGTGTTTGAATGTTTTGGTTGTATCACCTCTCTCCCTCCTTTGCTCTAGGGTATACAAATTGAGCTCAGTTAATCTGTCCTTGTATGTTTTCTGATGCAGTCCCTGCACCATTTTGGTTGCCCTACTCTGGACTGCCTCAATTTGGTTAATGTCCTTGTGAAGGTGTGGCCTCCAGTACTGCACGCAGTACTCCAGATGGGGCCTAACCAGTGTCTTGTAAAGAGGGATTATTACCTCCCTCTTCCGACTTGTGATACCCCTACTAATACACCCCAACATGGGATAGACATAAAGGAATTCTGGAGGTCAGGGGTAAGGGGCAACAGACTTC
The DNA here is from genome assembly GCA_016271365.2 of Neoceratodus forsteri. Taxonomy (NCBI): domain Eukaryota; kingdom Metazoa; phylum Chordata; order Ceratodontiformes; family Ceratodontidae; genus Neoceratodus; species Neoceratodus forsteri. Next base: position 297,529,991 of record CM057458.1, on the reverse strand, counting down.
TAGGAAAACAAACTGAACTTACAAGCTCAAATGGGCAGACTGGGTGGGCCATAGGCCCTTATCTGCCGACACTGTCTATGTATCTATGTATCTAACATCCCTCTAGCCTTACCTACTGCTTTAGTGGTCTGCTTAGATGATTTCAGGTCATCAGTGATGATGATGCCCAAGTCTCTTTCTTCCTTTCTGACTGCCAGCAACTCCCCTCCCAGCCTATACGTGGCTTCAGGGTTTCTCTTCCCTATGTGCATGATCTTGCACTTCTTTGCGTTAAACCCCAGTTGCCACTCTTCCAACCATTTTTCTAGTTTATCCAGATCTCTTCTCATTCTGCCCACCCCATCTGGATAATCTACTCTTTTGCAGATCTTGGTGTCATCTGCAAACTATACAAACCTTACCCTCCAGTCCATCGGCAATGTCACTGATGAAGATGTTGAAGAGGACTGGCCCCAGGACTGATCCCTGAGGTACCCCACTTGAGACATGCATCTCTTCTGACTGTATACCATTTACCACCACTCTCTGTTTTCTGCCTGTCAACCAGTTTGCCACCCAGTTGACCAACGTCTGACCAACCCCGAGCCTACCCAGGTTATTAATCAATCTCCTATGTGGAACAGTACTGAAAGCTTTGCTGAAGTCAAGGTAGGCAACATCAACTGCTCCCCCTTGGTCCACCACTCTGGTTACCCAATCAAAGAAATCTATGAGATTAGTTTGACAGGACCTTCCTTTTGTAAACCCATGCTGTCTTGGATCCTGTGCTCCTATGGATTCCAGGTGTTGCACTATCCTTTCCTTAAGGAGTGTCTCCATAATCTTGCCCACTACTGAGGTAAGACTGACTGGTCTGTAGTTCCATGCCTCCTCCCTGCTACCACTCCAGTGGAGCAGGATCACATGAGCCCTTCTCTAGTCTTCTGGGACCTCTCCTGTGCTTAGAGACTCACTAAACAGTTCTGATAATGGCTCTGCTAGTTCCACCCTTAGCTCCTTTAGTACCCTGAGATGTATGCCATCAGGTCCCATTGCCTTGTCCACCCTGAGCTTATCGAGCTCTTGTAGGACCCTTTCTTTTGTGAAGGGACTAGTGCACACCTCCCTCTCCCCTGTGTCCATGGTGCTGAGCTGTGGGCCCTGCCCTACCTTTTCTTCAGTAAATATCGAGGCAGAAGTATCTATTTAGGATAGATGCTTTTACATGGTCCTCCTCCTCACATGCCCCCTTATCCCCTTGGATCTTAGCAATACCCCCTCGGGACTTTCTCCTTTCACTAATGTATCTATAGAAAGTCGGTTCGTGCTAGTGTTTCCTCAGTTTGGGCCTTTGCCTGCCTTACTGTCTTCCCTGCTTCCCTTAAGGAAGTTTGGTATGCCTCCCTATCTTCATTCTGCTGCGCTCCCTTATATTTCCTGAAGGCCAGCCTTTTGGCTCTGACCTTTTCTGCTACTGTGTTTGAGAACCAAAGCGGTTTCCTTCTTCTTTTGCACTTCCTTTTCTCACTAACACAATGGGATGTTGCTTGAAGTATTGCATCTTTAATGCTTGCCCACTTTGCCAGTACCTCCTCACCTTTTTTTTCTTTTTTTGTCAGGGCTAGCTTAACTCTGTTCACCATCTTATCAAAATCAGCTCCTCTGAAGTCCCATATTTTTTGCCTTGGAATGGGATGATTTTGTTCTAGTGGCCAAATTGAACCATACCATGTGATGGTCACTGGCCCAACGTGACCTTCTACCTGGAGATCTGTGATCCTTTCCCTGTTAGTTAGTACTAGATCTAGGATAGCCCTGTTTCTTGTGGGTTGTTGTACCAGTTGTTTGAGGCCCTCCCCCTGCAGGGAATCCACCATGTGTCTAGTTCTGGCAGATGTCCCTGCTGGTATTGACCAAACTGTATCTGGCATGTTGAAGTCTCCCATTATCAGAACCTCACCTTTAGCTGTCATGTTTTGTATATCTTCTAACAGTAACGTGTCTATGTCCTCCACCTGGTCTGGAGGCCTGTACACAACCCCAGTTCGTATGGCTGTCCCATTTCCTGTTTCCAGGGTGACCCACAGTTCTTCTGGCTCCTTATGTGTATTCTGAATTTCTCTAGCTTTGATATTTTCATTGACATAAAGGGCCACTCAACCCCCCCTTTTGTACCTCGGTCTCTTCTGAACAGTACATAGTCAGGTACTGAAGTCTCCCAAGTGTGGCTACTGGTAAGCCATGTCTCACTAATGGCTACTATGTCCAGTTTAGCCTCTATCACTATTGCCTGCACGTCTGGGATCTTGTTTCCCAGACTGCGAGCATTAGTGCTCATGATTTTCCATTGGCCAGATTTCGGTGTGTTAGTTGTTGGTCGAGGTCCGGCATTTCCCCTGTGCGTCGTATGGGGAGCCAGACCTTTTTTTGACCTGGTGATGCAAATGAACTACAAACATACTGAACTCTTGTTTGACCACTAGCTGAGGGGGGAGGGGTGTTCTTCCCATTCGACGTATGGGGTGCTGCACCCCTCTCCCCCATTTGCTAGTTTAAATATTCTGCAAAGACGTCAAACTTCTGCCCCAATGCACTGACTCCCTCCTTACTCAGATGCAGTCCATCAAATTTAAAGAACTTTCACTCTCAAAACTGTTGCCAGTTCCCTACAAATTTGTGTCCTTTTTCCTGGTACCAGCCCTTGAGCCACATGTTTAGCTCCCCTATTTCCCCTTCTCTGACCTTCCGTCCATCTGTTCCCCTCTCCCAGACTGGCAGGATCTCAGAGAAGGAGATGCCAGATGAAATGGATGACAGTTTGTCACTCAGCCTGGTCAGGTGTTCCTTGGCCTCCACAACTGACCGGCTGGCAAGATCATTAGTCCCTATGTGTACCAGGGCGTCAATGTTTTCTCCTGCTTCCTGAACAATTTTAACAAGCGGTCAGTGTCTCTCACGCTGGCGTACCTAGGAGACATCTGACCATTACCCCTGGCTGGAGATATGTATCAATTCCCCGAATCATGGAGTCTCTTACGATCAGAAGTTTTTTGGATTTCCCTTTTGCTTTTTTTGTTTTGGTTCCTGTTTTGGGTGAGTTTTGTTGTGCTAGCTCCTGTGCTGTAGTGTCCTCTGCCCCTTTGTTTGATTTCAGAAATAGAGGCAGATGCCTGTTTGTAGTTTTTATATGGTTTGTGGAGGTGATATGTTGGAGAGCACCGTGTGATGGGGCACCCGATATGCCCCTCCTAACCACCTGCCAACCTCCTGGACCAACTACCCTCTGCGGTCGAAGTGCTTCTGTTGGATGTTGGGGAAATGGCGGGCGGTTCTTATCATACATTTCCTCTTGAATATGCAATTTGAGGTACGCAATCTCTGCCCATGTTGCCTGGAGCTGAGCCCTTAGATCTCCAATGGCCCAGCATGTAGGACAGTGTCCTAAATCCTGTAAAACTGCCCTTCTGAAAAGAGTTCCGCAGTACCTGCAGTTAATGATATCCATTCCAGATAAGTTGCTGGGTATATAACCTGGTCAGAGTAATTAGAAGGAGGAAAATGAAAGCAAAAGTTTGATTTTGTGTTTTGTTTGTTTTTGTATAAATTGTTATAACAAGTTAAAGTACTAGTGCCCCTGTAAAAGAGGTCACTGTGTGGATACCCCTCTGATCCGCTCCTTCCTGCTTTGCTACAGGAAATGTCACGACTGTGCTACCCTATAAAAGGAGTGTAGTGTGGGGTGGTTGGGGATGGTGGTGGGTAGCTGGGCCCTTCCCCTGCCGAAAAACAACCACCACGGACGAAAGAAACAAGGAGGTAAGAGCAGAAACAATCAGCCAGCAACAAATGCAGTAGCCCTGAAAGCTTATCCTAATGATAGATAAAACTGTAAAACCTGTAAAACACCACCTGTAATAATTTCACAGAAGATATACCCTGTAAGAAAAACTTTGCTACAGAGAAAAATAAAGCAGTAACAGAATATATACCTTGCAAAAAACAATTTGAATCAGAAGACTACAGCAGTAATCTGTAAGCACACACCTGTAGGCACGCCCTATGATAATGCAGCAGAAGGTATACCCAGCAATAGCAATTTGAATCAGAGAAAATAAAGCAATAAAATGTTAGCAACAAACAGTAACAATCCCTGTGAGTACAAAATAAAAATAACAACACACAGTAAATCTGCCTAGCCAAAAGAAGCCTTAATCCATATCCTTACTCTGGTAAGGTTCTTTGCTCTGTCCTTTCTAGCCACCTAGAAGGAAAGAATTCAGGTAAAGCTAGGTGCCTTGGCCAGCAAACCTAGTACTCAGGCTTGGTCACTGCGAGTCCCCAAAGCTACTGAAGCAATCTTGGATCTCCAGCATAAAAATACTGCACAGTACTTCCATTATACACAAAATGCTTTAGAACAAATGGCTGCATAAGCAGTATTTACATTTATTTACATTTTTGTATTGTCCCCATTTATTTATAATATCCTCTTCCCACCAACTATCTGGCCTGCTGTGTTTTCAGGGCTTACAAGTGAACCGCATTATGTGATGTACTGTTGCCATGCTGCTGGTCCAGCTACATTTACTGCATTTGATGCCTGCAGGATTATATCTTCTTCATGCAGTTCATAGTGGTGGGACATTTGTCCCATGGTCAGCCAATGGACTTGCCTTCCTGGAAACCTATTATAGACCTCAGCTCCACCATCCCCTGCAGCAATCTGTTCCACTACCCACTTGGTAAGGAAGTACTTCCTGATGCAGTCTCTCTTTTAAATCCCCCTTGCGGACCACCTCCACCCGTGGCCTCTCATTACTATGTTATCATTCTTGGTGAACAGGTCTCCACTGACCACCTTGTTCATCCCTCTCAGGAATCTGTAGGCCGCAGTCATATCCCTCCCCCCCCACACCGAGTGTACATGCTCAGACTCACTAGCCTTTTCTCATAGGATCTGCCCCTGGATCATACCACGTGATATACCGCTTCAAGCCTGTCCTTGTTCTTCCTTGGATGTGGACTCCAGAACTGGGCAAAGTACTCCAGGTGGGGCCTAACCAGGGACCAGTACGGAGGTAATGTCACATCCATCCTCCGGCTCTCGAACCCCTTTCTTACACATCCCAGCATCCTGGTGTGACCCCCCTACAAATGGGGGTTCCCAAAAAGTCTTCCTTGAGCTTGCCTAAATGCTCACTGCCAGGCTGGTGTCCTGCGTTTTAGCAGTTTAAATGTGATTACCAGAGCTTGTATAGCCTCCATGTACTGTCTCTTTAAGAGCTGCCTAACTGCAGCTTAAGTAATCTGAGAGGGAGCTCTGTTGAAAGATGTAACTATTTACTGAAAATCACTTAGAGTGATAATGATAATGTAGTTTTTCTAACCTGCTTTCTTTGTAGCAAGGACTGTTTTGTTTGTTTCCACTATCTTGGTCCTGGACTGCAAATTGGACCAAACAGTACTGGTGGGACCTAAAATGCAGCCGGACTACAAGAGCTGTCTGAATTCAAAATCTGTAAGCACTTTAGTTTGGAGGTTTTTTTGCGCCTTTTTTGCAACTGAAGGGGGAGCTCTTGCTTTGACTGACAGCCAAATCAGCCAACCAAATCTTCTGGATCTTGGGGAAGTCCTGGGCTGCTTGCAGTTTTCAGCTAAAACTAAGCTGGAAGCTGAGCAAGAAGGAGCTGAAGTAATTCTGAGCAGAAATCCTGAGTGGATTCGCATGGGAGAACTGGGAAAAGGCTGAGTGTTTGGCCTGTATGTCTGCCTGCTGCTCCTGAGAGGGAGAGAAGAGAATTATTTTGGACTAAATCCAAGTTTGTGTGACTAAAGTAAGCTACTGAAGTGGGCCAGGCTCAACCTGAAGAAGACCGAATATTTTTGCTGAATGCGATCGGCCTGTCAGGAGTTCCAGCTACCCCTAAGTTCCCAGTGTGTTCAGAGACTTTGCGATTGTGCCCGGGGAGCGCTTTGCCTGGTACAGTAGAATTCCCGTACATGTAAATGTGCTATGAGCTGCTAGTGGGTTGTGAGTTAGTTCGCCACTGTGTGAACTGTGTTCTGCTTGCTGGAAGCTGTATCCAGCCCAAAACGGACTGCTTTCGAACTTGTCTCTATGCGGTCTGGGCTTTGCCAGATTGGCCCAGCCAGACTACCCACTGCACAGAGAAGCCATCGACGAGAGACCTGCCTGGGGATCAGCCCCCTGCTCCACGCTTGAACAGCAACGACGCCTCTGCGACTTGTGTGGGCCCTGCTTCTCCTGGCATTCCAGATCAACCACCTGCAGTCTTGAATTTCGTCCAGCCTGTGTCCAGTCTTGGGTATCGTGAGCAAATACCAGGGTAGCTCCCTACAACAACAGCTTAATCTGAGTGTGTCATCTGATTGTTTTGTTGTTTTTCATTTCCTTTATGAACTGAGCCCTCTGGCTCCGGATTACAAATACTGTGTACTGTGCATGTTGAGTTTTCCATCACAGGGCCCCAACCAGCTGCAACCCCAGGCAACTGTCCTGGCTAGCCCATCTCTTCTCTACCTGGGTACCCAGAGGTGGACTGCGTGGGGGGACTCAAAGTGCATGTATAACTGCTTGATTGATATAACCTTTAAGCTAATTAACCTGATTTTGCCCCTCCCTTGTTCAAGTCCCCTGAATAAATCAGATCTAACTTTTTCTGCATGTAATCTGACTGTGGTTCCAGTTTGTGCTCAAAGTACTGTACTGCTGCTATTTGCTGTGCTTAACCTTGTTTTACACGGGGTCCCCAGGGTCGAGCCAGAGGAACCAGCCCTGGTGGTAAGTATAAACAGTGTGGGTACTTGTGTGGTGTACCAGGGGTATTGTGAAAGTGATTATTGTACAGTGTTCAGGCCACTAGCAGGGAAACAGGGGGTTACAGTGTCCTGGAGGGCTGTGCCCAGGTTAGCTTGACCACAACCAACCCTGACCTCCAGGTGGAGGCGCCCGTTTCAGAACTCAGGCCCCTTAACCTGCTACTAGCCAAGCAGGCAGGGGTAGTAGCCCTTGGGATAGCGCCACCTAGGGGTTACATCTTGGAGGCTCACCGCTGGGAGTTTGTGTCTTCTAGTGGCCAAAACTATGAATTATTGTCAAACATAAATGGCTACCCCAACAGAAGTGGCTGTACACCAGTTGGTGGGATGGTGTACTGGGAAAGAGACCAACCCCCAAAATGCTATACTTATCCTGGATATTCCCCTGGGTACCAATAAGGACACTGTACAGGGAGTACTTTCCAAGGTTGAATGTTTACAAAACTCTGTGGTGGTGGGTCGACAGGCTAATCTGCTGGCACAAAGTTTCATGGCGTTAGTAGAGTGTAAGGACCCAGCAGACAGTTCCAAAGTGCCACAGACTATCACCCCTGAAGGAGCCCTCACTGCCTGGAGAGTGATAACTAAAGACAGTAAAGACCCCGGGGAGAATGAGCCCCCCACTATCTGAGACTTTTGAGGAGAAATTTGCTAAGTTGTTGCTGGAGGAAGGGAAAACTGTGGAGGACTTAAAAACTATTCCTGCCAACTTGTTCCTCCTCCAACACCCCTCCCGCTCCAGCACCCGTTATTGCCTCTCCTTCTGTGCCCATGCCAATCTGGCTCTATGTCTGTACCTGCCATTAGTCGACTCTTACCAAAGGTTGAGAATCTTCTCCGGCACCCTCCCCACCCCCCAAGGGGAGGATGATTGGGAGACCTGGATAGATTGTGTTGCCCCTTTGGTACCTGAATGGCAGTGTTCGGAGGCTGAGAAATGGAAAAGGATCATAGAAAGTTTGAGGGGTCCCGCCCTAGAGGCCATTAAATTTCTGAGGTCCACAAACCCTGATGCATCTGCCCAGAAGAACCTATCTGCACCCGAAGGCAATTTTGGGAGCACTGAGTCAGGGGAGAACCTGATGTGGAAATTTCGAGGTACAAAACAATGGCCAGGGGAAAGTTTGTCTGCATATGTTACTCGTCTGGAAAGAGTGCTGCAAAAGGCTTACCGAAAAGGTGGGGTAGCTGCCAGTGACTTAAACCATGTGAGGCTGGGGCACATACTGCAACATGCAAAACATTCTAAATTGCAGCTTCTTCAATTAAGGCTCCCAGATCGAAGGGGTAACCCACCAGACTATTGTGACTAGATAAAAGTACTCCGGGAGGTTGAAGATGAAGAAGGGGATTATAATTCTAGGGTGAGTGCAGCCCAAGTGATCACGCCATCGGAAGGCCCTTCTGAAGTGGGGACCAATGAGGGTGTGCCGCCATGGGATGAACTGCTGAGGGAGTTCAGGGAAACAAAAAACAGTCTCTTTATGAAGACCGCTCCTGCAAGTACAGGCACCGACCCTTATCCAACTGCATCTGCTATGGGGGTGGGGGTGTCCACCAGGCATCTCCTGCTGACAGCAGCTCGAAACTCGATGCGTTGACTATGGAAGTAAGAGAATTGACGAGATGTCTCCAAATGTTCACCACACAGCAGACAGAGATGGCACCAAGGTTTTCAGTTGGTAGTACCACCGCCCCAGCTCCCAATGTGATGCCTTGGCCACCCCAGATCCCAGAAAACATATTTTGCCATAATTGTGGGAAGGATGGGCACATGAAGAGGGAATGCCGGTCCACAAAAGACCTAGATAAAGTTGTATACAGGCTTCAAGGAGAGCTTCAGAGAACGAATCAGCGGTCAAGGAGTACCCAAAATGGCCACAGTGAGGGTTCAAAAAGAGGTAACTCAAATCCCTATGTGGCTAAATCATCTGTCCAGGCCCTTGCTGCTGTCCCTCCAGACTGGTCCAAAATAGTGGGCCCTTCAATGGAGACTACGGTGGCTGTGAATGGTATTCCTACTCGGGCTGTGCTGGACAGTGGGTCGCAAGTGACCATTGTATTTAAGGACTGGTATGACAAACACTTATATGCTGTGCCCTTACAATTCCTGGAAGGCCTACATGTGTGGGGGCTGAGAGACAAGTCTTATCCCTATCTAGGATATGTCCGCCTCTGGTTGTCATTTCCTGCAGCTGTAACTGGTGTAGAGGAGCAAGTGGAGACACTGGCCTTAGTGTGTCCCCCTACTGCACTGTATGATGGGGTTCCCCTGTTAATTGGGACCAACACCCATATGTTTGGGAGACTGGCACAACTCTGCCAGGAGAAACAAGGGTGACGGACTGGGAGGGCCCTAAGAATTCCCGCTCTGATCAAGAGGGCCTATGATTTGCAACAGAACCCCAAGGGAGTGGACCAGGATGAACTGGTAGGGGTCGTGTGGAAGAAGGATCCCGATTCAATGGTACTGGCCCCTAACGCCCAGTGTACAGTTCAAGGGGAGGTCCGCCTCCGCAAAGATGTCAAGAACAAAATACTGATGTTGGACGTGCCAGGCGATGGAAAATTGCTGGAAGGATTATTGGTTAAGCACAGCATCTTGCCAGCACGTGCTCATGCCTATGCACGAGTGATAGTCCAGATTCATAATGTGTCAGATCAGGAGATCCGGGTGAACAGAGGATGCACCCTAGCTACGGTACACTGCACAGACACTGCAGTGTTGCCCAGCAACAAGCACCCTGGCAAGACAGATAGAGTGACTCCTGACTTGTTTGATTTTGGTGACTCCCCGTTGCCAACTGAATGGAAGATTAGAATTAGCCAGAAACTTGCCCAGACAGATCAAGTGTTTTCATTGAAGGAATGGAACATGGGATGTGTCCAGGGTGCAGAGCATCACATATGCCTGCACGATGAATGGCCATTTCGAGAGAGGTCTCGATGCCTAGCCCCTGCAGACATAGACGATGTGCGAAGACACTTGCAGGTAATGCTCGTGGCTGGTGTGATACAAGAATCCAGGAATCCATATGCTTCTCCCATTGTGGTTGTGCATAAGAAGAACGGATATGTGAGAATGTGTGTTGATTATCGAATTCTGAATCAGCGGACCATCCCCGATCAATACACCATGCCCCGTATACAAGATGCTCTGGATTGTTTGAATGGGAGCAAATGGTTCTCGGTGTTGGATCTTCGCAGTGGATATTAACAGATTCCGATGGCTCCGGAGGACCATGAAAAGACAGCCTTCATCTGTCCTTTGGGGTTCTACGAATTCCAGAGAATGCCACAGGGGATATCGGGCGCCCCAGCCACCTTCCAGCGACTGATGGGACGAGCGGTGGGAGACATGAATTTGCTGAAATGCCTGGCATACTTGGACGATGTCATTGTGTTTGGGAGCTCCCTAGAGGAACATGAGAGTCGACTGTTCAAAGTACTAGACCGACTGGAAGATTTCAGCTTCAAGCTGTCCATCGACAAGTGCCAGATTTTCTAAACCTCTGTGAAGTATGTGGGACACATAGTGTCCACAGAGGGGATAGAGACTGATCCTAGTAAAGTTGAAGCCTTGACTACTTGGCCCCAGCCCCACATTTTGAAAGAACTACAACGTTTCCTGGGATTCTGTGGCTAGTACCGCCGGTTCATAAAGGACTATTCCAAAGTGATTCGGCCACTCTTGAATCTTACCCAGGGTTACCCTCCTATCAATCGGAAATAAAAAAAAAGGGTCCATCAAAGAACCAGACAAAGCATATTTCCGCCCAGGTGAACTTTTCGGGTCCCGCTGGACACCTGACTGTGAAGCAGCTTTCCACAAAGTCATATACCAGCTCACCTATGCCCCCATCCTCGCTTATGCTGATACCACCAAACCCTATGTGCTGCATACTGACGCCAGTCTGCAGGGTCTAGGAGCTGTACTGTATCAAGACCATGAGGATGGTTTGAGACCAGTGGCATTTGCCAGTACGAGCTTGACCCCGTCAGAGTGAAACTACCCTGTGCGCAAGTTGGAGTTCCTTGTGTTAAAATGGGTCATTGTCGACCAGTTTCATGATTACCTCTATGGGGCAAAAGTATTGGTGAGGACTGTCAATAACCCATTGACCTATGTACAGACTTCAGCTAAGTTAGACGTCACGGGGCACCAGTGGCTTTCTGCATTGTCAACATATGATTATGCTGTTGAATACAAACCAGGCCTGAATCATATTGATGCTGACGCCCTATCTCGGAGGCCCATTTCCAAGAGCGACTGGGTCAGGCTGTCTGAACCTGACATCCGAGCATTGTGCCAAATGTTTGATAGAAATGAACAGATGTCTACGGACACTGCGGACTGCTTAGTAGATTGCTTGGGCCCCTCTAAGACCTGCATACCGGCTGCGTATTGCCACTTCTCTGCTCTAGATATTAGTGCACTACCTCAGTTTGACAATGACAGCATTCAATGGGCTCAATCCCAAGATCCTATGATTCAGCCAACACTTGATGCCCTTCGTGCAGGAAAAGATGTGTCCAAGTTGCGTTCCTCTGATCTAAGAACTGCTTTATTGTTTAAAGAATGCCCCAGGTTGAAGCTGCTTAATCAGTTGTTGTATAGAGAGACTTTACATCGGAGTGGCCGAATAGACAAGCAACAATTGGTCCTGCCCACAGCCTTCAAAGATTTGGTACTGAGGTCCCTCCACAATCATATGGGCCACCTCGATATCGACCAGACCCTTGACCTACTACAATCTTGATTCTACTGGCCCAAGATGGGGGCCGATGTTGAGCACCATGTAAGGACTTGTAGTCGTTGCCTGCACAGAAAAGCCCTGCCTCAGAGGGCTGCCCCCCTTGTCAACATTACTACCAGCACCCCAATGGAACTAGTCTGCATAGACTTCTTGAGCTTAGAGCCTGATCAGCGAAACACAGGCAATGCGTTAGTGGTTACGGACCATTTCACACGGTATGCACAAGTTTTTCCCACCAAAGATCAAAATGCATCTACCGTGGCCAAGGTGCTAGTGGAAAATTTCTTCGTCCACTATTGTGCCCCCCAGTAAATTCACTCTGATCAGGGCCGGGATTTTGAGAGTTGGCTAATCAAAGAAATGCTCTCTCTATGGGGGGTGCGAAAGTCAAGAACCACCCCTTATCAACCGCAGGGGGATCCTCAACCTGAACGCTTTAACCGCACCCTACTAGACATGCTAGGCACCCTCCACCCAAAAGATAAGCATAAATGGAGCCAGCAGATTAGCACCTTGGTACACGCATACAATTGCACAAAGAATGATGCTACGTGGTTCTCTCCTTACCGCCTCATGTTCGGGAGAGAGGCCCAGCTGCCTGTTGATGTCTGTTTTGGGGTTTCTCCCTATGGGGTTAGAACTGAAGATTTCCTGCAATATGTACAAAAACTTAAAGCTCAATTGAACCATGCCTATCAATTGGCCCAGACAATGGCCACCAAAAGAAATCTAGCCAACAAAGAGAGACATGATAGAAAAGTAAAGGCTCAAGAGCTTAGGCCTGGAGACCGTGTGTTGCTACGAAATTTAGGACTGCGTGGTAAACACAAAATTGCTGATTGATGGCACCATCTTCCCCATGTCATAGTTGGAAAGCTGGATGATTTGCCAGTGTACAAAGCGCGCCCAAAGAATAACTCCAAAGCTGTCAAGACCATGCACCGTAACCACTTGCTACCTATTGGTCAATTTATAATTGAGGCTGAACCCACCGAGATTGATTCCCCTGGACCAGTGACTCGTGCTGCTGCAAGAAAGAAACAGAGTCAGCCTGCCCCGTGGTTGCCGATTTAAGACTTTCCCCGCAGCAGGCCCAGAATGACAGTGACTGCCAGTCTAACTCGACTGACAGTGAGTGTGATATTGCCTATTACCCCTCATATGAACTGAGTCAGTTGTTTCGTGGAAATCCTATGTTGAATTATGGGGATGAAGCTCGGCTTTCTGGACTGCCTAACGCCTCGGCATCATCCTTGGAGCCAATGCTCCCTGAAGGTGAAGTGCAAAGTATCACGTCTGAGGATGCTGAGTCTTTGTGTATCGTGGAACTGTATGATTTGCCTGAAGGAGAGGCTGATGGTATGAGTCTTTCTGGTGACATGCCAGAACTTGAGGAACACTATGAGAGTGCTGAAAACCCTCATTCAGTGCCAGAGTGTCTTCAAAATGAGCCAAGTGTTGTAGAAACAGAGACTACAGAGCAAGGGGCTGACAGTGCTCCCAGCTTGGACATTCCCTTCATGCAGAGGCACCCTCACAAGTGATGAAAGCTCCAAGACCATTGCTGAAAGTACAGAGAATGTGGTTGTTCACCCCAGAAAGACTGGCCGAGCTGTCAAGCCAGTGGTGCGCTTCAGTTACGATTCCCCCGGGAGGCCAGTGGATTTGCCTCTCCATGTAGTCCACAAAGGTGTTTATGTCTCTCAGAGCTCACTGCCCAAACTGAGTTTGACGGCCCATTCCAGGTTACTTGTCCTGCCCTCTCACCATGGTGCCCTTGCCCCATCCAGCCCCAAGTTAGCTGACAGGGAAGGGTCCCCTCTTGCATTGTTTAGAGTATAAGAAGTTATTACATGATTCTGTATAGTAATGTTCAATTTACCTGTGTGAAATATGCATAATGTATTGTCAGAATGGAAATTATATAGTGGAGTACATTGAAATTTATAGTAAAGTGACAAGTTATGCCAATTGATGAATCAGATAGTACTTGTATAGCATGCTAATGGTATAAATATCTTGTATATGTTGCATTTTCAACGTTATGATGGTACAGACTTGACGCGGATGCCAAGTTTTCCTAGGCAGGGAAGGGTGTAACCCCCCTACAAATGGGGGTTCCCAAAAAGTCTTCCTTGAGCTTGCCTAAATGCTCACTGCCAGGTTGGTGTCCTGCGTTTTAGCAGTTTAAATGTGATTACCAGAGTTTGTATAGCCTCTGTGTACTGTCTCTTTAAGAGCTGCCTAATTGCAGCTTAAGTAATCTGAGAGGGAGCTCTGTTGAAAGATGTAACTATTTACTGAAAATCATTTAGAGTGACAATGATAATGTAGTTTGTCTAATCTGCTTTCTTTGAAGCAAGGACTGTTTTGTTTGTCTCTACTATCTTGGTCCTGGACTGCAAATTGGACCAAACAGTACTGGTGGGACCTAAAATGTAGCCGGACTACAAGAGCTGTCTGAATTCAAAATCTATAGGAACTTTAGTTTGGAGGTTTTTTTTGCGCCTTTTTTGCAACTGAAGGGGGAGCTCTTGCTTTGACTGACAGTCAAATCAGCCAACCAAATCTTCTGGATCTTGGAGAAGTCCCGGGCTGCTTGCAGTTTTCAGTTAGAACTAAGCTGGAAGCTGAACAAGAAGGAGCTGAAGTAATTCTGAGCAGGAATCCTGAGTGGATTCGCATGGGAGAACTGGGAAAAGGCTGAGTGTTTGGCCTGTATGTCTGCCTGCTGCTCCTGAGAGGCAGAGAAGAGAATTATTTTGGACTAAATCCAAGTTTGTGTGACTAAAGTAAGCTACTGAAGTGGGCCAGGCTCAACCTGAAGAAGACCGAATATTTTTGCTGAATGCGATTGGCCTGTCAGGAGTTCCAGCTACCCCTAAGTTCCTGGTGTGTGCAGAGACTTTGCGATTGTGCCCGGGAAGCGTTTTGCCTGGTACAGTAGAATTCCCGTACATGTAAATGTGCTATGAACTGCTAGTGGGTTGTGAGTTAGTTTCCCACTGTATGAACTGTGTTCTGCTTGCTGGAAGCTGTATCCAGCCCAAAACAGACTGCTTCTGAACTTGTCTCCATGCGGTCTGGGCTTTGCCAGATTGGCCCAGCCAGACTACCCATTGCACAGAGAAAGCATCAACGAGAGACCTGCCTGGGGATCAGCCCCCTGCTCCACGCTTGAACATTAATGACGCCTCTGTGACTTGTGTGGGCCCTGCTTCTCCTGGCATTCCAGATCAACCACCTGCAGTCTCGATTTTCGTCCAGCCTGTGTCTAGTCTTTGGTATCGTGAGTAAATACCAGGGTCGCTCCCTACAACAACAGCTTAATCTGAGTGTGTCATCTGATTGTCTTGTTGTTTCATTTCCTTTTCGAACTGAGCCCTCTGGCTCCGGATTACAAATATTGTGTACTGTGCATGTTGTGTTTTCCATCACAGGGCCCCAACCAGCTGCAACCCGGCAACTGTCCTGGCTAGCCATCTCTTCTCTACCTGGGTACCCAAAGGTGGACTGTGTGGGGACTCAAAGCATGCATAACTGCTTGATTGATATAACCTTTAAGCTAATTAACCTGATTTTGCCCTTCCCTTGTTCAAGTCCCCTGAATAAATCAGATCTAACTTTTTCTGCATGTAATCTGACTGTGGTTCCAGTTTGTGCTCAAAGTACTGTAGCTATTTGCTGTGCTTAACCTTGCTTTACAGGGGGTCCCCACGGTCGAGCCAGAGGAACCAGCCCTGGTGGTAAGTGCAAACAGTGTGGGTACTTGTGTGGTGTACTAGGGGTATTGTGAAAGTGATTATTGTACAGTGTTCAGGCCACTAGAGGGGAAAGAGAGGGGTTACAGTGTCCCGGAGGGCTGTGCCAGGTTAGCTTGACCACTACCAACCCTGACCTCCGGGTGGAGGCACCCGCTTCAGAACTCAGGCCCCTTAACCTGGTACTAGCCAAGCAGGCAGGGGTAGTAGCCCTTGGGATAGCGCCACCTAGGGGTTACACTTGTTGTCTAACTGCATGCTTTGTTGCACTGACATGTAGTTTTGAGACTGTTACTGATGATAAACCAAACTGTAAATAAATAATAATAACCCCCAGGTCTCTCCTGTGTTGTTATAAGTATTTAGACACCTCCCATTCAGTGCTCTGTGCCTGTTTTTTTTTTTTGTCAGTGTGCATCACCTTGCACTTTTTGGCACTGAACTTCAACTGCCAGACTTTGGACTACCTTCCCAGGGTCTCTAGGTCCAGCCTCAGTTCCCTGACCCCCTCCTTTCTGTCCACCTTGCTGTACAGTTTTGTGTTATCTATAATCAGATACATTTTGTCCCGTATACCTTCTCAGTGTCATTAATGAAGATACTGAATTGGAATAGACCCAGAAATTACCCTTGTGGCACCCCCTTAGTAACTCTCTCCAGGTATGCCTGAAGAAATCTGTTTCAGGTATTGTCAGTTCTGGCCCCAGCTCCTCCAGCACTGTGAGGTGCAGACCATCGGAACCCCCTGCTCTGTCAACCCAAAGGACTGCAGGCCCTTTGCAGACCTTGTCTACAGTGATCCCCATCCATTCCATTCTTCCTACCCCCCCCACTGGAAGCCTTCACCCTGCTTGATCTTCTCTCCTCCAGCCAGCCCCCATGTGACCCAAGTCCATGTTACCAGCATAGCAAGCAATAGTTCTACTGCTGTGCTGGGCCAGTACCCAACTAGTGTTTCTATCTGCTGCTACCTTCCACTTCTTGTTTGTGTCCTGTCTACATCCCATCCATCACTCTTTCTGTTGTACTCCAAAATGTCCCCCCCCCCATTCCTCCCTAACCAACTCTGGTCTTATCCCTTGTGTACTTATTCCAGGGTTAAACTTACTGGCATTTCCTGCCCCTATTTGGAGGATCACTTACTAGGTTCCAGGTCCCTGCCTGCCCACTTAAGGTTCTCCAAGCTCCAGCCTCTCCCCTTTCAGTTTTAATGTCTACAGACACCAAACTTTGGCATAGCACACTTGCCCCCCTTCTGTGAGATGAATCCCATCTTGCTTGAAGAGCTTCCTGTCCCAACCACTCATTTAACTATCTCCCCTTCCCCTGTCTACAATCATCCCTCTCCCATACAGACAGGACCTCGGAGAGGGTCAGAGATGCCACCCACTCCCTCAGACCACTGCCCAGTCTGTGGCAATTCCCCTTCACCTCCTCTAGCTCTTGTTTTGCCACGATGTCATCCCTAAATGGATCAAAACCTCTGGTGCCCCCCCCCCACGTGCTTAACAATATCCTGAAAGCATCTCTACCATCTGTGGCCCCAAGTTGGCTTCTAACTATCCTCCTCTCTTACTTACCTTACAGACCAACTTCTTTGCACCCCTTATCATGAAGTCCTCTACTACTAGTAGCTTCCTTGCCATATCCCTCGACATGCACCCCTCCTTCCTCCTGCGTGTTGCCTTAATGGCAGTTTCATTTCCTGCATGCTGACCAGTCTAGACCCCCCTTTTGAGAGGATGACTGCTGCACCTCCTCCAAGGATGCAAAGTGGTCTGCAGTTGTGGTTAACAGGATCCATCACTGTTTCCTGAGATCCTGGCCTTCCCCTCTTCCAACCATCCTCCATCTTCCTGGACCTGTGGGTGGTATATATGCAGACCCCAACCTAGTTGTCTGTTTAGCAGGCATATTTCATCCTGTGCTGTAACTGAGAACTGAGCACTGCAAATCTCCAGCATAGTGGGCATGTACTATACCTCCATAGCACTGCCTGGGATACAGTTGCTCCACACTTCCTATGACTAACTATCCCCCTCATACTCAGTCCTGCATAGTTTCCACTATTGTCTATATCTCTGGATGCCAGCTGCTTCTCTTCGACCTCCCCACTAATGACTCCCTGCTACAGTATGTCGTCAAGTTTTCTGCCCTCATTCTGCCCACATTAGCAAGTGATCCCCAGTTTTCTGCCCCCTACTATACAACATGATTTGGGATGGAAAGAACAGGTGGAGGGGATGCTAAAAAAAAGAAAATTGAGAGTATGTTTTGACTATGTTAAAAAGCGCTGGTGTTAGTCAGGATGACATGGTGTATTTTTATTGTACGGTGGCTAGACCGATACTTGAATACGGATCCTCAGTATGAGATGGGGGACTTACAAAAATGGAAAGTAAAAAGTTAGAAAAAATACAAAAAGGGCATTCTGTTTAATTTTATGGGCCACGGTCTCATATGAGGATGCTTTAAAGAAGTGTAAATTGGTAATGTTAGATGAAAGGAGAAGAGAAATGGCAAAGAAACTGTTTATGGAGATTTGTGATCCCCAAAACAAGTTGCACTCCTCGTCACCACCAAAAGAAGTGGTTGCGGGAAGCAGGGTAGATGGCAAAAGCCAATTTTTAGAACGAAAAAGTACAAAACATCCTTTTTATGTGGTTTTTAGATGGATGAGCTGGTTTTCAACTAATGTGTCAAATGTTTTGGCAGTGTGAGTGGAAAATACTGGTTGATGTTATGAAGAAAATGTATGTGTTACAATAGTATGTTTTCAAATTTTTTTAGGCCTCATGTATTTAGTAATATGTTATTTTTTGTATCTCTTGAAACTATAACATTTTTCCTAAGTATCATTTTTTTATGTGTTGATTTCAAAATTGTATGTAACTTTAGCCTCCCCTTTTGGGGTTTTGGCTGCAGTATGTGTTGAGTAAACCAAACCAAAAAAAAAAAAAAAAAAAAATTTAACCTACCTAAATTATGGTTTTTCTACCCAACAGCACTGTCCCACCCCAAACAGGGAGTTGGAACCATTACAGAGTTATGCTGCTATACAGTGTTGTCCAACCCCGGGTAGGGAGTTGAGACCATTACAGAGTTATGATGCTTATCTTACCATGTCCTAACCAAGGTAGGGTGCTAGGTTCGCTACAATGCTTTGTCCACCACCAGTAATGACAATCCACACCTGTTATTTCCTCCACTCAGTAGCCCCTGCTGCTCAGCAGTTGCTGAGGCAGAGACCACAGCGGAAAACCCATAGATGCCCCTGCAGATGCTGCTCTCCTGTTCCGTGACCCTTGTACTCTGGGGTCTCAAATGCTCTGGGTCATTAGTCTCATGGAATATAAATATCACACTGCAGCCACACTACTGACTGCTATTTGCTCTGCTTAAAGCTTCCCCTCACAGGATTGAGGTTTAACTGCAGAAGCCAAATAGGTTACACTCCAGGTAATGCTCTCACCACCTCCTCCCAATTATCAGATAGCTCCAGACCTTAGGACAAGACACTTTTCACCCAGCCCCCAACGTGGGGCAAGAAACAGCTCTTTAATATTGCTCCTTAAAGGGTAACTACAGTCAAAATCTACAAAATTATGTTGTGCAGAGTGTTTTGATGTGTGGGTGTAAGCCTAGTATGTCCTTCCTTTTGTTTGCTGTTAGGAGTTTTTCTGAATTTGCCTTCTAGTTTTATGGCCCCTGGAGATTTCCATGTTGGCATTTTTTATTGCTCTTCTTTGTCCTACAATAGCTGTTGTCCCATGTGACAGTGATACATTTGTGACCCTGATTCAGCAAAAGCTGGTTTACTATCAAGTTTAAAGCACTAAAGCTATCATTTTAAGTAGCTCTCCTCATTCAGCGAGCACTAAAATAGGCCACATTTACAGATGGAAAAACACCTGAGAGATAACTGAGTGGGCATTTCCATAAGGAAACAGCTAGTCTCTTCACTAACAATAGCACTGATGACCTGGAGTGATTTGTGTGCTTTTTTATGGTTGTGTGTAGTTTGAGGAAATGAAAACCTTTAAAAATAAAACATTCCTGCTGGCTAGACCTATACACATACCTAGAAAACAAAAAGACTGGATTAAAAAGTTATTTAGTTGAGGCGAGAATATCAGACTCCTAACAGCAGATTGCTGCTTCGGCAGTTATCACTCACGGAATCAATGGTTACAAACGCATCACTGTCACATGGGATGGGGCACTGTATGAAAAAGAACAATCAAAAATTCTAACATGGATATCTCCAGGGGCCATCAAACTAGCAGGAAAATTTAGGAAAAAACCCTAACAGCAAACAAAGGGAAGAATACTTCAGGACTACACACACACAAATCAAAACACTCTGCACAACATATGTTTTTGCAGATTTTGACTGCAGTACTCCTTTAATTACAGGGTGGTCTGGCAGACTTTTCCCCACTTACCCTGTAGACTACTGTATACATTTTTCACCCTATTCCACTTTACTACTTACCAGTCCCAGGTTCAGTTCCCACTAGCTTCTTTCCTAGTCCACGCACCACAGAGGCAGCTGCTCTCCTAACAGTTTACAACTTTCCCTCACAGGACTTGGGTTTAATCCTTTTTTAACTGTTTGACACACAAAGTGAAACACAGAATTTGACGGCAGATAAGGACCGCTTGGCCCACCCAGTCTGCCCATTTCCCTACCTAATGGATAAGCTGCAGATCCTAGTTAACCAGCAGCCTACTTCTTTCTACCCCAACCCCCTAGAATTGCCTTATGACTGTCCCATGCATGCTTGAATTCCACCACTGTTTTTGACTCCCACAACCTCCTCCGGAGGCCGTTCCATGCATCCACAACCCTCTCTGTGGAAAATACTTCTGACATTACCTCTGAGCCCCCATCTTCAAATTGTGCCCCTTGTTCTTGCACACCTCTTTTTTTGAAAGATGCTACCCTCTTGGACTTTGTTGATTCCCTTGAGGTACTTGAAAGTTTCTATCATGTCCCCCCTCTCCCTCCTTTCCTCGAGGCTATACATATTAAGCTCCTTTAGTCTCTCTTCATATGTCTTCCGGTGCAGACCTTGCACCATTTTAGTTGCCCTCCTCTGGACAGCTTCCATCCTGTCTATGTCCTTGCGGAGATTGGGTCTCCAGAACTGCACGCAGTACTCCAGATGGGGTCTCACCAGCTGTCTGTACAGAGGGATAACAACTTCCTGTTTTCTACTGGTGATGCCTTTCCTATGCATCCCAGTATCCCCAACCCTCCTTACTGCCCTCTCACATTGCTTGCCCTGCCTTGGTCATCTGATATGACTACCCCAGGTCCCTTTCCATTTCTGTTGTTGTTAGTATCTCACCCCCCCATTGTGTACTCTTCCCCTGGGTTTTTTGTTTCCCAGGTGCATTACCTTGCACTTCTTAGCATTGAATCTAAGCTGCCATACATTCGACCATTCATCTAACCTTGCCAAGTCCCTTCTCACCCTTTCCACCCCACCTTGTGCAACAACTCTGTTGCAGATCTTTGTGTCATCTGCAAAGAGACACACTTTTCCTTCCAGACCCGCTACGATGTTGCTTATAAAGACAATGAAGAGGACCGGTCCTAATACTGAACCCTGCGGTACCCCACTAGTAACCCCCCTTTCTTCAGCGTGGACTCCATTTACTATTACCCTCTGTGTCCTATTCTCCAGCCAATTCTTTACCCAGGCTACCATCTTGGGACCCACTCCCAGGCTGGCTAACTTGTATATTAATCTTTTGTATGGGACTGCGTCAAATGCCTTGCTAAAGTCTAGGTAGGCCATGTCCACAGCCCTTCCCTGATCTACTACTTTGGTCACCCAAAGAAATCTATTAGATTCGTCTGGCATGACCTTCCCACTGTGAATCCATGCTGCCTTGGGTCCTATGCCCCTCTGGCCTCTAGGTATTCAACAATTCTTTCCTTCAGAAGTGATTCCATCATTTCCCTATCTCTGAGGTTAAACTAACAGGTCTGTAGTTTCCTGCTTCTGCCCTGCTCCCACTTTTGTGAGAGGGAATCATCAGCTGCCCTCCTCCAGTCCTCCAGGTACCACCCATCCTCCCATGATTTGTAAAAGGGTAGTCAGTGGTGTCACTAGTTCTACCCTAGTTCTTTTAGAATTCTGGGATGAATCCCATCAGGCCCATTGCTTTGTCCACCTTCAGTTTTAAGAGTTATTTCAGAACCTTTTCTTCTGTAAATGGGCTGGTATCAACTTCTGTATCCAGAGTGTTTCTATTGTTTGTTTTAGGTACCTCCCTTCTTCATTTGTAAATACTGAGCAAAAATATTTGTTTAGTATCTCTGCCTTTTCACAGTCACCCCTGCCCACCCCCTCCCTTTATTAAGCCTCACTATCCTCCCTTGGTCTTCCTTCACTCCCTGATGTACCTATAAAAGGTTTTATCCCCCTTTTTAACTGCGTTGGCTATATTTTCCTCGGTTCGGGCCTCTGCTGTTCTGACTGCCTTCCCAGCTTCCTTTTGCTTTAACTGATACAATTCTCTGTCCTGCTCCTTCTGTGATTCCTTGTACTTCCTGAATGCTTTCTTTTTCTCTTGAACCTTCACTTCCACCTCCTTTGAGAACCACAGTGGTTTCTTACATAATTTTGTTTTGTTTATTTGCTTCACACAAAGGCTTGTTACCTCTGTGATGGCAGTTTTATTATTCCCCATTGTTCTTCCACCCCTCCTTCCTGCCCATTTGCTAGTGCATTCTTTAGGCACTCACCATTTTGGCAAAGTCAGCCCTCCTGAAGTCCAGTACTTTGCCTTGTATGGCTTGACTCTATTGCTGTGTTTATTGTGAATCATACTGTTCGATGGTCGCTAGTTCCCAGATGGCTACCACTTCTACATCTGTGATCCTCTCTCCATCTCCATTTGGAGAACCAGGTCTAAGATTGCTCCCTCTCGAGTGGGTTCCAATACTAGTTGTCCGGCATGCCCCTGTAGGGCATCTAGAATAACCCCACTCTTAGAAGTGGCTGCTGCAACTGCACTACAGTTAACATCTGGCATATTCAGATCACCCATCAACAATATCTCCCTTTTTCTGTCATTCTAAGTATACTTTCTATCATTTCCTTGTCCATTTCCTCCCCTGAGAGTGGGGTCTGCATACAACCCTATGCGGATTGTGGTGCCATTGCCTGTCTCCAAATTGACCCACAGTGCTTCTTCCTCCCTGTTTACCCTTTAGTTCTGTTGCTTTTGATTCCTTCCCTTATGAGAGAGCTACCCTCCTCCCTCCTCTTTACCCTCCCTGTTCCTCCTTAGATAGTGTATCCTGGTATTTCATGTCCTAGTCATGGTTCTGTGTACCATGTTTCTATGACTGCCATGATATCCAGATGTTCCTCCTCCATCAAGGCCACTAATTCAGGAAGCTTGTACCCAGACTATGGGCATTGGTACTCATTGCTCTCCATTTTTGATGCTTTACCTTCTGTAGCAGCATCCCCACTGACCTTCTACCTTGGTCTTTTCTCATTTAGTACCCTGTTTTGTAGGGAAGGCTGGGATTTTCCTGCTGCTTATCAGTGCCTCCCCTTGACTAGTTTAAAAGCTTGCCAATGAAGCATTTAAACCGACTGCCCAAAAGACTTGTTCCTTTCCTGGACAGATGCAGACCATCCTGCCAGCATAGGCTGGTGTCCCTCCAGGTGGAACCCCAGTCCCCAATGAAGCCAAACCCCTGTGCTCTACACCATTTTTTCAACCATTCCTTAAACTGCATGGTGCAAAGTACCCTCGCCTCACCCATGCCATTAACAGGCAGCACTTCTGAGAAGGATACTGTGTGCGCTACTTGTCTTAGGCCCTTCCCCAACTCTACAAAGTCCTCCTGCACTGCTCTAATCTCATGATGAGCCAAGTCATTTGTCCCTAGGTGGACAATGACGTCCAGCTCAGACTCCTGTGCAACTGTTCTCGTGATCCTAAGGATGCGCTTCCTGTCCCTCTAAGCCATGGCACCAGCCAGGCACCTTACTTCAGTTTTCCCTGCTCCCCCCAGTTCTATCCCTAATAACTGGAGTCCCCACCAGGAGCTGCTTCCTTTCCTTGTGGTGTCCTCTGCCTCCTTCCTGAGGGCCTCCCTTGTGACAGTTGTCCGCAACCTCCTTAGTCTCCTCTACGGGTGCATCCATAGGGGAACTATGCTCCCCCAGAATGGTGTATGGATTGTGGAGTGGAACAACTGACTGGGTGTGCCTCTGTTCCACCACCCTTACCCTCCCTGAGCCCACTGAGGTCCAACTGCTGTGCTTTCTTCGCAACCTCTGAGGTAGTGGTGGTGGCTCTGGTGCTCCCTGGATGGGGGAGGTTCCCTTACTACTGTCCAGTGCAGCCTGGGGAAGGCTCCCTTACTACTGTCCAGTGTGGCCTGAAGACAGGCAACTTCCTCCCTCAGGGCAGAGAGTTGTCTGCAAATAGGGCAGCATCTCAGCCTCCAGAAAGACTCCCGGAAGACTGCTGCCCCACAGCCATTACATTGCACTACTCCCCGCATGTCTGTCTATCTTCTTGTTTATTTTTTTTAATTTTTTTTTGTGTGTGTGTGATTGGTTTGTTATATAGAGATATATATATTACACAGTGTGTATGCTTCTATTGTCAGTGCAGTGTGCTAGAGAGGATATGACAGTGATACGCACCTTGCCTTCTTGAGGAAATGATGTCAGAACCCCAGTATAAAGGAACTATTTCCAGGGGTGGGTGGGTGGGGTGAGGGTGGGAAGGTTGGGCCTAAACTGTGCCCTCACAAAACAATCAGCTAAAGCTCTGACCCACTGCTGCGATGAGTGCCTTCCTGTCAGCAAGATGCCCTACCGACAATTTGACAGAGAAAATATCCTGCTAATCAAACAGAGAAAAATCCAGACATCCAAGTCAGACACAGGTAAACCTCCCCAGCCCCAAAACAGCCTGGTGACTTGTGCTCTGAAAGCAGTCAGCCCTAAAACAAGTCAGCTGAGCACAAGGACAGACACAGTAAACAGTATTCAGTCCCTCTGGGTTTAAACTCTTCCTGCACTGAAAATCTTAACAACTGCAACAAAAGTAAAGCAAGGTCCACTTCCCTCTGTTGATTGAAAGACTACCTTTTCTGATAATTCTAAGTTCCTTATTTCACCTTTCAGTTAGAAGTAGCCTCTACCTGAAGAATATTGACTTTCCTAATGAATCTACTACAAACCAAAGACAATTGTAAACTGTATGGTTCACCTCCCTCTGTTGTGAGCACAACTCGCTTTCTTGCAAATCCTAAGTCCAGTATTGCAGCTTCCAGCCAGCGGTAACTTTACCTGAAGAATATTAGTGTTACCTTACATTCTTTTGTCACTACAGGGGTGGGGCACATAATCAAATACTGACAGATGAGATCAAATCACTGCAGAAATTAGCATCTTCATTGGTGAAATATTTAATTTCTATTTAGTTTTACCGAGTATTATAAATTTGTGCTTTAAGGTTTTTTTTGTTTGTTTTTTTTCTTTCCAGAGCTTCGGAGGCACGCCCGTCTTCCGCTGTGCCCCAGCGCCAACCCCCGAAGTCAGACCCCCTCCCTTGTGCACCCACGACTTACCCTTCCTGGTAGGGTGGTGGGGAACGACTCGACCTACCTCAACGGATGATTGCCAGGGAGGTGTGTTCTCAGGGGCAGCGCCGCGAGGACAACTTCATGAACCGGAGCTGTATTTTTCCATTTTCTCCCTTACAGGCTCACGGCGTGCAATGACGCCAGCGCCTGGGTGCCCGCACGCTCCCGTGTGCGCCACTATCAAGTGTCTGCCGCGTCCCACCTCCCCATAGCGTGCGGCTCCATGCCACCGAGCCCCAGCCTCCGCTAGGGGTCGGGCAAGCACCAGCCGCAGGATACCCCCCTCCCCAGAGATGGAAAGCAGTCCATTGGATGCTCAATCCATCTCCTCCCCACTGTCCCACAGCAGTCCATGCTCGTTCCTGAATATGGGTCGCCGGCGTGAAGCGAGGTGTGGCATCCAGCACCTCAACCCTCAGCGCCACCAGGCCAGGGTGTGCTTTAAGGTTTTTGAATATACAGTTTGAGACAGCACTTTCTGTGTATGGGCAACACCTTTTCCACGAGACAACAGGCCCATACACTGGAGGGGTTCTGAAGACACACACACACACACCCCCACCCCCGTAAGAGAGATCGAGTTCCACTCTGTTTTCTTTTTTTTTTTATTGGTACAGGCACCCAGATGTGGAGACACAAGCACAGAAACCTTTGTCTCCACACTGTCTCAGAGGGGACTCCCACACACTGTAGTCCCGCTGCAGTCACTAGGGCTGACAATACTGTATTACACGCAAGCTGGTGGATTAGGGGACCAACGCTGACCCCTCCCCACTCACTGACCCACACCTAATGCCCCCCCAATTTTGGCAACCAGTTCAAAAGCAACCATCCTCCTCCCCATGGCATCATTATCAACCAGCTGGTTTCCTAAGTACTGGCCACCTATAACATAAATAAATCACCCCCCACCCTCCTCACTCCCAGTAAGCACCCTAGCAGCCCTTCCCAGTGTTCAATGCAAAGGACTTCATACATGACCTGTGTGCTACTTAAGGGGCACTGCTGTGTGGTAGTGTGGCAAGATGGTATACTTGATTTAACTATGTGAATACTCCACATGTAAATCACAATCAATGGGACAGCTGTGCAACAGCCCCATATGCAGGGGAGGGGTTCAGGGTTTTTGTGTGTTTGTAGGTCCCGGCAGCTGCCTGGTGACTTGTCTAGTCAATTGTTGGTCCGGTTCTTCTAGATGCATTTTTGCCACCCAGCTTTAATGAATTCTTGATTTGGTTGGCTAAAACTAACTTGCTGCGTGTGTGTGTGTGAGATCCCCCCCCCCCCCGAGTACAGTGCAGCTACTGGCAATGATGTTTTCTAATTTCTGAATAATTTGGGCTTTGTTTTTATGTTTGGTATCCAGTTTCTCACATACCCCTGCCCCATGGCTTGTCCCTCAGGGCCCTTGGGTTTCAGTGTCCCCCCTTGGGATATACAGTGGTGAAAAGGACAGTCCTGTATTGGGCCTGAGAGGACTCATGTCTCCTGTGGCCATTTCCCTGTTTCTTGCCTCAGGAGCCTGGCTGGAGCTCATGCTGGCATCCTCCGCCTAGCCGTTGTGACTGCCACCCATGGACCCTGTGGCAGTGCTGCGGGACAGGTACTGTCCCTCCCTCTCTCCCCAGAGGAGGAATGTGTCCTATTCCAGTCAGTCCTCCACTGGCAGCCACTGCACTGGCTCTTGTGCCCTACCTGGGATACCAACCTGTAGGACCACGGACGGTGACTGGTTTTCTTGTCTCCAGTTCTCAATGCATTGCCAGCAGACTTTAATGGAAACATAGAGTCTGCCTCTCATTCATAGTGATAACCTCGCATGTCAGCACGACTTGTGCTGTCCAGTGCCCGCAGTTCCACCTTGGCCAAAAAAGAACCCCTGCCATTTTCTGACCAGTGTATGGGCCTGGACAGAGCAATTCTGAATAACAAATGAGAATGTCCCCACAATGCAGGACAGTTGAAACGCAGACGGATACAGCCTTTTGCATCAGGATTCTGCAGGGTTTTAAAGGGCAGGTTCTTACAATTTGAGAACAATTACTGGCTGATAGTTACTCTAGTTTCATAGTGATGAGTGACTGGCACTAGTCAGGACTAAAGATAAAAAGCAACTGTATAATGGCTGACAAAATACAACATGCCAAGTCATGAATCTGGGTAAGAACTACATAAAGAAAAGAGTCTGTTTTCCTGGTAATACTGCACTAAGTGGTTTAATGGAAAGCTTCCCGTCTGGGCACCGTACTAGTTCACATTACCTAAATACCTGCCAGATTTTCAAACTCTGCAACATGTAGAAGTACCTGACCTCATTAAAGGCACATAATGTAGTCCTTTGAAAGATTAAATTTCCTTTAAAGAAGGACTGCTAAAGTATAGCTAACTGCAGCCACTACACAGTACAGTATATCTTAGCAGAACTCCAGGTGTAGCTAAAGGTATTCAGCAACCTTGTCACTGCACATCTGTTCAGCACAGGGATTAATGACATGACTGGCATCCAAATTAAGCTAGTACTTTGCAGTGATGACTTTATATACCGTATTAAACACTGCTCAGAGAAGTTTTATGTTTGCTTGCGTGTGCGCGCAAAGCCAACATATTGTTACTGTAGGGTAGGGTCTGTGCAGGTGTGTACTGTATAAGCCAATGGGCATGGAAATACAGGAGGCCTGCCTCTCAAAAGCCAATGTTAAGAAGGCTGACAATGACAGTGTTCATCTGGCTGATGAGTGTAGACTTCTTGTAGTTCAAAGCAAGACAGTCCTACCAATCACATTAGTTTTCTGCCCATTAGCCAGCTTGCAGACATCATCAGGCTTTGAAGATAAGCACCAAGTCTCACTGTGTGTGCGTGCACACGCAAGCAAGCATACGTGCGTGTGTGTTTCCCCCTAGTTCAGACAGGACACACCTACTTGAAAGCAATACCAGTTGGGAACAGCATGCAGAATACAAACCTAACAGCTTCAAATATGTTAACAACATGTCAATAATGAACAGAAAACACCAGCAATAGGTGATGTAAATTAAATATTGTTTATGTTTCCTTTAAAGAGCCCCTGACACCAGCTGGATAACTTTGAAAAATGTGAGAGTTACATACAATTCAGTTTATACTTAACACATTTTTGCTGCCTTTTTTTCCTATGGAATTTATTTTCCTGTCCCTCCCCATCTGCTGTCGAACCCCAGCCCCTTCATCCCACCTCCAAGATTTACCCCATCTACTTCATACCTCATTGTGTGAGTGGCTGCCATGGACAGTAGTGATGTGGTGCCATCTAGTTTATATCATCATCTTGCAGACAGGAGTTCTTTTCCACCCATTACTACTCTCCTTGAGTCAGAGTCAGTGGCATGCAATGTCGTACATGTAGACCATGAAGACAGTGCACGCTTTCAACACCTGCCTCTGACTTTCAATTCTGATGACCGCTGCTGTGCCATCTATCCTCTACTAAGTGGCAGCTAAGCAGCAGTACACACTGCCCCCCCCCACCACAAAGGAGGAGATCCGTTGATGGACGCTAAATCCTCCTTCCCCACTTCAGCCCCGGAGTAACCTTATCCCATTCTGAAACCCTGGCTGCCAGTGTGGCGGGAAGTGAGACGTCCAACACCTCAGCCCTCCACATTACTGGCCCAGCTACAAGTTTACTGTAGCTCAGATTTACTTAGACAATATTGCTTGTGGCCCGGTGGGGGGACCTGCAACCTACTGTTTTACAGATCTGTGCTTTACCTCTTTGTATCATTCAGCCAAAACTATATTCTAGGATCGTGGATATGTTGTTCATCCACACTTATTGGCATGTCTCTTTCCCCTTTAAATCTTGCCGGAAGTCTTCAAGCTGGCTCCTCCCACCCACCCGGGTGGTATATACCTCGGCTCTGCCCCATGACGCCAGATCTTCATTTCCACTGGAAGATACAGGTTGCCTCCCTCGAGCTCACGCATTTGGTAGGCCCTGGCTTTCAAAACTTCGGTTTTACCAAAATTAAAACTCGTTCGAGTTAGCGATCGTGCTTTTGCATCCTCAATCATGGAAAATAAAT
Organism: Neoceratodus forsteri; assembly: GCA_016271365.2. NCBI lineage: Eukaryota > Metazoa > Chordata > Ceratodontiformes > Ceratodontidae > Neoceratodus > Neoceratodus forsteri. The sequence continues at coordinate 297,500,958 of CM057458.1, read as the reverse complement.
CTTCTTCAGGATTTCGCTGGTGTCCTTGCAGCCAGAAGATGTCGCTCAACGATCCCCATCTCACGTGCATCTACTGCCTAGGTATCGGCCATGACACCTTGTCCTGCAATTATTACTTGACCTTCCATCCCTATATCCTGGATGACCGCCTGGGATGTTTGACATTGGGGAAACTGGAGAAAAGGAATCCTCCGGTGAAGTCCAAGGAGGCTAGGTGGGCAGTTTCCGCGGCCTCGGGTTCTGCCGAGCAGCTGGAACGCATGAAGGTGTTCAAAGAAGAAACCGACCCTTCTTCGGCGAATCAAAGCTTTTTCGTTCCACTCAACCTGGGCTCCACCTACACAGGTTCCTTTAAGGAGTTGTGCCAGTCTCTCCCCACCTGGGGTGAGGCGCCCGCAGGCTGGCACTCCTCCCATTCTCACAAAAGAGACAAGGAACCCAGCTTGTCTTTGTCTTGATGAAGGCGCTCTTGGGACCGAGAGAGCTCTCAGTCCCAGGAGAATGCATACTCGACCTCGGTCGAGATCGCTTCCTCGGCCGCAGGCCTCATGGACCTTCCGTCTGGCCAGACGACAGAGGAGGTGGCCGATGAGGTCAAGATTGTTCTCGATCCAATCAACCCTCTGTCACTGACCATGGCCGATGACTCCTTGGAGAGGACTCCTTTCTTTGTGTTCCCCGATGAGGAGACCCAGCCCGCTGGTGTCCCCATCGAGGACCTGGTTCTGGACCCTCGGGTTTCACCGATCCCTCTGGTGTCTCCCGAGTGACCGAGTTGGCCTGCCCAATCTCGGTCGAGGTCTAGAACCCCCTTAGCCGAACGGCCAAGAAACAGCCACAAGCGCTCCAAAAAGAGGCTACGCCACAGGGTGTCCTCATCCTCTTCGGATGAGGAGAGGCTCAGATGGAAACTCTGTCGGCGCTACAAGGACCTCATGTGGCAACAGCTGATTTTGTCCAGGCAGAAGCCGGCTCCGCCACCTACCCCGGCCATTACTTGGCTCTCGCCTCCTAGGCCGAAGCCGACCCCCTTGGAACTGAAGCCTTTGGTTCCCCCGCCCGCGGGGCCAGCCCGTCCTCTGGTTCGGCCTATTCTGGTCTCTCCACCGATAGTGGTGGAGCTGCCGCCTAAGCAGCCTGTGGGAGGGGCTCCTTCCAAAGAGGACCGACCAGATATCTGGCTTCCCCGATGTCTGTCGGTCACGGTCACCCTGGACCGCCCTCAGTGGGTTGAGGGTGATTTCGGCAGCTGGCCGCTGTACCCCGACTCTTCAGATTCGGATGTCACCGAGCTCCACTCTCATCCTGGGGATGATGAGTCATCCGTTGGCACAGGGATGGAGGACAGTCCTTCCTCCTTCCAAGGGATCCTCCGTCTCATCTCTGATTCCACAGGGATGCCCCTGGAACCCTTCCAGAAAAAGGAGGAGTACCCTCTCACGGACATCCTCAAGAGAGAGGATACCCCGACGGAGGCCTTTCCTGTGGCCGAGGCTGTTGTTGGTCTGGCACTCGAACTATGGCAGTGCCCTGACTCATGTCCAGCACCATCTGCCTGCATGGCCGCAAGTACACGGTGCCCATGGGGTCCCTTGCGGGTTTCACAGAGCACCCTTTGGCCGAGAGCCTGGTGACCGCCTCTGTGTTCATGTGTACTGGCAGTTCTGCCAACACTGACTGACTCCCCGATAAAGAGTCCAAGCTTTTGGACTGTTCGGTGCGGAAAGTATATGCGGCTTCCTCCTTGGGCCTTCCTCAGGCCAGTTTGGCCATCATCATGGCACACTTCTCTCATGCCCTTCTCGAGTCATTAGATGAAGTCCTCCCAGATCTTCCTGTAGACATGCAGACCACGGTTAAGCCAGTCTGGGATCAGGGCCATGCTGTTGCCAAACAGAAGCTTCAGACGGCCCTGGACATTGGCGATGCTTGTGCATGCTTGATGGCTGCTGCAGTTGCCTCTTGCCGAGGGCTTGGCTGAGGCTCTCCTCCTTCCCGGTGGATACTCAGCATAAGTTAGCTGATGTGCCTTTCCTTGGGACTGACTTGTTCGGCCCGGGAGTGGTCGGTCACCTACAGCGCATAGAGCAGTCCAATGCCACCTTGGATGCCACTTCTGCCAAGAGTTCTTCGGGCAAGAACCAGCAGAAGAAAAAGAAGAAGCCCTTTCGGCATTCTTACCCTGCGGTTCAGCAGTCCTCCTTCCAGGGAGGACAGCAGCATCAGCATCAGCAGCAGGCTCAAGCTTGGCGCCCTTGGCCCAAGCCTGGACCCAAACAGGCCCACAGAGGAGGCCGAGGCTCAGGTCCTGGAGCTTCCTCCTCCTCCTCCTCCAAGCCTGCTCAGTGACGGGGTGGGGGTTGCCACCTCTATTCCCATCACGCCAGCTCTGAGTCTTCCCGGGGGGCCGACTCCGCCACTTCCTTTCCGCCTGGTCCGCTATCACTTTGGACAGGTGGGTTCTGGAAGTGGTCGGTCAGGGACTGCCTCTAGAATTCGAGCAGTGCCTTCCCAGCCGAGCCTGCTCCCCTCAGGAAAGTACAGTTACATAAGAACTTACCATAACAGTAGATATTCAAGAACAGCTCTTGCAGCAGGTTACACCATTAGGACTGAAGCCGGTAGGCGCCAGAACCCCACGGAAATTTTCTAGCTAGCAGTATTCAGCGGGGACAGCCTCAGACGTTGGTCCGGCCCCCAATGTCAAGCATAGTATATATGGAGGCTGTCCTCCATAATCCTCAGTTCTACCGCTGGAGATTCCTGGCTGCTGGATGACATCAGAAGAGGGAGACCGAGGATCCGCCATCAAATGGCAAACAAACAGGCAGTAAATGCCTTATCCTAGGAGAAGGATGTTGTGACTACAACCTACCTCCAGCGGGGATGGTGGGAGGGAAAGTACCTGCTGCAAGAGCTGTTCTCGAAGATCTACTGTTACGGTAAGTTCTTAAGTAACTGTACTATCTTACTTCGAAAAACAGCTCTTGTAGCAGGTTACACCATTAGGACTGATTCCCAAGCAGTACTGGAAATCACACACCATCGGGAGGAGGAAAGGTAAAAATCCTCAAATTACATCGAGCCTAGGACAGAAGTCCCTGAAGGACTGCTAGACTGAACCCTGCTCTTCGCCTTGATGCAATGTCCAGGCTGTAATGCCTGATGAAAGTGTGTACGGAGCTCCAAGTAGCTGCAGTGCAAATAGCTGAGGTGGATACATTCCTTAAAGCCGCAAAGGAGGTAGCCACCCCTCTGGTGGAATGACCCTTAACCGCGCCCGGTAAGGGTTTCTGGCGCTTCTGGTAACAGAACGTAATGCACTGAATAAGCCACCTGGACAGCGACTGTTTTGAAACAGGAGCTCCCATCATCCTGTGGGCAAAGGAGACGAAAAGTTGGTCCGATTTTCGGTGGTGTTTGGTTCTGGTCAGGTAGTACTGGAGACACCTATGCACATCAAGAGTGTGCAGAAGGGCTTCTCCTCGATTAGAATATTCCGGGAAATACACTGGTAGATCGAGGTCCTGATTAAGGGTGAGAGCTGAGACCACCTTAGGCAGAAATTAAGGATTAGTCCCAGGGGCATCATTTAGGGGTCGCCAGAGTCGCATTCGCGACCCCTATGACAGAGCTTGTGACCCCTATCCCCTGCCATTGCTTAATGAACGCTTCGCTTGGCTGCCGCTGGCTGGCTGAATAAAAAGAAAATGCTTTTCCTCCCCGGCGTTACGTTCCTGTGCACGCTTGTGCTGTTGCCTGTGTAGAGGAGGTTTCAGGAGTCTGTGCTGGCGTGGGGTTGCCTGGCACAAGGCACGCTGCGTGCGTTCTCTCAGCCTAGCCTGATCAAGAGGTCAGGATAAGACGTAGGAAGCAATTTTCAAAAAAGGCAGGGGGGAAGTTATTAAGGATGGCATCTAGGAGAAGACGGATCTGGTAAGATAAACTTTTTTAAGGAAAAACGGACTACGACTGGCAAAGTGTGCATTTAGATGCAGATGGCATAGTAGCGCTATAGCAGCCTTGCTGTTGCGCGAGTTGTTTAAAAAAAAAAAAGTGAATTTACTAATACAACAACTTTGTATTCTGCGAACATGCTTTAAGAAGCAGAGTTCAAATGAATGGCATAGTGCTGCAGTGGTCTTTCTTCTACTTGAGTCATCGGAAAAATAGTTAAGTTAAACCTAAAGAGATGGTGTTTTAAGCTCAGTGATTTCACTTTGTTTTGGGGATAAGTGTCTTCATAAAAGCACAAGATTAAATAAGCATGTAGTTCACTCCTTTCCGTCTGACCTCCATTAACCTTTCAAGTGGGCTGCTCATTTAGGTGCACTGGTTAACGCGGTTGATTCGCGGCTTTTCCTTTTTGAAATTCTTCTATGGAACTGCAGTCAGTACATAGGAAGCCCACTAAGTGCTTCACCTGTCGATATAAAAGTAAAATGGAATATAGTTTGAGATTTCTTTTTAGTAAAAACCTTAAAGGCTTTTTTATAAACACTTTGAGAATGTGATATTAGAAAGCCTTGGGTGAAAATAGCATATTTTGTTCCTTTTTTAAAAAAAAATGGTAGAATTGTATTTAACAGTACTTGGTTTAAACAAAGCACGGATTGATGAGCACAGTATGTAGGCAGGTTGCACTTGGTGGTTTGACTATTAGGTTAATGAAACATGAGAGGAAGCTGGGCTACTATTTGAATATTAGAATATAATAGAATGCATTTTTGATGATCTACATCTCTTTATGAAAAATAGTTACTTGTATTAAAGGGGAGAAGAAACATGAGCATTAAAATTTAGTTCCATAAAAATGAGATAGAAAAAATACTGCATCAAGTGAGTACCATGGCTGTTAAAAGAACAGTTGTTTTAGATATTTATTTTTTGACTGAATTTTGGTGTGGACAGTATAGTCATGCATGTATTAGGTGTAAAAGGCATCTCCTGATGAAGCCTACTTTGTAGGTGAAACGTTGAGGTTGTGGGCTAAACTCAAAATAAAGGAACTTTTTGTACAACTTGAAAAATACTGTCTGCAGTGTGAATATTGTGCCCCACACCCCCATTCTGATACAGAAAATTGGTCTTTGTTTACAAATGACACCAAGATCTGTAACAGGGTGGATACTTCAGAAGGGGTGGAGAAAATGAGGAAGGACCTGGGGAAGCTTGAGAAATGGTCTGAGTAGTGGCAACTGAGGTTTAATTCAAAGAAGTACAAAAGCATGCATCTGGGGCATAGAAACCCTGAAGAGAGATACAGGATTGGGGGGGGGGTGTGTGTGCTGACAATCACCAAGGAAGAAATGGACCTGGGGTTTATTATTTCAGATGGCCTGAAAATGTCAAAGCAGAATACAGAGGCTGCAAGGACAGCGAGTGGCATCATGGGATGCATAGGAGGGGGGGTTCACCAGTAGAAGGTGGAAGGTAGTGATGCCATTATATAAAACCCTGGTCAGGCCTCACATGGAGTACTGTGTGCAGTTCTGGATTCTGCATCTTCGAAAGGACATTGATAGGCTAGATACGGCCCAGAGAAGGGTGACTAAGAAGATACAGGGGTTGCATCACAAAACTTATGAGGTGAGATTAAGGGACCTCAATATGTACTCGTTGGAGGACAGAAAGGAGAGAGAGGACATGATAGAAACATTCAAGTACCTTAAGGCATAAACAAGGTGCAGGGGGGAGACATCTTCCAGTACAGGAGGAGTACAAGAACAAGGGGGCATGACATGAAATTGAAAGGTGGCAGGTTAAGAGGGAATGTGAGGAAACTTTTCTTCACTGAGAGGGTGGTAGATGCATGGAATAGTCTGCCACAGGAGGTGGTAGAAGCAAGCACTGTGGATGGATGTAAACATGCATGGGATAGGCATAGGGGAACCATAGAGGTAAAGTGAGGGGGGTTAAAAACCATAATCAAGTACAGGACTTACTGGCAGACTGGATGGATCTAGCAGTCCTTATCTGCCGACAATTTCTATGTTTTATTGATAAATTAAATCGAGGTAGTGGCCATTTTATGAAATCTTGAAATAGAAAGTGATAGAAACATAGAAAAGTGACGGCAGAAGACCAAGTGTCCATCTAGTCTGTCCATGAGCTCCTGAGATCTTTCCAGACCTCAGGACCTAACCCCACTACTGTTTAATGATCCCTAGTGCTCCCAATAATTTGATTCAAGCTTTTTCTCTATCCCACCTCAGCTTGACTGATGTCACTGTCTTTGTTTCCACCACCTCGGCGGGCAGCCTCTGTTCCACTACCCTTTCCATAAAATGGTAGGCAGTATAGCACAATGGTTTAAGGCTCTGAGCTGCAAATCTGGAAACCTGGGTTTGAATCCCACAGCCCCCACTTGCATACTGTGTGACCCTGAGCAAGTCACTTAACTTTTTTGTGTTCCCAGGTCGCACCTGTAAACAAGGTTTCAGCTTAGTGTGTTTCTCCTGGTAAAGAAAAAAAAAATAGTGTTTCCTGAGCTGTCTCCTGAAGCTCCCCCCTCAATATCCACTTGTGTCTCTGGTACTGGAGCTGTAAACCCTGATGAACAGATCCGAAAAGGGCAGCTTGTTTATTCCTCTCAGAAACGTGCATGTCTCTATAATGACCCCTCTCTCCCTCCTAGACCCCAGTGATGTTACTGAGGAACAAACTGTGGGCCCAATGCATGAAGCCTAAGTGGCATGCACAAGGGTGGCAACACGCACACAAAAGGGCATATGTGTGAGTGCCAAGCATGGCATACCTGGGAGGCATGCAAGAACCATGCATGTGGGCACATGTAGGCAATCCACACACTGTGTGTCTGAGGGGCCACGTAGCATCATGTGCAGTACCCCCGAATGTGCATTCATGAAGCCAGGTATGATAGCCAGGCACATGGTGTGAGGTGCAATACTTGCAGCAGGTAGAGGGCTTCCGTAAGTTTCACACCATGGCGTGAGGTGGTTCCCAGACAGATCAGGATGCTGTGTAAGGAGAAAGATGATGCAAAACTGTCTGTCCCACCATGGGCACACACGGGACACATAACAAGCACCATGATGGGGAACACCCGGCAGGTGCACAGTCACATAGGTGTAGGAATGATATGGATGGTACAGCTCTCTGCCCAGGTGAGCAGCACCTGAGCAATTCTGAACTGCCATTAACAGAGGCACCAACATGGAAGCAACACCCACCCCACACAGACCACACAGGCAGGACCCCAATACAATTGTACTCCCAGTGCACAACATACACACACACACACACCGCCCACTCCACATGAAGTCCCCCATGAATACCCCAAGTCCCTCCCATGAAGCCCCCGGAATGCCCCAAGACCCTCCCAAATGTGCCACACCCACCCACAGCTGTGAGCAAACCACTGTCCTGGAGACAATAACGACACAGGGATAGGAAAATAAAAACTTTAATGAACAAGCCGTCTTTCGGATGAGACGTTAAACCGAGGTCCCATCTGCCTGGATTGGTGGTAGTTCAGGTGGATGTTAAAGATCCCATGGCACTTATCGAAAAGAGTAGGGGTATTTTATTGAAAAAAGTTGGGCTTCATTACAAAGAACAAAAAACAGTCATACTGTACAATACATCATCTATAATGCAACACAAAAGTAACAACATCATCAACAATCAGTAAAGGAAAAATTACAATTTTGCCACAATAGATGAAATTTAGAACTGGGAAAAGTTTGGAAATCACGCAAATTAATTGAGTTCAAAGCTTGACAAATATTATGGAGAACTTCTTTCATAGTAAGTACTTTTTGATGTAATACTAACAGACATCGTGCTTGCCAGATGTAGTATCTAATAGCAACAAAAACCACATATAAAGTATCAATATGATATTTTGAATTTAAAGCAGCATTAGTGCAAAACATAATCTGATCATAAGTTAGGAGATAAAATTAAGGTTCAAACCATAAATCCCCAATTTGACCATAATTCACTAGAAAAGGACAGTCCAAAACAAATGCTGTTGAGTTTCAAGAACTTCATGCACGACTCTCTAGGACAAAAGCAGGCATTGAGGGCCTTATGTTTGTGATTTCCTTGACTCCCAGTTTACCATGATTACTTAGCCATACCATATCCCAGACAAATGAAGGAAGATGTGGATTACTAAGTTGTTGAACAACCCAGGTAATCGATTTACAGGCAACAAGGAAAACTACAGGCTCCAAAGCTTCACTCCGCCATATGTGTTCATAAATCATTTCCTAGTAAAAGTACAAAAATCTTTAGAGGAGAAGCCCCAGGATAAGGCCATTTGAGCTTTCTTTTCCATATACTGGAATGAGTAAGGAACGAGAAAAAATTCTTATTTACAGGGTTCCAATTAACTATGCACGATGAGAACCATAACAAAAAAAAAGGTTTCCAAACAGTATCACCGGGTTTAATGGCCTTACCAAAATTATAGTAAAAAAATAAACTGTAGAAAAAACCAATAGGGTGAACCATATTAGCCCCACCCTCACTAATAGGTCTATATGTTATATTACGTTTGATTGCGTTAAGCCGTGACCCCCAGAATCCGTGAAAGAAGACCCCATTTAATTTAGTAAAAAGTACAGAAGGAGGAAAAACATAACTAAGATACAAAAAAATTGGTATAACCAAGTTTTTAAGCAACACCACCCTTTTTTTTTTACTGATTAAAATCGATTTCCAACTAGCAATCAAACCTTCGGCCTTTTTAATAGCAATAAGCCAGTTATGGGAAGGTAGTCACCTGATCCAAAATAGATCCCTAAATATTTAAAGGAGCCATTCATAACAGAAATCCGGCATAAGTACCATTAGCAAGGAGAATGAATAACCTAATGTTACACAGGCTTTTCCAAAATTAACTTTGGAGCCAGACACAGGCAACAAAGGTGTGAAAAATCTGAACCAAGCGCATCTTCTTTAGATCTTCTATCCACCACCACTACCAAATCATCAGCGTATGCTAACAACTTAATCATAGGTACAGAAGGGGTCCTTGTAATCCAATAATATCTTGGCACAGTAGAATAGCCCGTATTAGTATCAATGTAAAATTAAAGTATTGAGCTTAAGGGCAGCCTGCGGACACCACGAACTAGTGAAACCGGATTCCTACCAACCGTTAACATTAGGGATTATAAAGCGCATCTGTATACAATGACTGAATCCAGAAAAGAAATTTGACTGGGAATCCAAAAGCTTTTAGGACAGAGAATAAAAAATCATGAAGTACTCTGTCAAAAGCTTTTTCTTGATCTATGCCCAGAACCCAACCAGACACAATGTTCCTATCCCCCAACACAAATAATTCACGTAGTAAAATTAGATTGTCATGCTGGTACCTGCAGGGACACCACAGGTCTGATAAGGACTTAAAAGAAAAGCAACTTTCAGTAATCTGTTTAGAAGAATTTTAGCTAATATTTTATAATCACATTTAAAAAGACTGATTGGTCGCCAATTACTTAGGTCAGTAACATCTCCTTTTAAAAATCAAAGTAGAATAGCCTCCTTCATCGATTTAGAGCAAGAGACCAGAGATCAAAATCTCTTTGTACAGCAAAGTTAAAGTAGGAGCTAATTCGGCTTAAAATGTTTTAAAAAAGCTACCGATGAGGCCATCTGAACCAGGAGCAGACAGCACATAATTTATTAATGGCTTGTATAACTTCAACCTCTATAATATCAGCCTGAAGGTGTTCTTGATCAGAGACAGAAAGTTGGGGAGATGCAGAGATTCCAAAAAGTGTTTGGCAGACTCACAGTCAGGCTTACTAACTAACATGTTGAAAACATGGTGTTCAACAAGTTGTACTAAAGATTCAGGAGAAGTAATCAAAGTGCCATTAGGGACTTCAAACACTGTATGAATTTAGAGTTAACTCGACTCTTACATGCCTTAAAGGGATCTAAACCTCTTTGTCCATCTTAGTCCCAAATTTGGCTTCTTGTCCCAAAGTACTAGCTCTATCATACTGCAATTTCTTCATTTGAGTGCAAATAACAGAAATCTGATCACTAAAATCATGTCGAGTAGTATCAGTAAGTGACAACAAATGCTGAAGCTGTTGTCTGAGGGCTAAATACTTCAAATATTTCCTGTTATTAGAAACAGCCGCGTATTTTGAAAAGCTACCTTCAAGCCAAGGATTTGGAATCTTCCCCAATCAGCAATAGTGTCATAAAATCAATGACAGATAATCTAGCCATCCATTCTCTATGCCACAATTTTAAAAAGGAGGGTCTTCCAAGAGGGAGTCATTAAAAGCATAACGGTTCTTTTACATCCAGGTGCAGATTCCCATGAAAAAGATGCACATAAGGCAGCATGTGAGAATTCAATCCCAACAGTGCGACAAGAGAGGATTAGCAAGATTTTAGATAAAAAATAAAATCTATCACAGTCCATGAGGGGCCCTTTAAAAAAGTAAAGCCTCCTTTAGCATGACAATGCCTATATGCATCAAGAAGCTGGGCTGTATTTACAATAGCTTTCAGGGCTACTGAATCACAAAACATTTTAGGAGTCTTAAGACCCCTATCTTCTGGTTGCAGGCCACAATTAAAATCGCCTACCAAAAGCATCAATCTGGAAGTATGTAAATAGGGTCTAATTAGGTTAAATAAGGAGACTCGTTGAGCTTTAGTCTGAGGAGCATAAACTGCTACAAGGCGAAAGCGCTCCTTAGAATATGTGAAATCAAGCAGCAAAGCTCTTCCTGGTACAATGTCAACTAGTCTAGAGACATGAAAATTAGAGTTAGAAAATAAGATGCCTATGCCATCACAGGTGTCAGGGCCAGAGGACCAAAAGGACGGTCCATTAATCCAAGCCCTTGAAGCCTGCTGTAGCTCGCTATGAGACTTGAGTCTAGTATCAACCAAACAAAAGATGTCACAATGTAGATCATTAAGAGTCAGAAAAATACCACCTAATTTCTTATGACCCTTAATACTATTAACATTGAGAGAACAGATTGACAATTGTGCCATTGTTTTTAAGTGCCAACCGGAGATGTACTCCTCTGACTTTGTCTGGTTCGTTTAGCTATAGGGTCTAATTCAGTGCTACTGTCCTGTTCCAGACAAGACCGAGTTGAGGAGGTGTCAGTATCATTCCCACAGAGTCTTTATCTGCGATTTCAGTAGTTAAAATGGCATATTTATTTGTGGATTGCCAAGGACGATAACAACATCTTTACCACGGCTGTTCACAGCCTGACCGTTCTAGTCTGTTTATGGGTAACTAGGTAAACCAGAAGAATCTGAATCAGAAGCCAATTGTAAGGGAGGGGGAGGAGGGGGCATCTCAACATCTAGCTTATCACTCACAGCAGATTGTGTAGCGGGATCTAAGTCTAGAGGGGAAGGTACTGCAACAGAAGTAACTGCAACAGGGGATAGATCTGGAGTTTCCATAGCTTGTGATACTATAGTAGTAGCAGGTTTAGCCACAGGACAATCCATATTGGCCTGCATATGCTGAGCACTAGTAATTAAGCCCTCATGAGAGGGACAATCAATTCTATTGTGCGAAGCCCAAGGACAACGGCCGTAAGCATGGCCTGTACCATCACATAAATTACATTTAAAAGGGTTGGAACAGGCACTGGAAGAGTGACCAAATTCAAAACAATGGCTACATTTCATGATGTCACAAGCTGAACTTAGATGTGTTCGTGAGCCACATTTAAAACAGGATTTAGGCTGACCAGCATAATACAATAAGGCCCTTATCCTTACCTAAATAAAAAACTAGGTAGATGTTTGGGTCCCGTATTAGTGGAAAATAATTTAACTCTCACCCTCCAGCTACCATCCCAAATTTGCTCACTATCTAACATAGGAGTAGGTCTATTGCAACCTCACATCTTTTATTTAACCAAAATAAGATATCCTCCACATTCACCCTTCGCTCTTAAAAATAATTGTGATATTCCTAACCGCAGGTCTTGTCAATGGAATAACTTGAAAAGGAGACCAAAGGGGAGGTCTGAAGCGTTGCATACTGAGCCCAAATTTATCCAGACTTGAGACTTGTTTAAAACTAATGTCAAAATTATAATTACCAAGATTAATTAAAGCGAATATTTCAGAAGCAGAAAACTTCATGGACCCCTTTAGTGTAATGTTTCGCAATAAATATCACGATCTGGAGGTTCCTCCAACCCACCTTTATATAGGAGTCGAACTGCATTACGCCTAGGGGCAGGCTCACCTTTGGAGGAAAATAGATCAGCTAACTTGAAACTACCAGGTTTATCTGCTGGAGACCTACCATGAGTATGAGATACAGGTTTAGATACAGACCCTGATTCCATATTAACTGCAGAGGGAAAAACAGGGGATAAAACCTCATGAGTGTTAGCATTTCCTAGACCCCTTTGAGGAAGCAGAGGTGTAACTATAGGTTTACAAACATTAACCTCAGAAACTACAGTAACAGAATCAGAATTCAAATGTTCACAAGTAATACCCCGGGGTTCGTTGGAGCTCAAGGAAATGTTGGGTGCTGCCACAGCAGTTGCCTTCTGCAACATTAACAAATATGCAGGGTCCTGGGAATCTGGTGTCCAAACCCCCCCTTCCCCTTTCTCCCAACCAGCGTTCTCCAGGGCACCATCCAGAGACCAAGACGACGCTAGAGGAGGTTGAGATAATGAATCATGTTCAGGTTTTGCTTTTGAAACGACATCCTCTCTACTCCAACCAGGAGTTTTATCAGCAGAAAAATAAATACCTCAGTTTCTTTAATCTGGTGTTCAGAAGTCTCGACAAGTTCAGGAGCAGAAATCACTTTGCTATGACTCGAAACAGTCTCCCCCGTGATCCGGTGGACAGAATGAGGAGAAACAGTGACAGGCTGTAGGCACACCGCGTCCTGGGTCGAAAAACTGCCAGCCTTCGTCGAAACGACTGCTAACGCGGAAGTGAACAGAGAGGACGCCGCAACGTCAGTGTCAGCAAGGGGCTTACCAGCTGCAGCGTCTCCAGGGATAGTCGACCGTTTAGTCGTCTTACAGCATGCCGTGATTTTAACATCCAACTCCTTCACTCTCAGCAACAACGCCGCTCGCTGGTCCTCCAGGGCAGAACGAAGGGAGGAAGCAACAAATAGGGCAGGAACCACCTTGCTACCGTCAGATACTTCACCAACAACAACGGTATCTTCCATAATAGTGCTACCACAAATATCAGCAACAGCCAAATCCTCATCTGTGGCCTCAGTAGCTCCAGGCATAGGGGAGGAGGCCCACTCCCCTGTACTCGCAACGTCCATCTCCTCCAGGGTTTCGTGCAGACTGGCCATCAGGCAGCCAGCAGCAGAGGCTCCACCTACACAGAGTAGGGGAATTTTATTGGTAATAAAGTGGGCTTCATTACAAAAAAACAAAACAACTCAATAAACAGAAACAATCCAAACAAGGCAAAAATCAGTTAACAGAAAAAAGTATCACAATGTTTCCAAAACAATACAGCTTGTGAAGTAGAAAAAAGTAAGAAGTCAGACTTTTTTACAGAACACAAAGCAGCCCTAATATTACAAAATACTTCATGAATGGAAATAGTTTTTTGGTGTAACACTAGCAAACATCTGGCTTGCCATAAATAATAACGAATAATAGCAAAAATTATATATAAACTGTCAACATGATACTTTCTATTAAGCAGGTCATTCGTGCAAAACATAACATGTTCATAAGAAAGAGAGGCCAACAAGGGTTCTGCCAGTTAGCAGATAGGGTAGACCAGACTTCAAAGAAAAGGGCATTCACAAAATAAATGTTGCTGAGTTTCACAAACATTGAGGCAAGAGGATCTAGGACAATATCTCAAAGACAAGGCTTTATGCTTATGATTGTTGTTAACTCCTAGTCTATCATAGTTGCATAACCATACCATATCCCATAAAAATGATGGCAGCCGTTGATTTAGCAGTTGGTGGAGTACCAGGAGACGTCCAGAGGGGCAGAACGGAAAACAATCTCCTCCCAGCCTCCAACCTCCAAAGTCGCTCATATAGTTGGGGTCTAGATAAGATACAAAAGTCCTGAGGATGAAGACACCAGGTCAAGGCCATCTTAAAATCTCTTTCCCATAAGAGGGATCAGTTGGGATTTGAAATAACCCCTTTATAACGGGCTTGCCAGTTATCAAGACAGGAGAACCATGCTAAAAAAATAGGGCTTCCAAAAAACAGTCCCTGGTTTCAGCACTTTCCCATAATTATAATGAAGAAAAGGCTGTAAAAAACAACGGGTGGATCATACCAAGTCCACCTTCCTTGAGCGGTCTGTAAGTAATATGTCTTTAATGGGGTTTAGCCTGGATCCCCACAATCCTTTGAAAAAATCCCGTTAATCTGGAAAATGGGAAATGGGCGGGGGAACACATAACAAAGAGCAGGAAAATCGGTATAACCAGAGTTTTAAGGAGCACAACCCGTTTCTTCTTCCCAATTAAATGCTTTTCCACCCATTAATCACATTATCTGCCTTTTGTAGGGCAAGATTCCCAATTATAGATATCGGATCATCACAACCAAAAAAATACCTAAATACGAAAAACAGTAGTGGATACAGAAACACCAGCATAAAGGCCGCATACTAGGGAGGGATATGCCCTAGTGGTACACAAATACTTTTGTAAAATTTATCTTAGAACCTGAAACAGAGAATGCCTGTAAAACCTGAACAATATCCTCTTGTTTCGTGGAAGAATCCACAGCCAAAATTAAATCATCCGCATATGCTAATATTTTAAGTGGTAAAGAAGGGAGGAGTACAGAGCAACCCAATAATCTGTGGGCAAAGAAAAAGGCTCTCAAAAGAGTATCAATAAAAAGGTATATAATAAGGGACTTAACGGCACCCTGACGCATCCTACACGGCCAGAATAGTAGGACGGCCTATCCAGCCGCTCACATTAGGACGACACAACATTCCTATATAATAAACGGCCAGGAAAGGAAGCATACTGGGAACCCAAAAAGCCTTCAGGGCTAGAAATAAGAACTCATGAGAGACTGTATCAAATGCTTTTCCTGGTCTAAACTTATAATCCATCCTGTTACAGCATTTGTTGTCCCAGAGTAAACAATTCTCAATAAAATCAAATTGTCAGAAAGATGCCTGCCTGGGATACCACAGGTTTGAGTTGGGCTAATCATGGGTGATGCCAAGTATCATTCTAGATAAAAGAATTTTGGCAAGGATCTTATAATCCACATTAAGCAGACTGATTGGTCTCAATTTGTAATGTCAAAGGGATCCCCTTTTTCTTAAACAGTAAAATCAGTAAAGCGTCTTTCATAGAAGTAGCCAAGGCATCAGAATGTAACATCTCATTATAGAGAATAGTTAGAACCGAACAAGATCAGCAGAAAGTCTTGAAAAATGTGGGTTAGGCCATCAGACCCCGGAACAGAATGTGATTTTAAACTAGTAATGGCGCCAAGACCTCTGGTTCAGTAATGACCAAGAAAGCTTGTTTCGATCAGAGTCCAAAGCTGAGGTAAGGACAGTGAGCCAAGAAAATGATCCGCATTGTCAAGGTCAGCTTTAGTAGCCAAACATGTTGAAACATAATTTTCAACACAGTGAAGCAAATCCTCAGGTTTCTTAAGTAACTCCCCGATGGAGACAATAGAGAGGTAATTAATTTAGCTTCAACTCTATCTTCACAGGCCTTAAACGGGTCTAAACAACCTTTAGTAAGATGAGTGCCAAAACCGCCTCCTGACCCAAAGAGTCAGCACGATTATACTGGGATAACCTCATTTTAGCTGACCTCACTAATCTGAGAGCTAAATCATGAGTAGTAGAGCTAGCTAAAGAGAATAGGTGCTGTAGCTGATGCCGTAGTGACAGATAAGACAAATATTTAGTATTCTGTTTTTGCACTACCTTCTGAAAAACTGTTTCCAGCTTAGCTTAGATTCCTCCCACCAATCCATCCCAGTATCATAAAAATCAACTACTGACAACCGAGCTGTAAACTCTTTGTGCCAAAGTTTAAGAAAAAGAGGGTCATTAAGTAGAGAATCATTAAGACGTCAACTGGCTTTCTTACATCTAGGAGCAGAGTCCCAGGAAAAGTGGCATAGAGGCAACGTGATCCGAAAATCGGTAGCCACAGTTGTACAGGAAAGTAAAATCAAAATCTTAGATAAAAAGAAAAATCTATCCTAGTATGTAAGGACCCTTTAAAAAAGTGGACCCACCTGTTTTATGGAAATGTCTATAAACATCCACAAGCTTGGCCATAGAGACCACACTATTTAAAAGCCACAGAGTCACAAAATAACTTGGAAGTCTTTAGGCCTCGATCTGTTTGATGTAGGCCGCAATTGAAATCTCTGACCCATAGGAGTAATCTGGATGAAAAAGGTATGGCTTAATTTGGTGAAAAGGAAGCCCTCTGAGCCTTGGTTTGAGGCGTCGAGGTCCCAATCATCTGAAATCTCTCAGATTTATATGAGAAATCTAATAACAAAGCTCTACCAGGGAAATATCTACAAGTCTAGAGACTGTAAAATTAGAGCTGGAGAACAATATCCCGACCCCATCACAAGTATCAGGTCCAACAGACCAAAAGAAGGCTGCAGTCCATGCCTTAGAGGCCTGGAATAATTCCCATGGGTCTTTAATCTAGTGTCAACAAGGCAGATAATGTCACACTGTAAATCAGAAAGGGTTAAAAAATCCCCTAATTTTCTCTTCCCTTAATGCTGTTCACATTTAAAGAGCAGATCTTTAAGGAAGACAGGATTTAAGTAATAGGTGATGACTTACCCTTCCCGCTGCCTAGTACGCTTTGCAATGGGATCCGTATCAGCCCTATCACCCTATCCGGGAAAGAAAGAGAGAGAATCGTGATCCTCACCCCGAGTCTTTGTCTGAAAAATCTGTGGCTAAAACCGCAAATTTGTTAGAGGTTTGCCAGTTCCGTGCAGGGGTTCCTTACTACAGTAGCAACAGCTAAACCCTTCCTAGTCCGCTTATGGGTAACAGTGGTAAAACTAAAATTATCTCCCCTTGACCCGGAGGGGAGAGGCATATCCATATCTGGAATAACGGGTGTAGTATCAGGGGAAACCACAATGGCAGTAGGAGTAGGTATAACAGGAAAAGAGGGTGGAAAACTGGAACAGAAGAGACATCTCCAACTACCGGAGGAGGGTAACCTCTGAATAGAGGAAGCTAGACTATGGGCAAGTGACTGTTGAGCAATAGTAATAATGCCATCATGAGAGGGACAATCTTCTCTGTTATGGAGGCCCAGGGCACCTGCCATCACGCTGGGCCAGTCCCATCACATAAGTTACACTTAAATGAATTAGTACATTTAGCTGCAATATGACCGTATTCAAAGCAGTGGCTACATTTAAGGGTATCACAAGCCGAACTTAAATGGGTACGTGACCCACATTTAAAACAGGACTTGGGTTGTCGAGTAAAAAATGAAGCCTTGTCTTTACCTAGAAAGAAAAATTAGGCAAATGTCGTGGGCCAGTGTTAGTGGAAAAAGCTTAATACGGACCTTCCAACTGCTATCCCAAATCTGTTCAGAGTCTAGATTAGGGGTAGGCCTATTCAAGACTTCACAGCGTTTGTTTAACCAAAATAAAATGTCTTCAATGAACTCCCTCATTTTAAAAACAACAGTAATGTTCTGAATGGCAGGTTTGGTGAGAGGGATGGCCTGAAGGGGACCAAATGGGTGTAGTCTGAAGTTTGTCATATTGGGCCCAGAATCTATCAAGCCCAGACATTTGTTTAAAACTAACATCAAAATTGGAATTACCTATATTAATCAGGGCAAAAATCTCAGAAGAAAAACTTCATGGAACCCTTAAGGAGGGTTTTAGCTATAACAAACGATCTGGTGGGAGTTCTAATCCACCCTTATAAAGCAACGTACTGCATTCCTCCTAGGTGCAGGTTCGCCTTTGGAGGAAAATAAATCAGTAAGTTTAAATGTTGAACTTTTAGGTGCAGCAACAGTAGGTAACAAAGTAGGTCCTGAGAAAACAGTAGTGGGTTCAGGTACAGTAGAAATAGACTTAGAAACAACAATAGTGTCACTAGTAACAGTAGAAGAAGAAAGAGTCACACCCCGGGGTTCGTTGGAGCTCAGGTCATTATTCTTAGCAGAGTTTTGAAGCATATTAATGTAGACAGGGTCCTGAGAATCAGGAGTCACAAGTCCTTCAATATCTCTTTCCCAGCCAGCATGTAATAAAGCTGACTCTGGTGACCAGTCTAAATCAGTATTTTGGCCAGAATTTAATTTTTGGGGAATAAGGAACCCCCTCGTTTGGACCAGCCAGGTTCCTGTGTAGCTGAGAAAAAAAATACTGTGGGTTTCTCCGAAAATGAAACGGAAGCAGTTGTAGCGCTAAAGTCACTTACAGAGCAGGGAATAGCTGCAGGGATTTCAGAATCTGGCTTTTCCGACGTCGGTAGTCGAAGTGGGTCATTTGAAGTAGTCTGAGAAACAGCAGTAGCAGGGGGCTGAAGAGAATTCTCCACAGCAGGAACAGAAGCCGAATCCATCGGTAGGCCATCGACTGGGGGCTTTCCAATGCCGACGTCGCGAGAAGGAGAACAAGAAAGTGGCGTCCGAGGCGATGCCTGCGCAGAAACTCGCAATGCCGAATCTAAAAGCTGCAATTGCAGGACTAACGCCTCGCGCTGCTCCTGAAGACTGGAACTGAACGCGGAGCCACTTTGCACATCAGGTAGACTGGAAACAACTTCTTTAGGGTCGTTTCGAAGAACGGAGTCAAATTCAAAATAGTCATACTAACATCAGCAACAGCAAGACATGCATCTGGGCCTCTTGAGAAGGTAGCACAGAGGAGGAGGCCGACTCTGAGCTAACAGCGCCCATCTCCTCCAGGGATCATGCGAACTGGCCATCTTGCAGCCAGCAGCAAAGGCTCCACCTACTCAGAGTAGGGGAATTTCCCCGGTGTCCTGGCCAAATCTCCCTCATTCACTAAAAAAAAAAAATACCACCAACAGCTTAATCTGGTTCAAGGTCAGTTGGCATTCATCTGTATCCCCCTCCCCTGGGTCGTGCCTGAAAATAGGAAGGATTTGTCTAGCGCACTTACCCGGTCAACAAAAGCTAAATATATAAATAAACAACATAGCACTAAAACAACATAACGAAGGTAGGCAAAATCTGTCCAGGTACAGAACTTGGTAACCAGCTCCATGTCACATTGACAAATGCCACCCCTCTGGCCCCGCCCACACCGTGGCCCCACCCAAATCATGCCCCTCCAACTTGCTACCCCTATGATTTTGCTGAAATTACGCCCCTGATTAGTCCTTAGAGACACCCTGTCTTGGAGGAAAACCAAATAAGGTTCTTTGCACGCAATTGCGTGCATTTCAGAAATTCTTCTGGCAGAAGTAACGGCAACTAAAAATAACGTTTTCCAAGAGAGAAAACGTAGCTCACAATCCGCGGCTGGTTCAAAAGGTGGCAGCATGAGCTGCTCCAAGACGAAGGGTAGATCCCATGGTGGGATCGGATCCTTAACTGGGGGCCTAAGGTGGAGGACACCTCTCAGGAAGGCACGTGTCGTGTCCAGTTAAGCTATAGTGCATTGGCCTATAGGGACATGGTAGGCTGAAATGGCACAGAGGTGTACCTTAATCGAGGAGTAAGCCAAACCGGAGTGGAAAAGGGACAGCAGGTAATCCAATACCAGCTTCTCTGGACAGTCCAAAGGCGATAAGCCACGCACTGAACCCATAAGAAAACCCGCGCTACTTCATGGCATAGGTCGATGGTAGCCGGTTTCTGGCAGCAGTGAGAACGCCTGCCACCTCTTTGCGAGAACCTCGTGCGCATCATGGCTATGTCTCTAGGAGCCAAGCATGCAGGTTCAGGGAATGTAAGTCCGGATGGACAAGGAACCTGCCTCCTGAGACAGCAAATGGGAGCTGACTGGTAAAGGCACTGGGGTCCCAGGATAGCTGATGCAAGAGAGGAACCACATCTTGTCTGGGGCCAAAAGGCACGATCAGTATAAGCATCGCTTGCTCCCTGTGAAGTTTTAGAAGGACTCTGGATCAACGGAAAGGGGAAAGTAGAGAATCCTGCCTGCCCAGGAGGGGACAATGCATCTCGCCAGAAAACACCAGGCCCTGGATCTAGCGAGCAAAAATTGGGCAGTTTTATGCTGGATGGGGGACACGAAAGGTTCTAGCTCTGAGTACCCATCTGTGAAACAGATCCTCTGCCACCTGCAGCAGTTCCCATTCAGGACTCTGGCCTGAGAGCGGCTCAGGCTGTCTGTGATGACGTCCACTCCCGGAACATGAACGGCAATAAGGTTTGCGCCGTGTTGTAAGGCCCAATCCCACACTCTCATGGCCTCCCTGCAAAGCGGGTAGGAATGGGTGCCTCCTTGTTTGTTGAGGTAATACATCACCACGGAATTGTCTGTTTGTAACAGAAGAGTACCCGGTGGAATCTCCGACTGGAAGGCCTGCAGGGCATAAAGAACTGCCTTCATTTCCAGGATGTTGATGTGGAGATGAGACTCTTGGTCTGTCCACAGGCCCTGAGACCGGACACCGTCGAGGTGTGCTCCCCAACTGAGCCCTGAGGCGTCTGTGGAGAGTGTCACAGTCGGGGATGGCACTATGAAGGGGACTCCCACTGAGAGATTCCTCGAATCTAGCCACCATTGGCAATCTTGAATTACAGCCTTCGTGATCCGGACTGGATGCTGCAGATGGTCTTGCCTTTGGTCCCACTGTACCCGTAACATCCACTGGGTTACCCCCATGTGGAGACGGGCTAGCGGGACTGTTGCAATGGCCACAGCCATGTGTCCGAGCAGGCAAAGGACTAGTCTGGCAGGAATGGTCTTCTTTGCAGAAATGTCCCTGATGAGCGATCTGATGTGTTCCGCTCTGTCTGAAGGGAGGAAAGCTTTCCCTTGGACAGTGTCCAGAACTGCACCTATGAATTGCAGAGTCTGGGACGGAACCAGACATGACTTCTCGTAATTGATGATAATGCCCAACGTCTCGAACAGAGACTGAGTGCAGTGAATGGCAGACATCAGGGCCTCCCGGGAGGGTGCCATGAGAAGCCAATCGTCCAGGTAGGGGAACACGTAGTGGCCCTGTCTCCTCAGAGATGCGGCTATGACCGCCATGCATTTCGTGAACACCCGAGGTGCCAATGACAGCCCGAAGGGAAGAGCTCAGAACTGATAATGGCGACCCTGAAACTCTAAGCGCAGGAACCTCCTGTGTGCCTGAGCAACAGGAATATGCAGGTAAGCATCCTGCATGTCTAGGGACGCTAGAAAAGCGCCCTGCTTCAGCATGAGGATCAGACCCAGAATGGTCACCATGCATAAGCGCTTGAACAAGACTGAGACGTTGAGGTCGCTGAGGTCTAGTATTGGATGGAGGTCCCCTGTTTTCTTTAGAACCAGAAAGAAGTGAGAATAATATCCTAGTCCCCTCTGGTTCCGTAGTACGTGCTCTATAGCTTCTTTTTCCAGAAGTGCGAGCACCTCCTGCTGTATGAGCAGGGCATGCTGACCCGAGTAACGGGACAGCAAGGGAGGTCTTGTAGGTGGGTCATCTAGAAACTCTATGCAATGGCCTTTCTTGACCAACTGGAGAACCCACCTGTCAGTGGTGATCGACTGCCACCTTAAAAAGTGGCGAGCGATGCGACCCCCGACTTTCCTTGCCCGTTGATCCAGAGGAGGGGTGGGGGCCAGGAAGGAGTCATGCTGTGGCAGCATTAGTCCCTGCGGGCTGGGCCGACTTCGTGTAACGTTGGCCTCTGCCTGGGGACGACTTGGCCTGGGCCTTGCGCGAAAAAGTGCCTCTCTGCTGCTGGCCAGAACGTTGCTGCTGCCTTTGTTGCCAGCCACGAAAACGGCTCTGGTTCCTACGAAAGGAACTAGGCCTGGATCTGTACATGGCCTGTACAGATAGGGCTGCCTTCCCTGCGTCCTGGAGCTTGGTGATGACCTTCTCCAAGGATTCACCAAAGAGTACCTCACCATTGTACGGGACGTCTAGAATATTCTTCTGTACGTCCAGGGTGAAGCCGGAGACACGGAGCCAGGAGTGTCGCCAGAGACAAACTCCTGAAGCTGCAGCTCTGGCCGAAGAGTTCACGGAATCATATGCGGCTCTAAGCACTTGGGTCCCCACATCTGACCCGGTGCGGGCTAGGTTGAGGAGCTCCGCTTTCTGGTCGCCATCAGGAAGCCTTTCGACCAGGTCCTGGCCCTGTTCCCACAGGGCATTCTGGAACTGTACCATATGGGTAAGGTAGTTCAGGGACCTGATGGTGCATGTAGCAGCCGCATACGTGCGCCTCCCCAGGGCATCCAATTGCTTGGATTCCTGGTCCGGTGGCTGACTGCTCATGTGCTGGGGCCTTTGAGACCAGTCATGTGAGGCTGTGATGACCAGGGAATCTGCCAGAGGTTGCTTCGCCAAGTACTGGTCTTCTCTTGGAGCCTTGTACAGGCGGTTAGCCTTCTTCGGCACCGTGGGAGTGGAGTGCGGACGCTTCCACACAGCCTTGGTGACGTCCGCAAAGGTGTCCACCAAGGGTGGCACTATCACAGGCTTTGGGTCTTTCTGCCGAAGGTAGCGGGCAAGGCGTTGTCGTTCGGGGTCAAGGTCTTCAGCATCCCACCCCATGTTGTCCTGGATGTGCCTCATGATCTCAGCGAAAGAGGGATCATCTGGTGGAGACCTGGGGAGGTCATGTGGGTCAGGAGAGGAGATACTGAGCGAAGAAGGAGATCTGGAGTATTCCCGAAGTGTCCGATCTTGAATCCTCCCCCGACGGAGTATGCCGGCATCATCTGGGTCGTTTGGGGCTGGGTGACCCTGATGGAGATCTGGAGGGAGGCCTTCTCCTGTCTATGGATCTTCCCCTAGGAGGTGGAGTCCATTCTTTGGGGGATGGTGGTCATCCTACTGGCCCCTTAGGTGGAGAAGGGGGCGTAGGAGGTGAAGGGGTAAGAGGAGGAGGAGGAGTAGGAGGAGGACGGACGAGGACCACATCCTTCCTGATGGTGTCCCACCAAAAAGTAAAGAGCTCCTTTACTTCTGCAATATTCATGCCCGATGACGGGCCTGGCACTGGTGGTCTGTAGCCAGAGTCGGGCGTCAGGTCCCCGGGTGTCTCCCGGTCTGGGGAGGGTTCCCGTGGGAGCCCGGCATCCTCAGTGTCGCCCGCCTGGTCTTATGGCTGTGGGATGTCCTCCTCTGTCGATTCCCTACGACCGGTGTCCGCTGGTGATGGGGGTGCGGTCTTCCACTCCGGAGATGCCGACGTCAGTCCCCTGGCCGACGCCTTCGGACCTGGCGAATGCCTGGCCCGGACGACTGGTGTTTAGCAGGTGTCGTCGGCTTCTGTGAGCACCGAGCCAATTTGG